>JAJHSJ010000017.1:18843566-18881939 GCA_021015155.1 Magnolia officinalis
ACTACTGCTGCTTTTTCATTCCACAGTATTTTGTAATCTCCTTCAGGATCTAAAGACTCTATATCCTCTGTAAGAGGAAATTTATAAGAATCAAGAAATTAAAAGAAGCAATGCAATCTACAGGGAGCAGCAACAGACCGTCATAGAAGTTTTTTTTTTAAAAAAAAAAAAAACAGAAACAGAAAAAAGAAAATTAGCAATCTTTTTTCTAAAGAAAATCAGTAAAATGAAGAGAAAATCAGAATAACCGGAAATAAAAATTACATACCAAGTCAAAAGAAGAGCGAAGAAAATGAGACAAACAAAAAAGAAGGAGAGATATGAGCTATCTACCTTTTACTTCATATATCTGCCTGGAATCCCTTCTTCTTCTCCGTTCGTCAAAAATCAGAAGCTTTCGTCGAAACAACGAAAAATAAGCTAATTTGACTGGAAGGGAAGAAGAGAAACTTCAACAGCGTTTAGAGCGAACTGATGAAGAAGAGAAGAGGTGAGGAAGGACATCTCGTTTTCCTTTTGAGAGCTGAGGCACTCACTAATCTCCTTCTAGCCCACAAACGACTACAAGACCTGTAATATAAAAGTAGGAAATCCTTGCTCGGTTCTTCCTTCAGCTGGCACTTGCTCTTATATTGTGCATACAGAAATCTGATATGTGACTGGCCTGATTCTTGGACCAGAGAATAAGCTTTGGCTGAGGTTTGCTGAGCCCACACATGCTTGTAGTTGCAGTGACAGATTGTATCAATTTTTTTTTTTAAATAATAAATTAGCTGGATCTTAGCCACACTGGTTGGAGGAATTTCAATTATTAAAAATGGATGTTTTAAGGAAATTTAACCAACAGTCAGCATCCGACAGGTAAGAAAGAACATCCTTATTAGTAACTAAAGTCATCCAGTTGTTGTAAATCATGGTAATCTAATAAATGAACGGCTTGGATTTGTGCATGCGTGCCACATGTGCAAAGAGATGGAGTGCTTCATAACCAAGATATAAGTGTTCAACTGTCATATCCACTCCCCAATTTGAATTGAAAACAATAAGGTACAGAAAGAATTTAAGAAAAATAAGAAAATCCTAATAATACAATAACAAAAACTCTCACCAAACAAGCAATCAACAAAGCTTGGCTTGTTCCGCCTATGGAATCTTGCAACATGTGAGTGAGTTTGGTCTCTCGATATGGGATGTGACTGTCATTGGCATTCAAAGAGTAAACAACTTTCTGGAAGGAGTATAAAGACTTATTAATCCTAACACTTTCAGCAGTATGAGGGCTGCCACTACTCATCCTCCGATTTCTGTCTTCATAACCCGATGAAAAATTTTTTAATCTAAAATCATATAAGACATGACAAGGACCAAATATTTACTAAAATGTGTTTGCTTAAAAATAATAGGCCAACTTGCTCAGTTTTGCTCACCTTCAACATTGCATGTATGTGGGACAGCTGACCCATGCATAAGATGAGTCCCATTCCATAGATCATTGTTATGTGCACAAATTGGGGGAAAATCATGGTTTTACTGACGAGTCATCATATTGTTTTATGAGACGTTTCATTAATCCACTGTTACTTAAGTTTTGAACCTTGTTGTAGCTTGTAAGATCCTATACAAGACTTCAAGACACACACACAAAAAGGTTCGTCTTCACCTAAAACTCAAAGCCCTTCACAATGAAACCATCAAAGAAAGAATACAGATTTTTTTTTTCCTAGCAGTAATGTAGTCTGTAGATTCTAAACAACTATGGAGGTGAAAAGAGTTCTTCTCAATATCAAATCCAAAACCCAAAGAAAAATGCTGAAGCAACTTGAATGAAGGGATATTGAGCAGGCCATTCATGGAATACATGCCAATAATGCACAAGTGCAAGACAGGAGCCAATCATAACTAAGATGTGCCCAACTGCAAGCATTCAAATTCCCAGACCGAAAATCAAGGGAGTCCACTTGTAAGGTGGGCCACGCATGTACATTGAGTATAACCGTTGGTCCTACTTTTCAACCACCTATTTTCTCATACTAGTGGGGCCCACTTGATCAGCAGATGGCCAAATTTTTTGGAGTAAGGCATTCAAATGGTGGACTACACCTGATCAATGACCCAGATGTCACACTGTGTCCAACTCTCCTCATGTGAATTTCCTTTACCAGTTCTTAAGCCCTAAACTAGAACCCAACACTTGTCAGGTAGGCCACACAAGTACATTGAATATAGTTGTTGGTCCCTTTACAAGCATCCCTTTTCTCATACATGTGTGGCCCACTTGATCAGAGAAATGGCCAGATTTTTGTACCAAAACATGAACAAGGTGGACGCACCTGATCAATGGCCTGGATATCGCACCTTGTCCAATCTCTCCTCACTGAATCTACTATAACACTTCTGAAACCCTAAACAAGTTTTTTTTTTAAGTGTACCTCTTTGTACTGCTGGCTCCAGGGAGGTTTTCCTGTAGCCATCTCGATAATAGTACATCCAACAGAGATAGGAGAGATAGCCAGCAGACAGTACATCCAACACTCCATATGTCAGCAGAGCTAGGAGAGAGAGCCAGCAGAGATATAAACAACTGGAGGTAGATACAATGTCATACACCATTACTGAATTGAAACAGGTATCTAAAGGATCCGTGAGCATGAAGTGGAGGTAGATAGCCAACAGAGATATAAACAACTGGAGGTAGATATAATTACCTGTTGAGAAATCCGAACCACTTCAGTTAGGGCCTGAACAATATCAAGAAAAATAGTTGTGTGAAACTAAATGAACCAAAAACAATGGACAAAATAAAAGAAAATAAGATCAATCGAGAAAATTCTCGCCATAACAAACTAGCCATTAGACAAGCCCTAGGGATGAATTAATTGAGCTACAACTCACCATATGTTACGTGCCTTGGACTCTGCAGGATCCAAGCCATACATCTTCACCATAAATACGCATGCTAGCTGATCAATTCAGCAACAGCTCACCAAAAAAGGGAGAGGGAGATCGAGAGAGGGAGGGAGATTGAGAGGGAGATCTAGAGAGAGAGTAGAGATCGGAAGAGGGAGAAGGAGATCGGAGAGAGGGAGAGGGAGATCGAGAGAGAGGAGAGAGAGTGACAGGGAGATCGAGAGAGAGGGTTGAGATCGGGAGAGGGAGATCGCAAGAGAGGGAGATTGAGAGGGCGATCGGGAGAGGGAGAGGGAGAGGGATACGACCGGATGTGAAATGAGGTTTTGGGGGATTTTGGCGTAAGAAAAGGATGGTAATGATTCGGTAGGTTGTGGCAGATATAGAGCAGTGTGCCTCTTGGGATTGTGGGGTCCACTGAGAGGTTTCTAATTGAATCCATTCCATTCATCTGTTTTAAAATAAAACAATAAAACAAAATGATAAAAACTAAAAAGATCCAACACTCAATTAGGACACACTAATAAAACAGTGTAAATAATGACAGAGTTGGAACACAAGAAGCAATAGGAGTACGGTTCATTACTGTTTCTGATCAAAAACGGCATACAGCCGTTTCCAAACCAAACTCTGACGCGTTCCAGTTCGGTGATTTTGGTGTAGTGTATTAATGTATTGGACACATCACTCACTAATGATATCCCAAAATAATTAGATTATCAATTGCATTACTATAATTATTTTAAAACAATGATCAACGTCGTCTAAACATTGTCCATATAAATCAATGGTTAAAAATCATTGTTTAGTCACTCGGACTTGATCTTGTGCTTGTGGCCCATCTCAGACTTAGAATTTCATCATTTTCGGACAAAGTATATATTTCAGTGGGCTTATTACAACCACTGTGTCAAATATTACATACATTCACTAATTAGAGATTTTAAAGTTATTTAGTAATTAAATTTATACCCTTGTGAATATACTAAGCATAGCTACTTTTGGATTAAAGTTTATGAATCTAGAGTGCCAAACACAAAAGAAGGATTTCAAATCCAGGTTCTGAATCCAGGGTTCCAAATCCATGCTCCCAAACAGGCCCTTATTTAGTTATATCAAGTCACTTGCAACAAGCCTAACAGGAGTCACTTTAACTCATGTATGGCATCCAGTCCGTCCAGATGGTGGTCCCAACTTTAAAGTTGAACACCCCAAAATTCAGGTGCATCAAACCATCATGTGAGCCATCAAGTGCACTTTCAACGGTAGATATTCAGTCCTTACTGTTTCCTGTTGTGCGGCTGAATTAAGTTTTGTGACTGCCTCATTTTTTAATTACTCAGGTCCGTACTCACAAACATCAAGGTGGGCTCCACCTAAATTCTGCAAGAGACTGTCGCGGTAATCCGAGTCTTGATGGGAAAAGGATTGGCTACTACCCCTGCCACGATCCCGGTGGCTGGTAGTTGGTGCTCTATGGCCCCACCATGCTGTATGTGTTTCCATCCATGCCGTTCATCCATTTTTACATATCATTTTAGGGCTTTGTCCCAAAAATGAGAGCTCAGGTTGACCACACAATAGGAAAACAATAGTGATTAGATATCTACCATTAAAATCCTTCTAAGGCCCACTGTACTGCTTATTTGACATCCAATCTGTTGATTAGGTCATACAGACATAGATGAAGGGAAAAAAAATTCAATGCTATTTCCACTTGAGATTGGCATATATCTCATTTTTGGTCTCATACCCTAAAATGATCTTTAAAAATATATGGATGGCATGGATGAAACACATACATCATGGTGGGGCCCACAGAGCACCGACCACTAGCCATTGGCTGATGGCAGGGGGAGTAGCCAATCCGTTTCCGTCCCAATGGGACTTCGATTGGGTCCATACTAGCCATTAGTGAAAAGGCCTATGGGCCATAATATTATGTGTTTTATCCACACATCCATCCATTTTAACTGCTTATTTGAGGGCATGATCCCTGTTGGGGAAAAATATGACAAGTCCTTGGGTCGGCCAAAATAGTGAAAGAGTGGTATAGTATTAATGGCTCGGACTTGTCGGATGCTGAGTCCGAATAGAGCTCAAAATCCATAAGGGCGCTGAACGGAGAGACGTAGCTCGGACCGTGAGGCCCTTGATCCGACCGTAGCTTGAGCATCCCGAGCCATAAAGCGAAACCTTAAAAGGAGTGCACCTTGAGGTCCGATTGAAGCCTTCCAGAGGAAAGCTTAATCCAACTGAATAGGATTAGTCGGTCCTAGAGCAGCCTAAACTTCAGTTCGACTTAAGGATTGAGTCGGCCAATAAAGTAAGCGGAGAATTATCCATAGAGTTTATCTCAGCACAACCATGTGGAAAGATAAGCATTGGCTGAGCTTTACATTGTCCCATATTCAGAAGTTTCCTACTAAAACTCTGGATTCTGCCCGAGATCTTCGGAAGATAAGGAAATAATCTTCGAAGATCAAGAGAACATGGGATTACGGATCCGCAAAGATTAAAATCTATTTTTACAAGATTTTCTCTAAGGAACACGAAAACCCTACAGGGTATAACACCATTATATATACAAAGACCTACATAGTGAAAGGTATGCAAAAACTCTTGCCCTCAAAACCTTTTAAAAGAGACCCAGATTCTGACTTTAGCATCGGAGGGTCCCCTGGCAAGACCAGGGTCACCTTTCTCTTCTTACGTGTGTGCAGATCCTAGGGACATAGAAGAGGCAAGCCAAAAATAGCATCAACAGCTTGGCGCCGTCGGTGGGAAAAGATACGAAAGGTCGTTTTCCAAGCTCTATCCAGAAGATTCAAACGGGTTCCAATGACGAGAACTAGGAAAACCGTTCAAGATTAACCGAATGAGGTCGCCGTCACTGGACCCCCCGCAACCGAAGGACCGCTAGGTACGAACGGAGCCTAGGGGGCCCAGAACAAACCTGTCAACCGACAAAGTTCTGCAGCCCGTCCGGCAAACTCTGCTTTGACCAGGCATACCCAGCGAAATCGAGGGAATGGTCGGTTAGACGAGGAGGTGCAAGAGCTTAGGACCGATATAACTTCATGAAGCAAATGCTGGAATAGATTCATCGTCACTAAGTTCAGCTGCCTCAGCACAACGATGGTCAAGCGACGAACGTTCCACGACAATTCGCCGACCCTCAGCCTATCGCTCCGCAATCTGTTCCTCAAGCAAAGTCAACACCATGGTCCGTCCAAGCTCATACCCACTCATTCTGAGACCGCCCTGCTGCCTGCCACTGATCTCCGACACGAAATAGATCGGAGAAGGCGCAACGGGCCTCCGGTCGAGGGAACGACAAAGAGTGACGAACCCTGGAAAGCCGACCTCTAGGACTTCAGGAGGGAAGTGCAGGAAGAGATCGCCGATATGAAGTAGAATCGCTCCACCAATCCAATGGCATCCGAGGCAATAACATCTCCGTTCACGGAGGAAGTTATGAAAGCTCGGTTATCGAAGCGATTTCGCCTTCCGCAGATCCTGCCCTTCACTAGTTAAACCGATCCAACTAAGCACGTTGAGTCTTTCCAGACTTACATGGAGCTGCATGAAGCCTCGGATGTCGTGATGTGTCAAGCGTTTTCTCTCACTTTAGCTAACGTAGCACATCTTTGGTTCGAACAATTAAAACCAAAATCGATCAGCTCCTTCACCGAACTCAGTGATGCTTTCCTTGCCAATTTCATTGGTGAGAAGAAAAAATTGAAGTCATCTGCGCATCTGAACAATATAGTCTAGAAGGAGGGAAAGCTACTTAAGGATTATATCAAGCGTTTCAATTTTGAATCACTCCAAGTTCAGAAACACTCGAATGAGACAACTCTTAATTCAATTATGCAAGGTGTCCAAGACAAGCCATTTCTCGCATCTCTTGACAAGAACCCGCCAGTTACTCTAGCCGAGTTCATGGCTCGGTCAGACAAGTATGCAAATGCCGAAGAAACCCGCATTCTGCGCGAGGCCGCCCAAAACACAAAAATCCTAGCTAAAGAGCTAGCAAAAAAGGAAGCTGACTCGGCTGATGGAAAAAGCGGAAAGCTGACTCCAGTTTGTCATTTGTGTGGTGATTCTGGTCATTATAAGTTCAAATGCACAACACCTAAATGGACTCAACAACTAACTAAAAAAATGCAGAATTTCAAGAGTCCACTTAGAGATATGGATAGAAGAAATACACATCCATCACCACCCAAAATGACAAACAAAATGAAAGAGTCAATTAATAAAGAGGATAGACTGAACACTAAAAACTCTTCCATGAAATGGGTAAGGAAGAATTAGTTTAGATCATGCATCAATATCTGGAAACTCGCTGAAATGATGCAATTTTGCTGAGCTTCAAATGATATATCTGAGGTTCTTCACCTCCATCTTTTGTATATAAACATTCAAATGTTTATAATTTTGATGTGTGCATTGATTGTACAAAGTTTTGCTATGTATACTATTGATAAATTTACATACTAAAAGTATACACGAAAGATTGTCTGAATGCTGAAAATTGAAAAACATTTACGTCTGATATGTCTGCTGATTTGTCATGGGCATTCTCGATCAAATCGATAAAGAGTCGATATTATGGACATCTCTTCAGAATTTGAAAAGCCACTTGATCGAGACTATTATCGAAGTTATTATCGATAACATTGAATGAGGATCATCGATATAATTGAAAGTAAGTTCGATAAAATCGATGACCACCACCTGATAAAAAGGCGGTCGAGCAAAAAGACTTTCATTTTGTTCGAGAAAAGGTTTTCCATTCTTTTTGGCTCAAACCCTCGGCTGGAAGTTCTTTGGTGGGTCCCAGAAGGTACTTAAAAACTAGTATTACCCTCCTTTTTCTGATCTTGCCTTTTGGTCGGGTACTTTTTGTTTCTTTAAAAAGAAGGATTTTGTCTTCTTTCCCAAAGTTTTCAAAATTTCTGATGTCCGGATGGGTAAAGACAAAGGAAGAGCATCCTGATAGGGGGAGTCTTTGAGATCCGCCCAACAAAAGGTGCTTGCTTCAAGAGAAAGGGCAAGGGGCTCGGACCGTGGGCCCTCATAAGGCAACACTCGAGACATGACGAGTCTTAGTCTAAGGCGCAGGCTCCACCACCTGTGCAGGCTAATCCAGTCTTAGCAAAATTTACAGGGAGAAAAGTCATTCCCAAAAGGAAAGTCGATAGAAGCTGCTTGATTCCATATAATCTGGAACTTCTATTTGCCACCATAGAATGGTTACCAGTTCTCGACTTTGGAGGATCATATCAGCTTGAATGAATTTACCATTTCTTTGCTTCCTGTCATTTTCCGACATCTGATCCTCCATCCATCTCCGTAACTGTAGATGGTGATGATGTGCTGATCACTCCAAGATCTGTTGCAGGGATATTCAATCCATTTTATCTCTTATAAGAATCCCTGATATGGACATGGAAGATCCTGAAGTGTAGTCCGAGGTCACCAAATTCCTCTGCCATAATCGTGATGTCCAGTGGCACCAAGGGAATGCCCTGAAAGTGAAGTTCATGGAACCATGTTATCGAGTCCTGCATGGTATTCTTGCTTCAAACATTTACTCTAGAGGTTCCAACAGAGCTGACCTCACGAGCTTCATGACTATGATAATCTATTCAATTGCCGCTGGGGTCAAAATCTGTCTGCCTACCCTGATTATGTATCAGTTGGTGTATGCTTTTCATAGGGCTAGGGACATTCTCCTACCATATCCTTGGATCATCAATACAATCTGTAATGCCATAAGGTTCCTAACTACAAATGATCCTGAACTTCCTCTCCAAACCTTCAATAAAAGCAACATCCGAAGGATGGATTTGAGGTTTCACAAATATCCTGAGGAGCCCCTGGAGGAAGGCATTCAAATTGAGGGAGAAGGTAGGGCTGACGACGCTCTCATGGGAGGGACTGAGATGGCTGGAGAAGAAGCTTCTGGACCTCAACATGCTCCATCAACGTCAACACCTGGGCATGTAAAGAGATTTAAGGTCCATCAAGACAAGATTGGCGCTATTCAGCATGATGTCTCTCAACTCAGGGAGTCAATGAATGAGAGGCTTATTGTCCTAGAACGGATGGTGCAAGGTGTGCAATAGACCGTCCAATAGTTGGTGGATCTGATGACCTGCCGTCGAGATGACACAACACCATCCCACTCTGCTCCATGATGTTGATCACTGCTTGCTATCACATACACTCCACTCTTATTTCTGTATACGAATATTAGTATCTTTTTGAATGTTCTACCCCTTCATGGGAGTATATGATAACTAACTAATTTGGAGAATGATGTCTGCTTGGATGTGCTTTCGATATTTGAATATTTTGGTAATGGCTAAGTATCATTCTTATCTTTACTGCCATGATTAGGATTTAAGATCCCCTGTTTTGTCTGATGTGGAATGCATGTGATGCTTGTAATGAATATTCTAACTGCTATATCACTGCATATATCTGATCTGCCATGCATATATATTCACATGTTTGATTCAGCAACTGATTGACCATTATACATCTATCTATTATATGCATATTCCTCTAAATGATGGTTCTCCCAAATACTTATCTCTTCAGTCAATATCATTTGTTATATTTTTGTCAATGACTGACAAAAAGGGGGAGAATAGTTCAAAAACACCCCGAACGAAAAATTATATATCTGCTTGGATGATGTTGCAGGTGTTAGGGGGAGCAGCTGTATCAAGCGAGGGGGAATTTACAGTTATGAAAGTTAGGGGGAGCAGATATTGGGCTGCGTACATGGGTTCAATAGAAATTGTAAAATTGTATAAAATGCATGTACACACAATTTAGGATGTGTTTGTCCAGTACTCTAGGGTGTTTTGGGATTTTGTTACGTAATTGACAAAGGGGGAGATTGAAAGTGCCCTACTTTGTCAATTAGTGTGAGTGTTGAGTCAGTTAAACTACAGAGCCTGATAGGAAGATCAATTCAAGTGTCTGCCTCAACCGGATGTGTGCAAGCTCGCCACAAGTAAATCTGAGCCTCACATCCATTGTCCCAAATCACCAAGTATACTAAAATCCATAAAAAATGTTAGAATATCATAGGGTTTTTAGGGTAAGAAAACGTTTCTAAAATAGGAAAATTCTCAAAGTTTCTTGCCTTATCGATTTTATCTATACACATCTCGATATGATCGACTTGCGTCGTCATGTCCTCGATGCTCCATCGATACCATAGAAAAGAGGACCAAATATGTCCAGCAACCTTATACACATCTGGACAGAATTATCGATGTATCGATACACCTATCGATATTATCGATATTCAAATCTCGAGTTTATCGAAGTTGACTCGATTATATCGACAGACAGATTTCTGGTGCCCTTATTTTTCTTAAGAATATCATATAAACATCGATATATCGAAGCCTCCTCGATACCATCGAAATTCAAACCTCGATGATATTGGAAGGCCTTCGATGATATCGGTCTTGAGCATCAAGTTCTCCAGCAAAATATTTCAGGGTGATTTATTTATGATCGGGGGTCACTCAATAGAATCGATATTCAAATATCGATGATATGAATGCCGTATCGATTGCATTGAACATGGACATAAACTGTCCAACGAGCTTTATGAAAAATCCTTTTGATTTATCGATGGATTGACACAACTATCGATATCATCGAAATTCAAATTCTGATGATCTCGAAGGTCCCTCGATCACTCATGAAAACCTGAAATATTTCAAGTTAAGTCTCTCTCATTTTTCAAGTGTCGATGAATCGAACCTCTTATCGATGGAATCGGAGTTCGAAAGCCGATGACTTCGACAATCGTTTCGATTTATTAACCAGCTGGAAAAAGGTTTCAAAAGCGTATGACATTGAGCTCGAGTCATCGAGTAGACCATCGATGCTATCGAGAGTATACACTCGATGACATCGAACATGCTCGATGATATTGAACTCTGTCATAAATGTGGCCGTTTTATATCCGTTGGAACCTTTTTCCTATATAAAGAGGACTTGTCTTGTGTTGCTATGAGAGAAAGCAGAGAGAGCTTTTGTGTGTTTAACCTCAGATCTTATACCCAAAGCCCTTTCTCTCTAGGAAGTTCATCCTCCAATCCACCCTTACCATTGATATTCAATAGAGTGGATTTGGGAATGAACTTACGCATTCAAGGATCCTCCAGCTACTACCTTAGTGGAAAATCATGAAGCTGGGATGCCTTGAATGCATAGATGATTGAAATCGCTCTATCTTCCTTATAGAAAAATCTTTTGAGAGTAGAATTTCATCATAACCTTGACCTAACCCGTCGCCTTGCATTAGTACATCTTTTGAGTTGCAGATCAAGGAGAAGATTCTTCATCAACAAAGGTGGATATCTTTGTCAACGTCCTTAATGGGACTCATCCACTTATCTGTAAGTATTTAGAGTCCATAGGACACTTGTGATCATTCCTTTTTAGGATTAGGTCTTATGTGTTTCTCACCACTTCAAGCCCTCGTAAGAGACCTCCGGCGGGAGTGTATGTTGTGGGTGCGTTGTGTGAACCCTTGCTCTGTGGAGAGCATAAACATCTGGTTGAAGGTGAACCAGTCAAAACCTTAGGTTTGAGGTGAACTGTATGAAACCTTGGGTTTGGGGTAAACCGCGTAAAACCCGGTAGGGTCTTATGAAAGATCTTTGGCCAGTGTGCCTAAAAGTACGTGCGTTGTGTTGACCCTTGCTCATGAGAGCATAAACAGTCAGCATCAGTGTAGGTTATAAAGGTTGAAGGTGAACCTGATTTAAAACCATAAGTTTGAGGTGAACCGCTGTGAAACCTCTTTAGTGAAATCTGGCACACTCAAGGGTTGATTGCGTCTGCCGGGAGTGGAGTAGACTGATCATTGAACCACTATAAAAATGACTGTGTTTGAGATTGCTATTTTTCTGAATGTGTGATTTACTTTTATACTTCCATATCTGAATATCTGAGATCACACCTCACACACATACACAGTCATATCCATCATAAACTAGTTTGCATATTGTTCACCTCTTAAATAGTTTGTGGTTGGATCCTCTACCGGGCTTGGAAGCCAGTAGAGTTATTTTTGAGTAATCCTAATATGTGGTTGCTGATTAGGATTAGTGTAATAGGATTTTAAATAACCCATAAAAACTTTAAAAGTCCTATTCACCCCCCTTCAGGACATATTGGCATATTCTTACTTCAACTAAAGCGGTCTTCACCGCATTTCACAACTGAGGTCAGCCTGTGGAAGAGCTCATCCAAGTACCTTTGAACGAGTCGGATCCTTTAAAGACTATCCAAATTGTGTCATCCTTAACTACGCCATTGAAGGAAAAGCTGATAGCCATGTTACGCCGATACACCGACGTCTTCGCATGGACTCATGAAGATATCTCGAGTATTGATCCTTCAGTCATGACTCACTGATTGAATATCGACCCGAACTTCAAGCCGATCCGTCAGACACGGCGTGCCCTCGGCCCTGAAAGATACGCTATAATCGAGGAAGAGATTGGAAAACTCCTCAAAGCCAACTTCATTGAAGAAGTACATTACCCTGAATGGGTAGCCAATGTTGTGCTGGTCAAAAAGGCTAACGGGAAGTGGCGGGTCTGTATAGATTATACCAACATTGGCTAGTCAATAGTACTACGGGGCATGAATTACTCAGTTTCATGGATGCTTATTCAGGATATAATCAAATTGTAATGCATTACTCTGATAAATCTGAAATGGCCAAGCTATATGTCCTAGAGGGGGGTGAATAGGACTATGCCAAATTTAAATAAAATATATAGCGGAATAAAGAATAAGAATTTAAATCACTAAATTTGAATTGCAGTATAGGAATGGAAAGCAATAAAAAATTATTCTAAGGACAACCTTACACCAAAAACCAAAGTTTATGGTAGGACAATCTTATTTCCAGAACAAATATAGAAACAGATGCTCAAACCAATAAAGTAATAGTAAGCGATAAATTGCAGAAATATAAATCTAACTATTACAACATTCACCACTGAGCTTGAAATGAAATGATTACAACATTCACATCCACATATACATCCCACACTGAATAATTAAAGATATGAAATGAATATTAAACAACCACAAAACACAAGGGATTATAGTGGTTCGCCTGTGTGTACACTAACTATTCAACAACAGCCACACAGCTACTCCACTCCTAATATCCTCACACAGGGGATATTAGCATTCACTAACAAAAATAGGTTTTCCCAGGTTCACCTAAAAACCTTCACAATTGTGTCTTTATCTGTGGGCTTACACAATTAAAAAAAATCTCACTTCTGAGTTTTCTGACTCTCCTCAGATAACCAATACAATGAGATTTTTCTGGTAAATCTCAAAAGAAAACCAAACAGAATTTACAACAAATATAAAATACCTGATTATCTCCTTCATTGTAGCAGCTCGGAAGAACCAAATTGGAGTAGAGATTTGAATATCCAAGATCAATGTCCAATACTCACTTTATAATGGTTCTAGGTTCTAATAGATTTTAAATTAAAAACAACAGGCTAGCTTTAATTGATTTTGATTCCAAAAGAAGGAAAACAATAATTCCTCTTTTCATATAAGATTGGAATGCTAGAAACAAAATCAATCAAATAAAGCTAAAGAAAGAGAATATTAAATAAGCACACTTAGCTTTGATGGAGCACAGAACTATCTCTCAGAAGGCCGAATTAGATTAGCTTGAATTAATTAATTTTTTCTGAGATTCGTGCTCTATTTATAGGTGAGCAAATCACGTCTTCGACTGGTCTAAGGAGCTCTTCGAATGGTCGTAGAATCAACAGATATTTGAAAATTCGGGCGCGATAAGATTTGACCGTTTCACGACTGGTCGAAGGTATCCTTCGACTAGTTGTAGGTCTCCTTCGATTGGTCGTAGGATCCGAATTTCAGCGCTAGACTTTGAGTCGTAGGTTTACAACTGGTCTTAGATGTAGTCGACACTGTTCTTTCAACTAGTCGAACAAATCCCAGGACTAGTCGAAGCCTAATAGAAAATATCCGAATTTTGTAACAAACTTACGACTGATCCAGAAATTTCTTAGACAAGTTGAAGCAGTGCTAGGACTAGTCGAACAAAGTCTAGGATTAGTCTTAGAACTGACCAAACTCACTTAAATCAAACATATGACTTATTTATCCAAAATGGCCTACTCTAAAGGTCAACCTAATTAAGGTCAGTCAAACCTCAATCATGGAGTAAGGACATTGAAACTTAAGGACAAGTGACCTTTGAAAGTAGTAAACCTTGAAGTCTTGTTGTAGCTAATCCTTGAAAGTATCTTGAGTTCTTTACGATCGAACTTGTAAGCTTCTTGACATCTTGCAATGTCTTGACTTGAGAGCAATACTTGTCAATCACAGTTGAACTTGTGTAGAACTTTCTTCTTTACACTTGTGAGCATCGCTTGTTCATCAAGGTTGATCTTGAGTGGATCTTTGTTTGATCTTGAGTGGAGCTTTACATAACAAGTTACATACCAGTGTCTTTGGCACCACAAATTTGACAACAGAAAGGGATATAAACTATAGCACTTACAAAATCAAAAACCACTTTTGTCACTGACAAAGGTATTTATTGTTACCAAGTAATGCCATTCGGGTTGAAAAATGCTGGGGAAACCTATCTAAGGTTGGTCAAAAAAATGTTCACTCGACTCATAGAACAGATAATGGAAGTCTATATTGACGACATGCTTGTCAAAAGCATTAAAGCGACTGACCATATAACTGATCTGGAGGAAATGTTCCTTATCTTGTGAAAGTACTAGATGAAGCTTAATCCGAGCAAATGTGCAATCGGCGTGGGTTTTGGCAAATTCCTCAGATTCTTGGTCAGTCAATGAGGGATTGATGCTAACCTAGAAAAAATTAAAGCTCTACTTGACATGGAATCTCCTAAGACGATCAAAGACGTGCAACGATTAACTGGAAGAATAGCCCCTTAAATCGTTTTGTGTCCCGTGCAACCGACAGATGTCTCCCCTTCTTCAAATAGTTGAAGGGTCGGCAGATTGTTGACTGGATAGAAGAATGCGAAGGCGCCTTTCAATATATCAAGGATTACTTAGGATCACCACCGTTACTTTCTAAGCTTGAGCAAGGCGAGCCATTACTGATTTATCTAGCAGTATCCGATGCTGCCGTAAGCTCAGCCTTTATTTGCGAACATGAAGGTAAGAAATTCCCGATTTACTACATTAGCAAGGCCCTCATTTTAGCAGAAATAAGATACCCGACTCTAAAAAAAGTGGCCCCGGTGCTGGTTATATCGTCCCGACACTTACGACCATATTTTCAGGCCCACTTGATCACCGTCATGACCGATTAGCCTTTACGTCAGGTACTATAGAGACCAAAATCATCTGGGCGACTCATAAAATGGACAATCGAGCTTAGTGAATTCAACATTCATTACAAGCCTCGAATCGCAATTTAGAGACAAGCTGTGGCAGACTTCATCGTCGAAGTCGCGGTGCAACCTGAAATTTTTTCTGCCGACTCAGTAGAGTCGTCCGATCGCATCCCTCCCGCCACTCCCTTTTGGTCTCTATTCGTTGATGGTTCATCCAATTCTAAGGTAAGTGGAGCAGGGGTAGTCCTAGAAACTCTTGATCACACAGCCATTCAGTATGCCTTGAGACTTGAATTTCAGGCTTCGAACAATAGAGCCGAATATGAAGCCCTTCTCCTAGGACTCCGGTTGGCGGCCGGTTTAGGGGTCACTCATCTGAACGTGTATAGCGACTCCCAACTAGTCGTCAATCAAATAGCTGACATATATCAAGCTAGGAAGGAAAGACTGAAAGCTTATCTTGCAAAAGGCAGAGAGATGATCGCCAGGTTCCACTAATGTTCTATTACTTGAATCCCGAGGGCCGAGAATGATGAAGCCGACTTACTAGCAAAACTTGCCTCATCCGACGAAGACGATATCCCCAGGTCCGTTCCTATCAAATTTGTGGCCGAGCCAAGTGTTGGAAGAACCAAGTCTTCCACCTTGCTCCCCATTGATTTCGAAGCATCTTGGCTTGACTCAATCGTCAAATACTTGGAAACTGGCAAACTCCCTGAAGATCAGGCTGAAGCTCGGCGACTAAAAATTCATATGGCCCACTACACTATACTTGGCGATGTGTTGTACAAGAAAGGATATTATGCGCCCCTCCTGCGATGCCTGAGGCCGAGTGAAGCCGACTATGTTCTGTAAGAAATTCATGAAGGCATTTGTGGTAATCACACGGGCGGCCGGTCCGTGGCCCACAAAGTCAGTCGGCCAGGATATTACTGGCCGACCATCCAACAAGATGCTCGAAAACTCGTTCAGGGTTGCGACAAATGCTAGATATTCGCTACTATCCCTCGGCAGCCACTTGAAGAGCTGACATCAATGTCTGGGCCTTGGCCTTTCACTCAGTGGGGAATCGAAATCATCGGGCCATTCCTTATAGGGAAAGGACAGACTAAATTTGTCGTCATCGCAGTCGATTACTTCATCAAGTGGGCCGAAGCCGAGCCCCTGGCCAAGATAACTGAGCAGATTATCACAGGTTTTTTTTTGAAAAAATATTATCTATCGATTCGGGATACGTCGGACTATCGTCTCCAACAACAGAAAACAGTTCGACAATAAGAAATACCAAGAAATGTGCCTCAATCTAGGAATCAGGAACGTTTACTCGTCCCCGTGGCATCTACAAGCAAACGGACAAGTCAAAGCCGTCAACAAAGTTATCAAGATGTATTTACGGACTAAGCTGGACCGAGCTAAAGGAGCATGGGCCGATGAACTTCCCAAAGTCCTTTGGGTATACCAAACTACAACTTGAACTGTGACGGGAGAAACCCCCTTTTCGCTAGTCTATGGCTCGGAAGCAGTCGTCCCCGTGGAAATCGGCCTACCTACCGCCCGAGTAAGTTCATATGACGAGCAAACTAATGAGGAGTTACTAACTATCAACCTCGATCTCCTAGAAGAAATCAGAGAATTGGCTCGGTTTCGGACAGCCGCCTATTAACGATTAGTGTCTCGGTCATATAACACTCGAGTCAAAGTTAGGCAGCTCCGAGTGAGAGACCTTGTCCTCCAAAGAACATTTCAAAACACCAAAGAAATTGGAACGAGGACATTATGCCCCAACTGGGAAGGCCCCTATGTAGTTGCCAATGTTGTCCGACCTGCTACTTATCGATTGGAAGATCTAACGGGACAACTTCTGCCTCACCCATGGAATGCCGAGCATCTTAAGATATACTATCCGTAGTTCGACAGAGAAGTGATTCATACTCAGCTTATCTAATTAAACGCTTGCAAAAAGAAAATAAAGAAAAATGTGTAGAATGTTGAATAAGCAAAAAACATATATTCATTGATTGGTAAAGTGTTACATTGGTCAGCTCACTGATTACAGTTGTGTTGAAACAATACAATGATAAGTACTCGGCATGTAAAAACAGGTGTTCGATGTTGTTGACTAGATCGTCCTTGAAGCTTGGTTTGCTTGAAGTGCTTAAAACAGATGTGAGGAACAAAAAAGGGATTGGTCTCCACCACACCAACTCCAGGACTTGGCTTCGCCTACTGTTGACTCGGTCGTCCTTGAAGCTCGGTGTACTTAAAGCGCCTAAAACAGATGTGGGGAGAAGAAAGGGATTGTTCTCCACCACACCAACTTCAAGATTCAGCTTCGTCCACCGCACTAGGAGCTAACCCAGGAGATGTTGATGGAGCTGCATCAGAAGCAATAGCAGAGGCATCATATGTGTATGCCTCAGGGTCAACTGTTGCCTCGCCACCAGACCCCAGCTCGCCCTTGTCGAAACCGGATAAATCTAGATGGGGAAAAATGCCTTTCATCACCTTGATACACTCGGCGTAACCCTCCCAAAAAACGAGCCACTTCTCCTTGAAAGCTGAAGATGAAATGAACTCTTCCACTGCCTCCTCTCTTGCGGCTGCAAGGGCGGCTTTAGTCCCCTTAGCAAGCTCCTGAAGCTTCCTCTGGGCCATGGCCCTCTCTGTGGCTGCCTGTTCGAAGGCTAGCCTGACCTCTTCCAATCGCGAGGCCACGCGATCTCTTTTTGTTGTGGGCAACACAAGAGCAGCCTTTGTCTCCTCGAGCTGGCCCTCCGCAAAGACAACCAGAGATTCTGCAAAGGATAGCCGAGACTCTGCCTCTGACCGCCGAGCCTCAGCATCTGACAGCCTAGCCTTCGCTTCCACAGCTCGCCTGGCCAAGGCAGATATCTTGGCACGTGCCTTCAACAGGCAAGGAGCGAACTGCGTAAGAGAAAGCTTTGTTACGCAGGGAATTCAGAGCGAAATGACCACAAAAGGGAGAGACATTACCTCAAGCATCAGTGTGCCGATCCTGCCAAGTGTGTTGTCCACAAAAGAAGACTCTAGAAGACCAAAGAACTCCCCCGCGAATATCTGCTGACTCGCCTAAGGAAGGATCTCTTCAACCTTCTGGCAAAAGGCTACCCTCTCTTCCTCAGCCGCTCTCGCCCTCCAAGGTTCCCTCTCCTCAGCCCTGAGAGCAGTGGAGGCTTCAGCCGACTCGGCCTCGGAGACCTCCCGAGCTTCCTCAGATGGCATCGCCACCACCTCAGCCGCCCCTGTCTCTCAAGTGACCATCTCCGTCGCTTCCGCCGCCTCCATGCCCTCCATGCCTTCATCAACCTCGATAACAGTCGAGGTGGTAAGAGGGGCGAACCTGGCTGGGCCCTTCGAGACCGCCCTATGTCTCTTCGAGGCCCTAGAGCTCGAGCGAGGCAGGGCTTAGATCTGAGATGGGGGACGAAGAGAAGGCCGAGCTTCGGACATCTCTACATATGAAAGAGAATGAGCATCAGTACAATCAGATAGGCGGGAATAAAGAAAATAAATAAATAAAAAGAACTTCTCACCGGTCACTGTCGAGTCAAAGCCCCACTCAAAAAGAAGCTCCGGTTGAAGAAGCCTCTTACAAGATCTCCTATTCAAGTCAAGGGCTCGAAAAGTCTGAATCCGGGTCAGAGAATCCGAGTCAAGGTTCAGAGGTTGCTTCGGTATTGCTGAAAAGAAGAAGAATTACTTCCCTAATTCAGTAATAGTCAGTCAAAGAAAAGGAAAAAAGGATGGTAAGCCACATCAACTCTACTTGCCGCGGCACAAAAAGCCTGAGGAACAAAGGGGTGAATAGGCCCAGCCTCGGCCGACTCCCACCTACCGAGGGCCCAAAACTCCCTATCTCTCCAGTGCTTATTCGATGAAGGAGAGTCAGTTATCAAGGGCCCGCCGGTATTCCGCCAGGAGAAGAAGAAGACCTAACCAAGATGCTGAGTGTGAGCCCGAACTTGGTATAAATGGAGAAATTCGTTCACACTCAGCTCTGGCTGTCGTGCCTTTGCCCAGAGCATTGGGCAGCCGAACAAGTCCCTCCACCCATTCGGTACAGCCTATCCCGGGGCTATCCCCAGACTGCCTAGTAGTTCCCGAGCAATCTTTTGAAGCGGCAACCGGAGACCGCACTGTAATGCAACAAGAAAGATCGCAACCGCCTTAGGTGGAGGTTGGTCGGGTAGCTCTCCAGGCCGAGGAAGAATTAGAATGACTGAGTCTGGAACGTGATATCCAGACCAAATCTTCGACAGCTCTCCTGTTGTCATCACAGAAAGAACGGGTCCTTTAACCCGTTCTTCGGTCTCGGTTTCCTCCTCTCCACCTCCCTGAGAATCATGGTGACCAGAAGAACCCCCAACGGCCATTTGGCCAGTAAACGAATCCAATGCCTCCACTGACGCCACTAGCCTCTCTGCCAGAGGGTCTACAACCCTCTGCAAATGGCGAAATAGGAGGTCCGCGTCTCCGGCAACCTCCGCCAACAGTGAGGGTGATTCTGAAGCCAACCAAAAGCCGCTCGCTTCACCCTCACCATTGAATCCTCCCTCCCTAGGGCTTGTGGGGCCTGACATTGTTAAAAAGAAAAGAAAGAGAGGAAGAAGGAACTCACCAGGAGAAATCCAAGAATGCTGAAAGGTGGAGAGAGAGTAAAGGATCACAGAACCGGAATTATGGATTTGCAAAGATTAAAATCTATCTTTATGAGATTTTCTCTAAGGAACACGAAAACCCTACAGGGTATGATGCCATTATATATACAAAGTCCTACATAGTAAAAGGTATGCAAAAACTCTTACCCTCAAAACCTTTTAAAAGAGACCAAGATTTTGACTTTAGCATTGGAGGGTCCCCTGGCAAGACCAGGGTCACCTTTCTCTTCTTACGTGTGTGCAGATCCTAGGGTCATAGAAGAGGCAAGCCAAAAACAACATCAACAATCCCAAAATAGGAGGCCGATTCAAGTCTTAGGTGGACCACACCACATGAAACAGTGGTGATAAAATCAGACTACGTACTGAGTTATTCAGTAAGCTTTTATCGTAATGAGTAAACTCAGTTGGGCACACTGTGAATGTGTGTAGGTTATCCACCCAGTCCATCCATTTTTCCAGCTCATTTTAATGGTTGAGCCGAAAATTGAAGCATGCCCAAATCTCAAGTGGACCACACAACAGGAAATAGTGGGAAATAGTGGGAATAATGGATTCTACCGTTGAAACCTTGGTAGGGATCCCAGTGATGTTTATTTGTCATCTAACCTGCTCATAAGATTTAAAAAAAAAAAAAAAAAAAACATATGGATTAAGGGAAACAAGAAATAGCAGATTATTGATTCGAAACTTCTGTGGCCCCCAAGAAAGTTTCGGCGGTAGAATTTCAATTCACACTGTTTCCGGTGGTGAGATCCTCTTGAGATTTGGATATTGTTCGTTCTTGGGCTAGAGCCCTATATTTATCTCTTAAAATAGATGGACGGAATGGATAAAATATGTAAAACATGGTGGACCCGACAGAGTTTAGGAGTTACTTAGTAGGCAATCCACGTCCAGTGGTGATTGAATCCCGACCATTAAAAGCTTCTCATATGTTAAAAAGTGCTGATATTTGGGGTGTGTGTGCGTGTGTTAAAAAAGAAAAGAAAAAAAGTGCTCATATTTGTGGTTTCCCTTCATTGAGGTCTGTGTAACCTAAGCAACGGGTTACATGGTTTTAACGGTGAGTGTTCAATTGCCACTGTTTCCTATAAGGTGGCCCACCTAAGATTTGGTTTTCCCTTATTTTTAGGCTCATGCATTAAAATGAGCTACCAAAACAGATGGACTACATGGATAAAACACATGCATCATGGTGGGGCCACAGAGCTTTTCTAGCACCGATCGTACGCTCTGATGTGCTACCCTACACAGTCCGAGTCGGTTTCTCGCATGTTTGTAAAACGGTGGTTGTAAACAATTTCCGGATCGGTTTCGGTGGATGGCCAGATCCACCCAGGTTAGTGGATCCCTAACTATGGGCCCACCTTGATTGATGTATGCACCTTACATCCACGAAGTCATCCATTTTGGCATATCATTTGAGGGCATGATCACAAAAATGAAGTAGATATGAATCTCAGGTGGGCCACACCACAGAAAACCATGGTGACTGAATATCTACCATTAAAAACTTTTTGAGGGCCACTGGAATGTTTATTTTCCATCCAATCTGTTGATAAGGTTACAAAGATATGGATGAAGGAACCACACATATTTCAGCTTGATCTAAACCTTTGGTGTCCCATAAAAAAAAATAAAATTTAATGGTCAATTACCACTGTTTCCTGTGTTGTGGTCTACCTGAGTTTTGAATCTGGTTAATTTTTTGGATCCTGCTCTAAAATAAGCTTGAAAAAAGGATGGACGTCATCGATGTAAGACACGTACATCACTGTGGGTCCCACAGTTAAGGGATCCACCAAAGCGGCGCCCATAGGACGCCGATTGCATCCTACCCCCACCGGTCTTTAGCCATGAACGAGCAGATCGGTGGGGGCACAGTGATGTATCTGTTTATCCACGCCCTCCATCCCTTGTCTCAGATAATTTTAAGGTATAAGCCTAAATTCAGGCAGATCCAACGCTTACGTGGACCACATCACATATGACGCGTGCATTTAATGCAAGCCAAGCTTACTATTTCGTGTGGTCTACTTGAGGGTTGGATCTATCTAATTTTTCAACCCATACCTTAAAATAATATAAGAAAATGGATGGACGGCGTAGATAAAAGGATACATAGAGGTAAGCCCCCACAGATCTACCCATTCGTGGCTAGAGAGGGGTAGGTTGCAATTCGCATCTACACACACAACGGTTTCACGGGTCTTGAACAGAATTTCTGCATAACCCACGAGCACATCGAAGGGTATATATCAAAAATAGTCAAACATGTACAACATTGTATAGATCTCCACTACAACATTCTCTCTTGGTGAGTCATTCCTGTAGCTTTTTCTTCCTAAGAGAAGAAATAGGTACACTTTTCTTCTAAAACTTATACTTTTTTCCATTAACATTAAAATGATTGCTGTAGTTCTAGTAGATTTTAGTTATACCCCCTTTCTCATTAATTAGTTCCTTGTGTTGGTACCAATGTGTCGTGATGGCCCATCAGGCTCGGCCTAGCTACGGCTAGAATACTACGCCGATCGTCGCGCTTGGGCTGAAAATTTCAACCACATTTAATAATTGGGTGCTTTTTAAGAGCTCATCAACCTAAAACATGTATAATGGGGCACACTTATCTTTCGCAAAGGTGAGTGGCCTGGCTTAGGATAGGGCTAGACTCAGGCCCAGGTTGTACATAATCATTACAGGTCTGGGTTTGATTAGGTTTTACTGTTGGGATTTGTGCTGTGGAATCACACAGATCTAGATCTAGGATAGCAATCCAATAGCACCAAGCAATCACAAGAGAACATAAAGATTTAACGTGGAAAACCCTTGCGGGAAAAAACCACTGCACAAAGCGACAGAATTCCACTATGAAAGCATAAATTACAAAGATAAAGGACTTACCCGATTCGAACAACCTCGAATCTCACCCTTGATACACCCTTTAGAAACCTTAAAACCCTTTTAGGAACCTTTAAAATAACTTTATAAAGCCTTAACATACTTTATAATAGCCCTAAGGACCCTTATTTATAGTTTAGGAAACACCCCTTTCGCACCTTTGTAAAACCGCATCAAGTTTATGCAGTCTGCACAAAATCAGCGCAAAATCCGTGTAACCCTCGACTAGTCGAGTCAAGTCCCCGATTGGTCGAGCCTGACCCTCGACTGGTCAACACCAAAAAAGATAGCACGATGGACTTCGAGTCGAGTGGTGCTTGACCGGTCGAGTCAAGCCCTCGACCGGTCAAGCAGACAATAAATATATAGATTTAAGACATCCTGACAACAATCTCTACCATGTCTTCAATCTTCAACTGTGTAGCTTCGTAACATTTTCTCTTATCTTTGCATCACATCATAGCTTCTCGTGCACACTCTGTCCTTCTTTTTTGCCAACGCCAAGCCTAAAGAAGTTGCACAAAATTTGAACTTCTCTGCAGGAACATTATAGGTGGGCATGTCTGCTGGATTAGAATTCATATGCCCAACCACCTTTACTCTTGTCTTCTCAAGGAAAGACGTAGTCTTCTTACTATCTCATGTTACCCAATATTGCTTGTTGGGGTGTAACGCCCCGGATTTCGAGGGTCGAGCAAAGCTCTACTCCCGAGATTCAGTACATCACTTATGTAACATGGATAATGATGTTTAGATTTCGTCCATATTAATGAGTTAAACATGAGTGAGATTACACTAAAACAACATATCATACTCTGGATATAATTAATTTAAGAAAGCGGAAGACTGAAACATATATATATATATATATATATATATATATATATATATATATATATATATATATATATATATATATATATATATATATATATATTGAACAGGTAAGTGTTTCACAACCACCAGAGTATGATTATGTAACCGGGCTAAATATATACATATATTATTTCAAAATATACAAAATGTGAGAATGTAAGATGTCCAACTAAGCCAAGTATCCCCATGTTCTCATCGAGTCAGCACGAGGTCTACATAGACCCACTTAAGAGCTGGACATAGGAGAACTCTTCCTCCTCATCCATAAAGTCCTGGTCCGTCGCATAGACTTCATCAACACTCACATCTAAACCAGAGTCGGTTGGTGTTTTAAAACACCATCCCAGGGTGGGAGTGAGTGATCAACTCAGTGGTACTATAAGGCAAAGGTTAACATGTTATCAAGTCAATCAAGCAGTAATGATAACGCAATACAATAATCACTTCCTAACTACTCTTGTTAATGCAGGAATGGTGTGCAAGTAATGATGTATGCCCTCGCACAAAGCTCCCTCACAAGTGACTCCGACAACCAATTTCGCATATAACAACGCTCTCTAAAGTGCACCTTCCTCGCTAAAAGCACATCCTAACTAATGTAATGCGATGCATGGCCATATTAGCCGAGTACTTAATTAAGCTTATTCATACAGCGGGTTCGGGAAGCTAAGGTACCTCCCTTTTTATCAATAACCCAAATTGAAAGATCCATCTAGGGTCGTCAATCCTAGTTAAACACATACGATAGGCAAGTTATAGGGCACCAATCCTAAAAAAAAGCAGTCGATAGGCAAATTCAAAGTTTATGCTCGCGGTCACTACGGGGAGGCTCGTCACCTCGGCGTATGCCGACAGCTCGAACACGGTGTCACATAGCACCATGCCCGGCTCACGAGTCTGGGTTGCTCACTGGTCACTACGGGGAGACTCGTCACCCCGACGTAGGACGACAGCTCGACCACAGTGTCCCATACCACCATGCCTAGCTCATGAGTCTTAGCGGATCGTGATACCATGGTTGAAACGGGCCTTTACATTAGTGAGTGGTACCTTAGATTCAAGCAGTGATATCCATACATGGTAAACATATAACAGGTCAATCAGTTTGTTTGGTAAGTTCGATTGGTACGAGCACACGTTGACTTAATCGACATGAGATGCATAAACACCCCTTGTGGCCTAACCACTGTCAACAATTGTCGTGCGGCCCGGATTCATCGAGTTACCCAATGTGGTGAGACTAATTCGGCCACCCCAACGGAAACTGTTACCGATTGCCTGGACTATGTTGCAGTCCCAATCTTACTCAGATGCACTAAGTAAACACATGTGATCATCATGTCCACATTCAACGAACAAGCTAAATAAATTCCTCATTTGAGCATTTCATCAAACATATTGATTATATTACCTAACACTTGCATTTTATCCATAAATCGCATAGACGCAAATAAGATTACATGAAGGAAACTATACATATGAATAAGGCGACTGAGATTCCTATCTTAATACACTTAATAAATACAAATCATTAACAATTTCTCATTCAGACAATTTATCAAACGCTTAAGTTACACTTCACCAAAAATACATAGACTACATTATGCCATGTATTATGGCAATTCCTTGCACAAAGAGGTCATCATGCATATGACAAACAGGAATCCTAGATTAGTAGTCATGGCAAGTACAAATCATATTTACATGTCCATTCAAACATTTCAACAAGCACATGAGGTTCATCTTTTATTCCACATAGTTCATACATGAACAATATATTGAAAATGACGTATCTAAGACAATATGGCAGCAATCAAGTCAAACATAAATCATTAGCTAATATTGAAAGCATTGAAAACCATAACCTAAATGTTTATAGTCCACACCTTTCGTCAGAATACTCGATTCAGACTCGGTTCCAACTATACGTTTCCAAAAACGGAACATCGGGTACCTAAATGGTGAAATCGGTTAGCTAGGTAAATAACCATTTTGGATCTCAACTACGGTATTAGGGTTAGAATTTCTTACCCAAATCGTAGCCGAAACAGATCGTATCGCGTAACGGAAAGGTGATTCAGCGCGTGGAGTCATGGGAGAGAATCACTGCAACGATCTCCCACAAGCTCTCTTCTCCCCTTCTTCTTTTCTCTTCTTTTCTCTCTTCTCTCTCATAGGGTTTGGAGAAATTCGTATATGGGAGAGAGAGGGTGTGTGGGAAGCTATTTATAGGCCCAGTAGTGATGTAAATGGCCCCAAGGCTACTATATACATGGGTTTTACCCTTTGGGCAATTATTTTTGACAAACAAATCTCACAGGGAAACTCACTACTCATATAAGTCACAGGGTAAGTTCCCTGACAATGGATCTATACCAGGATGTGGTTTCGGCGTGATTGGATAGGTCGATCAACCGTGGAAGACTTGTGTCAAATCAACGGTCATACTTACTCGATCAGGGCCACAATTATATGAATACGTGCAGGAAAATTTCTTTTTTCCCATGGGTAAAATTTGGTCAGAAACTGACGGTCCGAAATCCCCAATTTCGCATGTGAACGAACGACCCAATTCACTTAAGTTTCATTACATTTTCTAAAGATATTCGCGTTTCTCACACACTTTGCTCAGTGCTCAAGTTGTGCGTTTCTGGACACAATCTGGGCTCGATTCCTGCGAAGGTTGTCAAGCCCAGTAGGACGGATATAATTCTAAAGTTTCGCGGTCATCGGATTCTCGATGTGCCGTCTAGGTCCGATACAGAGTTTCAAAGTACTCCCGAGAGCGACAGGCTCTGGGGATTTCACCTAGATCTTTAAGTGGTGTTAAGTTAGTGGGATTAATGGTTTTAGGCCTTCTCATTTGTGGAATTGGTGGCCTAGCTTACTCCATCGATTATTCAGTTTAATACTTAACTAATTTTTGCTTTAATTACGGCAAGATACAGTCCTTAGGTGATTCTGCCTGTGGTGGTACTCGGGCCTTTGTACGGACTTTTCCGAGACGTTATAATCTACCCCCCTTAAAGAAAAATTTTGTCCCTGAAATTAGTACTTTTTCGTACTCCTCGAGGATCTGAGGGTAGTTCTTACCGACTTCGATTTCCATTTCCCAAGTGACCTCCTCCTCAGTGTGGTATGTCCATAATACTTTCACGAGCGGGATAACCTTGCTGCGTAGGATTTGTTCCTTCCTATCTATAACTCATGTTGGTTGCAATACATAGGTAGTATCTTCACTTAGCTGCACTTGTTCCCATTTGATAATATGGGTAGGGTCAGGAACATATTTCTTCAGCATCGATACGTGGAAAATGTTTTACACGCCTGTGAGTGGTGTGGGCAAGGCGAGATGGTATACTACACACTCACTCGGTCTAAAATTGGAATAAGCCAATGAATCTCGAGGTGAGCTTCCCCTTCTTGAAAAGACGAAGGACTTCCTTCATTGGAGAAACCTTAAGGAATACATAGTCCCCAACATCAAATTTCAGCTGTCTTCGTCTCATATTGGCGTAACTCTTTTGTCTACTCTGGAATGTAAGAAGTCGACGCCTGATAATATCGATCTTCTCTAAGGTCGCCTGAACCAGATCTGGGCCAACCAAGCTCTTCTTGCCAACTTCCACCCAACAATGTGGAGCTCGACATGGGCGACCATACAAAGCTTTATAAGTAGTCATGCCAATACTGGCTTGGAAGTTGTTGTTATAAGTAAACTCGGCATAGGGGAGACAGTCATCCCAGTTGTCCTTGAAGTCAAGTATGATGCTCGCAACATGTCCTCAAGTATCTGATTTACCCGTTCCATCTACCTATTGGTCTGTGGGTGGAACATGGTATTGAACTTCAATTTCACTCCCATTGCTTCTTGGATTCGAGTCCAGAAAATATACTTGAATTGTGTGTCTCGGTCCGATACAATCTCTATAGGAACCCCATGTAGTCGTACTATCTCTTTGATGTATAGCTTGGCTAGATCATCTGCTGAATTAGAAACTCTAATCGGAAGCAAATGAGTCGATTTCGTCAATCGGTCCACAATCACCCAAATGGAGTCATGCCCCTTTCTTGTCTTTGGTAACCCGAAATTGAAATCCATAGATATGAAATCCTACTTCCACTCAGCTATGGGCTTGGGCTGAAGTAAACCAGGGGGTCGGCGGTGCTCGGCCTTAACTTGCTAACACGTGAGACATCGGGATACAAAGTCTGCTATTTGAGCCTTCATGTTGTCCACCAGTACGAATTCTTCACGTCTTGATACATCTTTGTACTACCTGGATGCATGCCAACTTTGAATTGTGTGCGGCTTCTAAAACTTCTCTCTTCAAGTCATAGAGATTCGGGACGCATAAGCTGCCACGGTATTGCAAACCTCCATCTAAGCTAATCCTCCACTCGGATTCTTCGCTGTCGTTTGCACACTCTCACATCTTCACCAACAGTTCATCTTCTTTTTGAGCTGCAATGATGCGGTCATCGATAAGTGGTTGCACTTGAAAGTGTGTGATGCTCTCGAATAGCTCCTCCACTGTCAGCTTCTGTTCGAAGTCTAGCACGAATTCCACCATATTCCATTCTTTTATCATCAGTGGGCTGCAAATTCTATAGTTTTCTTACAGCTCAATGCATCGGCCATAAGGTTGGCCTTTCCATGATGGTAGGAGACCTCAAACTTGAAGTCTTTTAAGGTCTCCATCCAACGTCGCTGCCTCATGTTCAGGTCCCTCTGTGCAAAGATATACTTGAGGCTCTTATGTTCACAAAAGAGCTCGAACTCCTCTCCGTAGAGGTAATGTCTCTAAAGCTTTAATGTGAAAATGACTGTTACCAACTCCAGGTCGTGAATGGGATAGTTTTTTTCATGTTTCCTCAACTGTCTTGAGGCATAGGCAATCACTCTATCCTACTGCATAAGTACACACCCCAAACTGAACACAAGAGCGTCAGTGTATATAATATATTTGACCCATTGCTTTGGTAGTACTAGCACGGGTGCGGACGTGAGCTTGTCCTTTAATTCCTGAAAGGTTTCTTTTGCTTTCTCATTCCAAGAAAACTTAAAGTCTTTCCGAGTGAGTTGAGACAACGGTGTGAAATATCTTGGAAATCTCTAATGAATCGATGATAATAGCCAGCAAGCCGAGGAAACTACTCACTTCTATAACTGAATCGAGCTGCTCCCAGTCTTGTACTGCGATCACCTTAGTAAGGTCCACGACAATTCCCTCCTTGGAAACCACGTGCCCTAACTTAACTTCTTCTTTCCAGAAGTCACACTTTCGGTACTGTGCAAACAATTGGTTCTGCCTAAGAGTATCAAAGACTGATAGCAGGTGTTCTTCGTGATCTTTTTGACTCTTTAAGTATATCAAGATGTTATCTATAAATACGATGACGAATCGGTACAGATATAGCCCAAATACCTGGTTCCTGAGATCCATGAATACGGCCAGTGCATTTGTAAGTCCAAACGGCATCACGAGGAACTCGTAGTGCCCGAAGCTAGTCTTAAAAACTATTTTTTGTACATCTTCATTCCTAACGCGTAATTGATGATACCCGGACTGTAAGTCTATTTTAGAGAAATACAGCGCCCCCTTCAACTGGTCAAATAGGTCATCTATCGTGGGTAGAGGATATTAATTCTTCACTGTGCCTTAGTTTACCTACGATAATTTATAAACGACCGTACGATCCATCCTTATTTTTCACAAACAACACGAGTGCTCCCCAATAAGATACGCTCGGCCGTATGAAACCCGAATCCAATAAACCATCAATCTGCTTCCTCAGTTCCTCCATTTCACATGGAGGCATGCGATACGTCGGTAAGGAGATCAGCGTCACGCCTGGCATAAGGTCGATGGTAAAGTCGATCTCGCCCTGAGGGGGTAGTCCAGGGATTGTTTTGAATATGTCCATGAAATCTTGGACTATTGGCATGTCCCAAGTGACGGACCATCATAATTCTCTAACATGGAAGCATAATAACTAATGCGGCAAGGCCAACTGACCTAAACTGGAAAAGTGAAAGTCGTGCCCTCGGGCCCATGGGCTGTCACCAATCTGGTTTCACAGTCGATCTCTGCCTTTATTTTGGTGAGCCAATCCATGTCGAGGATGACGTCGTAATGATATATCTTGGTCACAATCAGGTCAATGCACACTACTCTGCTCCCTAAGTCTATCAAGCAACCCTTACAAAGCTTAGTGGCGTCTGTGAAGGTTCCTACTGTAGCGATGACTCTCACCCCAACCATAGGGGTAGTGTACAACCCTAATCGCTTGACTGTAGAGCATGATATCATTGAAATAGTGGACCCGGTGTCCACCAACAGGAATACTGGTGTACCTTGGATGTGGGCAGTGACCTTAAAGGCTAGCGGTACTGTAACCGCGGATTCAAATGCTTCGACTGCGAATGGATGTACTTGAGCTTGTTGCGGCCGGTTAGGTTGTGCTATCATATAGGTCATTGGGGCGGCCTATTTCGGGATACAGGAGGTCGGTTGTATGGTTGCGCCGGTGCCACAGATCGTAAAGGTGGGGTTAAAATAACGTGCGGGGGCTAGCGATTGATCCTTTGGGTCTTGGTCTAAGCGAGTTCTTGTTTTAATTTATGTCCAAGGTAGGGGTTAATAAATATCTTAATATGCCTATGGTCAAAGATCATCCTAAAATAGTTTCTAATAGTATAAAGTTTTATACGTATATCACTATTTCGATCTTATGACTAGTGGGTTATGAGCAGACTGCACTTCGGTTTCATTAACTTTGAGAGGGAAGGAAGAATCGAGAATTCTAAAATATTTCAGAGGTTTGGAATGTTAGCAACATAAGGTTGCAGAAAAGGAAAACAGAAGGACATCTCCTTGACATGGTATAAACCTTGAATTCACAAAGGATAAAAAAAACTTATAATATTTTACTGTAGTTAGCCTCTAACACGAGCTTACGGAGTATTAAACTATGAAACTCAATCTTACTCAAGAGTCCTAATTTAATTGCACACAAAAACAACTTAAACAAACATATATATATATATATATATATATATATATATATTATATATTATGTGTGTGTGTGTGTGTGTGTGTGTGTGTTGTGTGTGTGTGTGTGTGTGTGTGTATAAAATTTAACCACAGGATGATTCCTAGTATGATTATGAATAATTTCTAAATAAACACCAAATACTAAAATTTAAAATGAAAAGATATAACTAGTCTATTGGCAATTTGAAGTTGTAGAAATTTTTGGTTTTAAACCCTTCTATTATATATACATATTTGTCACCTTTAGTTACCATATATATTTTTATAATTTTAATAGTAATCCATTGTTAAGCTTACTTTTATTTCACAAAATTCGTTTCATTCGAAGTTTCATCATAAAAATTATAAAATTCTGGAAGTACTAGTTGTCTAAGACTATAATGTCTTTAATCCTTGTAACATTTTCTATAGTTTCAGTTAGTGAAATATTTTTAAATTTTTAAGGGTGGTTTATCATTAAGTTATGGTGGTTTATCATTAAGTTTAAAGTTATCCCATAAATTTTTCCGTTCATTTGGAGTTGTAGAAAATTATTAAAATTCTAGAAGTTGAACAATTGTCAAAGCTTCCTAGATTTAACTATATTAAAATTTTTATTTTATTTTTCACTTATTTTTATATGAAACTAAACTTATTAAGCTTCAATCTGGACTTATTAAGCTTAAATCTGTCTTTCGAATCACTTAAATCAGAGTTATATTGAGGGAGATATGACTTTTTGAAGTTGGTCGAAAAATGTAGAAAATCACAGAAAACCGGCGGTGCGCAACCGATCCCACAACGCCGCCGCGCTCCATTGGACCGGCCGGCGTTGCGCGCTCCACGACCCTCTGGTGGTCTTGATGGTAGTTCTCTGCCACTTGATTTTTAAAATGAGTGTATCTTGCAAACCGAAATGAGTTATTCGACGTGCAATATATGATTTTGGGGTAAGAGAAGCTAAGCTATCTAAATAACTTAGTTATTTTGTGAAATTCCATAAGTTTAATGGTCAAAAAATTATTTTATTTATATATTCACTATTTATAGTAAATTTTAGTTTAATTATTATTCTTCATCATTTAAACTTTAGGATTTGTATCTAATATGAAAGTACCTACAAAGAGTTGAAGAATAAGGTGGCGGAAGGTGAAATTTTTGAAGGAGATGGGTTGGATCTACTTTTCGTGGTGCAACGGGAGTATATTCACGCCGTTTGGCTCCGTTTCGAGTTCGAAGCTCGTTAAGTACGACTCAAAACTGTCGATTGATAGACTAACGGTGCCTAAGATCAATTCATGTGATCTAAGATAGCGTATGGGCTAAACTACAGTATCCAATCTCGCCCGTCAGTGAAACTTTGGGATTCTAAGATCGTCTCTAAATTCCATCGCCCCCTCCCTAAGTCAGAGTGCACATCAGATTGCACCGTGTTACCTATAACTCAGGTCCAGTTTAAATCCAAATCATACTTTGATACAACTTGTAACGCCCCCGGATTTCGAGGGTCGAACAAGCTCTACTCACGAGATCCAATACATCACTTATGCAACATGGATAATGATGATCAAATTTCCATCCACATTAATGAGTTAAACATGAGTGAGATTATACTAAAATAACATATCATACTCCAGATATATGTGTGTTACCTGTTTCACAACCTTCAGAGTATAACCGGACTGAATATATACATGTATTGTTTCAAAATATACAAAATATGAGAATGTAAGATGTCTAACTAAGCCAAGTATCACATTGTTCTCGTCGAGTCAGCACGAGATCTACATAGACTCGTTTGAGAGCTGGATATAGGAGAACTCTTCCTCCTCATCCATGAAGTCCTGCTCCGTCGCATAAACTTTAACAACACTTGCATTTAAACTAGAGTCTGGTTGGTGTTTTAAAACACCGTCCCAGGGTGGGAGTGAGTCATCAACTCAGTGGTACTATAAGGCAAAAGGCTAACATGTTATCAAGTCAATCAAGCAGTAATGATAATACAATACAACAATTACTTCCTAACTACTCTTGTTAATGTAATGATGTGCAAGTAATAATGTATGCCCTCGCATAAAGTTCCCTCACAAGTGACTCCGACAACCAATTTCGCATATGTTAACACTCCCTAAAGTACACCTTCCTCACCAAAAGCACATCCTAACTAATGCAATGCGATGCATGACCATGTTAGTCGAGTACTTAATTAAGCTTATTCATACAGCAGGTTCAGGAAGCTAAGGTACTTCTCCCTTTTTATCATTAACTCAAACTAAAGGATTCATCTAGGATCGTTAATCCTAGTTAAACACATATGATAGGCAAGTTGTAAAGCATCACTCCTAATGAAAAGCAGTCGATAGGCAAATTCAAAGTTTATACTCGCGGTCACTACGGGGAGGCTCATCACTCAGTGTAGGTCCACAGCTCGAACACGGTGTCCCATACCACCATGCCCGGCTCACGAGTTTGCGTTGCTCACTGGTCACTACGGGAAGGCTCGTCACCCTAGCGTAGGCCGACAGCTCGACCACGGTGTCTCATACCACCATGCTCGGCTCATGAGTCTGAGCGGATCATGGTACCATGGTTGAAACGGGCCTTTATATTGGTGAGTGGTACCTTAGATTCAAGCAGTAATGTCCATACATTATAAATACACAACAGCCAATGGGTTTGTTTGGCAAGTTCAATTAGTACGAGCATACGTTGACTTAATCGACATGGGGCGCATAAGCATCCCTTGTGCCTAACCACTGTTGACAATCATCGTGCGGCCCGGATTCGTTGAGTTACCCTATGTGGCAAGACTAATTCGGCCACCTGAATGAAAATTGTTACCGATTGCCTAGACTACGTTGTAGTCCCAATCTTACTCAGATGCAATAGGTAGACACATATGATAATATGTCAACATTCAACGAACATCCAAATAAATTCATCATTGAGCATTTCATCAAACATATTGATCATATTACCTACACTTGCTGCATTTTATCCATAAATCGCGTAGACGTAAATAGATTACATGAAGGAAACTATACATATGAGTAAGGTGACTGAGATTCCTATCTTAATACTCTTAATAAATACAAATCATCAACAATTTCTCATTCAGACATTTATCAAACACTTAAGTTACATTTCACCAAAACACATAGACTAGATTAGTTATGCCATGTATTATGGCAATTCTTTGCACAAAGAGGTTATCATGCATATGACAAACAGGAATCCTAGATTAGTAGTCATGGCAAGGACAAATCATATTTACATGTTCATTCAAACATTTCAACAACACATGAGATGCATCGTTTTTTCCACATAGTTCATACATGAACAATATATCGAAAACCGTGTATCTAAGACAATATGACAGCAGTCAAGTCAGATATAAATCATTAGCTGACATTGAAAGCATTGAAAACTTAACCTAAACATTTATAGTCCACACCTTTCGTCGGAATACTCGATTCGAACTTGGTTCCAACTATACATTTTCGAAAACGGAGCGTTGGGTACCTAAATGGTGAAATCGGTTAGCTAGGTTGATTGTGGAGCCCATGTAACTTTGATCTTTCTTCTTCAACCGTTCATACAACTCGGAGCTCGAGGAGCGTCAGTGCTCGTATTCTCACGACGCCTACCTACAGCAGCTATATAGCTGGTGTGAGGTACACCAGCCAATCCGCTTCCCTCCCCGGGTTAGGTGCAAGTCCCAACGACTTTCAACTGATGAAACCAGCCAATCAAATTTATGGAGAGTATGCAGTCTCATCGCGACTTTCAACTAACTCACATGCAAGGTCCTTTAAAGAGATAAAAAAATTAAAAAAAACTCACATGCAAGTGTAATTCGAACCAACAATAGTCCTCATTCACTGACGCCTATATGCTGAGAAGTCTTACTGATCAGAACCATTCATACTAATTTGGGATATATGTTAATGGGCCATCCTAAGGAACAGGTTGAGTGGATGATCCTGAGCATTGCAGAAAATTTTAGACCAATGAAAAGAAAAATTCAATAGCTTGCACTCAACTCTAAAAATCGAAAGCTAGGACCATCATAAAAGCTTGATTATGAGGTAATAGCATATTTACAATAGTGAAATAACATGGACAAATCATCAGACTATCTCAGCTTGTGGGTCCTAATGGCTGGTGATACACAATGGGCATGAGTCGGGACAGTGGCATAGGACAAAGTTTGAAACTCAAGGGTGAAAATTGCCCCATGCTTTTCAGAAAATTATCCACGTGAAAATTTGTGTGCCACACTTCGGCATGTACTTTTGTCTTAGTCTCAGCACATGTAACATGTTCCTCGCTAGTGATGTAATGGCCAATTACATAAGATTTCAGAGTAATTGAATTAAGAATTTAATTTTGTGATTTATAAGGAAAAAAAAAAAAAAAAACCAAGGACTTAGCTCAATGATAGAGTCTTGCTATAAGGTAAGGTTAAAGGATTGATTTCTAACACACGTATACATACAATGAGAGTAGCCCTGCGAAGGAGAAAACTCTGCCAATAAGTTTGCTACATTTTATTTTTTTATTTTTCTAAATTTTCTATCTACAAAACCAAGATCTAACCAATGAACAGGGTTGATTAACCCTACGTCCATTGCATTAATATATGGGGAAGTTTTGAAGAAAATAGAATGATTTGGTGTGAGACCTCGTATTGTAGGAGATCAACTTTGAAAAATGCAATCATATCAATTTAGAAATATTCAAATTAAAGGATCTTAAAGCCGAATTGTGTCTGGACATCGAATCATAAGTAATGATAATTATTTATGAATGAATAAAGTCCCAAATGGATGGATGTAGTCGAATTTCAAAATTAGTGAGGTAATTTGAGAATGTGATTGTTGTAATAATGGAAAGGTATGAGTTCCTATAACCTATGTGGATGTTTGAATGTTTAATATCAGTGAGAACATATAATACATAAATCTACGCTTCTTATAAATTGTATGAAAAGTGAAATTATGTACACTTGGTGGATGAGTCATGGATCGGAACTCGGGTATGAGAGTATACACTCTGTATCCATTTTCAGAGTGTGACATAATGGTTTCAGAGACGTTTTTTTAAAACTAGTGTGGCACGTGGTTATGTTCCACTATACACTTACATAATTGGTAGATTCCTAAATTAGAAACTTTATACTTAGCATTTATCCTTGATTGTAATGCATAACAAAACTTAGAAACCAAGTTTAGATGCTACCTATATTGGTGTATGTATGTGTGTGTTATGTGATAGCTTGAATCGATGAAATGTAAACATTCATCCAAGGACCTGTTAAACAGGAATGGACGGCAGAAACCACACTTAATAAATTATATTTCCTCCCTTATTATTACATTCGACTTTAACTTAGGGAATCACCTTCTTAAGCGTATAACTTTGTTGTGACCTCGGCATAAATTTAGAACAGATATCTCTCGGGATTTACATGAATACAATCAATCATTAGTCCTCGCTGCTTTCTGAGGTGTGGTCCACTGGAGCCTTGTAAGTGACTCAATTTTGAGCTCATACATTGGAATAATAAAAAATAAAAAACCTGATGGATGGTGTGGATCTAACAAATATATCATGATCGGGCCAAAGAAATTCTAGACGGTAAAAGTTTGGTTGTGCAGCAAGCAATACATTCGTGAGAGAGAAAATAATCTATTGAAAATGGGCGTGTGTTTTGTGAGATAGCCGATGACGTCAACCAATGGAGAAAATAATTAATAAAAATGGGCGTGTTTTGTGAGCTGCCGATGCCGATAGACCAATGACAAGTCCAATCAATTTTTGTCTGTCAACACAGACTATCCTCACATCAATGCTGTCCACACAGTCAGGGCCGTATCATTTTTTTTTTTTGTGAGGCCGGGTCCGCACTTACACCCCCCTCTAGGTATGAAATCCTTGCACGCGTCCTCCGTACCTTTTTCACATTTTGCACGTGCACCTTCCATTTTCATTATAATACATCACAACAAACAATTCACAGCAACACAGCTAGTAATGGCGTCTCTCCTCGACACCATCCAACTCTCCTCCTTTCCCTCCTCCTTGCCACCAACGAAGGAAGCACACCATATATATCCTGCTTCCATCGGCATTAACAGACGCCTTCCCAGCTGCCTTCCAAACATTACAATATCATGCAATGCTATCAGAGATGAAAACCATAGAGAAGGAGCGTCGGGAAATATCGACAGGAGAAACATGCTCATCGGCATTGGAGGCTTGTACACCGCCACTGGCCTCGGTCCCCTACCAACAGCTATCGAGCTCCAGTATCTCCGCCCGACTTATCCAAATGCGTGCCCGCAGATCTAACCGCCTGGTGCAACCCGACGATTTGTTGCCTGCCCTTTGATCAGAAGATCATAGACTTCAAGCTTCCATCCCCTTTAACACCCATGCGCATGCGGCGTGCGGCCCACTTGGTGGACCCTGTGTATGTAGAGAAGTATAAGGGCCATTGCACTCATGAAGGTCTACCCCCCAATGACCCGCGTAATTTTATGCAGCAGGCTAATGTGCACTGCGCCTACTGCAACGGCGCCTACGATCAGATCGGCTTTCCCAACTTGGAGCTTCAGGTCATGTCCTGGAAAACATCATAACGCCCATCGTAACAGAACGACCGTTATCTGCTATTTATCTGATTATATATATATATATATAATATATATATATATATATATATATATATATATATATATATATATATATATATATATGGGAAAAGGTACAATGCGCTCGGGCTCACCTGTCCGTCCCATGAGGTCGAGCTGTGTGGGCCCCATTGTGATCCGTTTCGGACATCTACCCCATCAGTCAGATGCACCATTCGATCGTGGGCCTAGGTCCCAAAATCAAGTCAATCCATGACTTGTATGGGCCACACCACATACATATATATGGAAATGGTTACCTTCCATTAAAACATCATAATCATTTATTGGCCCCAATGTGGTTGACAATCCAGCCCATCCATTGTGTGTCCCACTCGGAGGAGGGTCAGACTAAGTTTCAATAGCATCCAAAAATCACGTGGCCCCACCAAGTGCTTTTATATGCTTTTGACCTGTCTTCACATGGTTTTAGATGGTATGGGCCACCTGAGTTCTATATACTGCTGATTTTTAGGATATCCCGGAACTTAAAAGATACCCATCAAATGCATGGTGTTGATCTTCTAGCTCGACCTCATGGGAAGTTTCCATGAAGTTGATCATATTACTGAAAACACTGGGAATAATGATTTCAGCCATTAAAATCTTGTTAGGCCTTACAGTGATGTTTATTTGTCATCCAATCTGTTCATAAGATCATACGGACATGGATGAAGAGAGAAAACAAATATAAGCTTGATCCAAAACTTCCCTAGCCCCCAAGAACTTTTCAAGAGTAGACTTCATGTGGTGTGGTCCATTTGAACATACTATAGGATTAATTTTTTGGCTCAGGCCTAACATTATATGTAAAATGGATGGACAGAGCGGATCAGATATAT
>JAJHSJ010000017.1:18882039-19090696 GCA_021015155.1 Magnolia officinalis
GGAATCCTAGATTAGTAGTCATGGCAAGTACAAATCATATTTACATGTCCATTCAAACATTTCAACAAGCACATGAGGTTCATCTTTTATTCCACATAGTTACATGAACAATATATTGAAAATGACGTATCTAAGACATATGGCAGCAATCAAGTCAAACATAATCATTAGCTAATATGGAAAGCATTGAAAACCATACCTAAATGTTTAGTCCACACCTTTCGTCAGAATACTCGATTCAGACTCGGTTCCAACTATACGTTTCCAAAAACGGAACATCGGTACCTAAATGGTGAAATCGGTTAGCTAGGTAAATAACCATTTTGGATCTCAACTACGGTATTAGGGTTAGAATTTCTTACCCAAATCGTAGCCGAAACAGATCGTATCGCGTAACGGAAAGGTGATTCAGCGCGTGGAGTCATGGGAGAGAATCACTGCACGATCTCCCACAAGCTCTCTTCTCCCCTTCTTCTTTTCTCTTCTTTTCTCTTCTCTCTCATAGGGTTTGGAGAAATTCGTATATGGGAGAGAGAGGTGTGTGGGAAGCTATTTATAGGCCCAGTAGTGATGTAAATGGCCCCAAGGCTACTATATACATGGGTTTTACCCTTTGGGCAATTATTTTTGACAAACAAATCTCACAGGGAAACTCACTACTCATATAAGTCACAGGGTAAGTTCCCTGACAATGGATCTATACCAGGATGTGGTTTCGGCGTGATTGGATAGGTCGATCAACCGTGGAAGACTTGTGTCAAATCAACGGTCATACTTACTCGATCAGGGCCACAATATATGAATACGTGCAGGAAAATTTCTTTTTTCCCATGGGTAAATTTGGTCAGAAACTGACGGTCCGAAATCCCCAATTTCGCATGTGAACGAACGACCCAATTCACTTAAGTTTCATTACATTTTCTAAAGATATTCGCGTTTCTCACACACTTTGCTCAGTGCTCAAGTTGTGCGTTTCTGGACACAATCTGGGCTCGATTCCTGCGAAGGTTGTCAAGCCCAGTAGGACGGATATAATTCTAAAGTTTCGCGGTCATTATCGGATTCTCGATGTGCCGTCTAGGTCCGATACAGAGTTTCAAAGTACTCCGAGAGCGACAGGCTCTGGGATTTCACCTAGATCTTTAAGTGGTGTTAAGTTAGTGGGATTAATGGTTTTAGGCCTTCTCATTTGTGGAATTGGTGGCCTAGCTTACTCCATCGATTATTCAGTTTAATACTTAACTAATTTTTGCTTTAATTACGGCAAGATACAGTCCTTAGGTGATTCTGCCTGTGGTGGTACTCGGGCCTTTGTACGGACTTTTCCGAGACGTTATAATCTACCCCCCCTTAAAGAAAAATTTTGTCCCTGAAATTAGTACTTTTTTCGTACTCCTCGAGGATCTGAGGGTAGTTCTTACCGACTTCGATTTCCATTTCCCAAGTGACCTCCTCCTCAGTGTGGTATGTCCATAATACTTTCACGAGCGGGATAACCTTGCTGCGTAGGATTTGTTCCTTCCTATCTATAACTCATGTTGGTTTGCAATACATAGGTAGTATCTTCACTTAGCTGCACTTGTTCCCATTTGATAATATGGGTAGGGTCAGGAACATATTTCTTCAGCATCGATACGTGGAAAATGTTTTACACGCCTGTGAGTGGTGTGGGCAAGGCGAGATGGTATACTACCACACTCACTCGGTCTAAAATTTGGAATAAGCCAATGAATCTCGAGGTGAGCTTCCCCTTCTTGAAAAGACGAAGGACTTCCTTCATTGGAGAAACCTTAAGGAATACATAGTCCCCAACATCAAATTTCAGCTGTCTTCGTCTCATATTGGCGTAACTCTTTTGTCTACTCTGGAATGTAAGAAGTCGACGCCTGATAATATCGATCTTCTCTAAGGTCGCCTGAACCAGATCTGGGCCAACCAAGCTCTTCTTGCCAACTCCCACCAACAATGTGGAGCTCGACATGGGCGACCATACAAAGCTTTATAAGTAGTCATGCCAATACTGGCTTGGAAGTTGTTGTTATAAGTAAACTCGGCATAGGGGAGACAGTCATCCCAGTTGTCCTTGAAGTCAAGTATGATGCTCGCAACATGTCCTCAAGTATCTGATTTACCCGTTCCATCTACCTATTGGTCTGTGGGTGGAACATGGTATTGAACTTCAATTTCACTCCCATTGCTTCTTGGATTCGAGTCCAGAAAATATACTTGAATTGTGTGTCTCGGTCCGATACAATCTCTATAGGAACCCCATGTAGTCGTACTATCTCTTGATGTATAGCTTGGCTAGATCATCTGCTGAATTAGAAACTCTAATCGGAAGCAAATGAGTCGATTTCGTCAATCGGTCCACAATCACCCAAATGGAGTCATGCCCCTTTCTTGTCTTTGGTAACCCGAAATTGAAATCCATAGATATGAAATCCTACTTCCACTCAGCTATGGGCTTGGGCTGAAGTAAACCAGGGGGTCGGCGGTGCTCGGCCTTAACTTGCTAACACGTGAGACATCGGGATACAAAGTCTGCTATTTGAGCCTTCATGTTGTCCCACCAGTACGAATTCTTCACGTCTTGATACATCTTTGTACTACCTGGATGCATGCCAACTTTGAATTGTGTGCGGCTTCTAAAACTTCTCTCTTCAAGTCATAGAGATTCGGGACGCATAAGCTGCCACGGTATTGCAAACCTCCATCTAAGCTAATCCTCCACTCGGATTCTTCGCTGTCGTTTGCACACTCTCACATCTTCACCAACAGTTCATCTTCTTTTTGAGCTGCAATGATGCGGTCATCGATAAGTGGTTGCACTTGAAAGTGTGTGATGCTCTCGAATAGCTCCTCCACTGTCAGCTTCTGTTCGAAGTCTAGCACGAATTCCACCATATTCCATTCTTTTATCATCAGTGGAGCTGCAAATTCTATAGTTTTCTTACAGCTCAATGCATCGGCCATAAGGTTGGCCTTTCCATGATGGTAGGAGACCTCAAACTTGAAGTCTTTTAAGGTCTCCATCCAACGTCGCTGCCTCATGTTCAGGTCCCTCTGTGCAAAGATATACTTGAGGCTCTTATGTTCACAAAAGAGCTCGAACTCCTCTCCGTAGAGGTAATGTCTCTAAAGCTTTAATGTGAAAATGACTGTTACCAACTCCAGGTCGTGAATGGGATAGTTTTTTTCATGTTTCCTCAACTGTCTTGAGGCATAGGCAATCACTCTATCCTACTGCATAAGTACACACCCCAAACTGACACAAGAGGCGTCAGTGTATATAATATATTTGACCCATTGCTTTGGTAGTACTAGCACGGGTGCGGACGTGAGCTTGTCCTTTAATTCCTGAAAGGTTTCTTTTGCTTTCTCATTCCAAGAAAACTTAAAGTCTTTCCGAGTGAGTTGAGACAACGGTTGGGATATCTTGGAAAAATCTCTAATGAATCGATGATAATAGCCGGCAAGTCCGAGGAAACTACTCACTTCTATAACTGAATCGACCTGCTCCCAGTCTTGTACTGCGATCACCTTAGTAAGGTCCACGATAATTCCCTCCTTGGAAACCACGTGCCCTAAGAACTTAACTTCTTCTTTCCAGAAGTCACACTTTCGGTACTGTGCAAACAATTGGTTCTGCCTAAGAGTATCAAAGACTGATAGCAGGTGTTCTTCGTGATCTTTTTGACTCTTTAAGTATATCAAGATGTTATCTATAAATACGATGACGAATCGGTACAGATATAGCCCAAATACCTGGTTCCTGAGATCCATGAATACGGCCAGTGCATTTGTAAGTCCAAACGGCATCACGAGGAACTCGTAGTGCCCGAAGCTAGTCTTAAAAACTATTTTTTGTACATCTTCATTCCTAACGCGTAATTGATGATACCCGGACTGTAAGTCTATTTTAGAGAAATACAGCGCCCCCTTCAACTGGTCAAATAGGTCATCTATCGTGGGTAGAGGATATTAATTCTTCACTGTGCCTTAGTTTAACCTACGATAATTTATAAACGACCGTAACGATCCATCCTTATTTTTCACAAACAACACGAGTGCTCCCCAATAAGATACGCTCGGCCGTATGAAACCCGAATCCAATAAACCATCAATCTGCTTCCTCAGTTCCTCCATTTCACATGGAGGCATGCGATACGTCGGTAAGGAGATCAGCGTCACGCCTGGCATAAGGTCGATGGTAAAGTCGATCTCGCCCTGAGGGGGTAGTCCAGGGATTGTTTTGAATATGTCCATGAAATCTTAGACTATTGGCATGTCCCCAAGTGACGGACCATCATAATTCTCTAACATGGAAGCATAATAACTAATGCGGCAAGGCCAACTGACCTAAACTGGAAAAGTGAAAGTCGTGCCCTCGGGCCCATGGGCTGTCACCAATCTGGTTTCACAGTCGATCTCTGCCTTTATTTTGGTGAGCCAATCCATGTCGAGGATGACGTCGTAATGATATATCTTGGTCACAATCAGGTCAATGCACACTACTCTGCTCCTAAGTCTATCAAGCAACCCTTACAAAGCTTAGTGGCGTCTGTGAAGGTTCCTACTGTAGCGATGACTCTCACCCCAACCATAGGGGTAGTGTACAACCCTAATCGCTTGACTGTAGAGCATGATATCATTGAAATAGTGGACCCGGTGTCCACCAACAGGAATACTGGTGTACCTTGGATGTGGGCAGTGACCTTAAAGGCTAGCGGTACTGTAACCGCGGATTCAAATGCTTCGACTGCGAATGGATGTACTTGAGCTTGTTGCGGCCGGTGGTTAGGTTGTGCTATCATATAGGTCATTGGGGCGGCCTATTTCGGGATACAGGAGGTCGGTTGTATGGTTGCGCCGGTGCCACAGATCGTAAAGGTGGGGTTAAAATAACGTGCGGGGGCTAGCGATTGATCCTTTGGGTCTTGGTCTAAGCGAGTTCTTGTTTTAATTTATGTCCAAGGTAGGGGTTAATAAATATCTTAATATGCCTATGGTCAAAGATCATCCTAAAATAGTTTCTAATAGTATAAAGTTTTATACGTATATCACTATTTCGATCTTATGACTAGTGGGTTATGAGCAGACTGCACTTCGGTTTCATTAACTTTGAGAGGGAAGGAAGAATCGAGAATTCTAAAATATTTCAGAGGTTTGGAATGTTAGCAACATAAGTTGCAGAAAAGGAAACAGAAGGACATCTCCTTGACATGGTATAAACCTTGAATTCACAAGAGGATAAAAAAAACTTATAATATTTTACTGTAGTTAGCCTCTAACAGCCTACGGAGTATTAAACTATGAAACTCAATCTTACTCAAGAGTCCTAATTTAATTGCACAAAAAAACTTAACAAACACTATATATATATATATATATATATATATATATATATATATATATATGTGTGTGTGTGTGGTGTGTGTGTGTGTGTTGTGTGTGTGTGTGTGTGTGTGTGAATAAAATTTAACCACAGGATGATTCCTAGTATGATTATGAATAATTTCTAAATAAACACCAAATACTAAAATTTAAAATGAAAAGATATAACTAGTCTATTGGCAATTTGAAGTTGTAGAAATTTTTGGTTTTAACCCTTCTATTATATATAACATATTTGTCACCTTTAGTTACCATATATATTTTTATAATTTTTATAGTAATCCATTGTTAAGCTTACTTTTATTTCACAAAAATTCGTTTCATTCGAAGTTTCATAAAAATTATAAAAATTCTGGAAGTACTAGTTGTCTAAGACTATAATGTCTTTAATCCTTGTAACATTTTCTATAGTTTCAGTTAGTGAAATATTTTTAAAATTTTTAAGGGTGGTTTATCATGAAGTTATGGTGGTTTATCATTAAGTTTAAAGTTATCCCATAAATTTTCCGTTCATTTGGAGTTGTAGAAAATTATTAAAATTCTAGAAGTTGAACAATTGTCAAGCTTCCTAGATTTAACTATATTAAAATTTTTATTTTATTTTTCACTTATTTTTATATGAAACTAACTTATTAAGCTTCAATCTGGACTTATTAAGCTTAAATCTGTCTTTCGAATCACTTAAATCAGAGTTATATTGAGGGAGATATGACTTTTTGAAGTGGTCGAAAATGTAGAAAATCACAGAAAACCGGCGGTGGCGCAACCGATCCCACAACGCCGCCGCGCTCCATTGGACCGGCCGGCGGTGCCGCCACGACCCTCTGGTGGTCTTGATGGTAGTTCTGCCACTTGATTTTTAAAATGAGTGTATCTTGCAAACCGAAATGAGTTATTCGACGTGCAATATATGATTTTGGGGTAAGAGAAGCTAAGCTATCTAAATAACTTAGTTATTTGTGAATTCCATAAGTTTAATGGTCAAAAAATTATTTTATTTATATATTCACTATTTATAGTAAATTTTAGTTTAATTATTATTCTTCATCATTTAAACTTTAGGATTTGTATCTAATATGAAAGTACCTACAAAGAGTTGAAGAATAAGGTGGCGGAAGGTGAAATTTTGAAGGAGATGGGTTGGATCTACTTTTCGTGGTGCAACGGGAGTATATTCACGCCGTTTGGCTCCGTTTCGAGTTCGAAGCTCGTTAAGTACGACTCAAAACTGTCGATTGATAGACTAACGGTGCCTAAGATCAATTCATGTGATCTAAGATGGCGTATGGGCTAAACTACAGTATCCAATCTCGCCCGTCAGTGAAACTTTGGGATTCTAAGATCGTCTCTAAATTCCATCGCCCCCTCCCTAAGTCAGAGTGCATCAGATTGCACCGTGTTACCTATAACTCAGGTCCAGTTTAATCAAATCAATCATACTTTGATACCAACTTGTAACGCCCCGGATTTCGAGGGTCGAACAAAGCTCTACTCACGAGATCCAATACATCACTTATGCAACATGGATAATGATGATCAAATTCATCCACATTAATTGAGTTTAACATGAGTGAGATTATTACTAAAATAACATATCATACTCCAGATATATGTGTGTTGTTACCTGTTTCACAACCTTCAGAGTATAACCGGACTGAATATATACATGTATTGTTTCAAAAATACACAAATATGAGAATGTAAGATGTCTAACTAAGCCAAGTATCACATTGTTCTCGTCGAGTCAGCACGAGATCTACATAGACTCGTTTGAGAGCTGGATATAGGAGAACTCTTCCTCCTCATCCATGAAGTCCTGCTCCGTCGCATAAACTTTAACAACACTTGCATTTAAACTAGAGTCTGGTTGGTGTTTTAAAACACCGTCCCAGGGTGGGAGTGAGTCATCAACTCAGTGGTACTATAAGGCAAAGGCTAACATGTTATCAAGTCAATCAAGCAGTAATGATAATACAATACAACAATTACTTCCTAACTACTCTTGTTAATGTAGGAATGATGTGCAAGTAATAATGTATGCCCTCGCATAAAGTTCCCTCACAAGTGACTCCGACAACCAATTTCGCATATGTTAACACTCCCTAAAGTACACCTTCCTCGCCAAAACACATCCTAACTATGCAATCATGCGCATGTATACATGACCATGTTGTCGAGTACTTAATTAAGCTTATTCATACAGCAGGTTCGGGAAGCTAAGGTACTTCTCCCTTTTTATCATTAACTCAAACTAAAGGATTCATCTAGGATCGTTAATCCTAGTTAAACACATATGATAGGCAAGTTGTAAAGCATCACTCCTAATGAAAAGCAGTCGATAGGCAAATTCAAAGTTTATACTCGCGGTCACTACGGGGAGGCTCATCACTCAGTGTAGGTCCACAGCTCGAACACGGTGTCCCATACCACCATGCCCGGCTCACGAGTTTGCGTTGCTCACTGGTCACTACGGGAAGGCTCGTCACCCTAGCGTAGGCCGACAGCTCGACCACGGTGTCTCATACCACCATGCTCGGCTCATGAGTCTGAGCGGATCATGGTACCATGGTTGAAACGGGCCTTTATATTGGTGAGTGGTACCTTAGATTCAAGCAGTAATGTCCATACATTATAAATACACAACAGCCAATGGGTTTGTTTGGCAAGTTCAATTAGTACGAGCATACGTTGACTTAATCGACATGGGGCGCATAAGCATCCCTTGTGGCCTAACCACTGTTGACAATCATCGTGCGGCCCGGATTCGTTGAGTTACCCTATGTGGCAAGACTAATTCGGCCACCTGAATGAAAATTGTTACCGATTGCCTAGACTACGTTGTAGTCCCAATCTTACTCAGATGCAATAGGTAGACACATATGATAATATGTCAACATTCAACGAACAATCCAAATAAATTCATCATTGAGCATTTCATCAAACATATTGATCATATTACCTAACACTTGCATTTTATCCATAAATCGCGTAGACGTAAATAAGATTACATGAAGGAAACTATACATATGAGTAAGGTGACTGAGATTCCTATCTTAATACTCTTAATAAATACAAATCATCAACAATTTCTCATTCAGACAATTTATCAAACACTTAAGTTACATTTCACCAAAACTACATAGACTAGATTAGTTATGCCATGTATTATGGCAATTCTTTGCACAAAGAGGTTATCATGCATATGACAAACAGGAATCCTAGATTAGTAGTCATGGTAAGGACAAATCATATTTACATGTTCATTCAAACACTTCAACAAACACATGAGATGCATCGTTTATTCTACATAGTTCATACATGAACAATATATCGAAAACCGTGTATCTAAGACAATATGACAGCAATCAAGTCAGACATAAATCATTAGCTGACATTGAAAGCATTGAAAACTATAACCTAAACGTTTATAGTCCACACCTTTCATCGGAATACTCGATTCGGACTCGGATCCAGCTATACATTTTCGAAAACAGAGCGTTGGGTACCTATATGGTGAAATCGGTTAGCTAGGTTGACTGTGGAGCCCATGTAACTTTGATCTTCCTTCAACCGTTCGTACAACTCGGAGCTCGAGGAGCGTCAGTGCTCGTATTCTCATGACGCCTACCTACAGCAGCTATATAGCTGGTGTGAGGTACACCAGCCAATCCGCTTCCTCCCCGGGTTAGGTGCAAGTCCCAACGACTTTCAACTGATGAAACCAGCCAATCAAATTTATGGAGAGTATGCAGTCTCAGCGACTTTCAACTAACTCACATGCAAGGTCCTTTAAAGATAAAAAATTAAAAAAAAACTCACATGCAAGTGTAATTCGAACCAACAATAGTCCTCATTCACTGACGCCTATATGCTGAGAAGTCTTACTGATCGGAACCATTCATACTAATTTGGGATATATGTTAATGGGCCATCCTAAGGAACAGGTTGAGTGGATGATCCTGACCATTGCAGAAAATTTTAGACCAATGAAAAGAAAAATTCAATAGCTTGCACTCAACTCTAAAAATCGAAAGCTAGGACCATCATAAAAGCTTGATTATGAGGTAATAGTATATTTACAATAGTGAAATAACATGGACAAATCATCGGACTATCTCAGCTTGTGGGTCCGAATGGCTGGTGATACACAATGGGCATGAGTCGGGACAGTGGCATAGGACAAAGTTTGAAACTCAAGGGTGAAAATTGCCCCATTCTTTTCAGAAAATTATCCACGTGAAAATTTGTGTGCCACACGCTTCGGCATGTACTTTTTTGTCCTAGTCTCAGCACATGTAACATGTTCCTCACTAGTGATGTAATGGCCTTGACTTTTCAATTACATAAGATTTCAGAGTAATTGAATTAAGAATTTAATTTTGTGATTTATAAGGAAAAAAAAAAAAAACCAAGGACTTAGCTCAATGATAGAGATAGTCTTGCTATAAGGTAAGGTTAGAGGATTGATTTCTAACACACGTATACATACAATGAGAGTAGCCCTGCAAAGGAGAAAACTCTGCCAATAAGTTTACTACATTTTATTTTTTTAATTTTCTAAATTTTCTATCTAGAAAACCAAGATCTAACCAATGAACAGGGTTGATTAACCCTACGTCCATTGCATTAATATATGAGGAAGTTTTGAAGAAAATAGAATGATTTGGTGTGAGACCTCGTATTGTAGGAGATCAACTTTGAAAAATGCAATCATATCAGTTTAGAAGTATTCGAATTAAAGGATCTTAAAGCCGAATTCTGTCAGGGCATCGAATCATAAGTAATGATAATTATTTATGAATGAATAAAGTCCCAAATGGATGGATGTAGTCGAATTCCCAAATTAGTGAGGTAATTTGAGAATGTGATTGTTGTAATAATGGAAAGGTATGAGTTCGTATAACCTATGTGGATGTTTGAATGTTTAATATCAGTGAGAACATATAATACATAAAACTATGCTTCTTATAAATTGTATGAAAAGTGAAATTATGTACACTTGGTGGATGAGTCATGGACCGTAGCTCAGGTCTGAGAGTATACGCACTGTATCCAATTTTCAGAGTGTGACATAATGGTTTCAGAGAGACGTTTTCTTTAAAACTAGTGTGGCACGTGGGTTATGTTCCATTATACACTTACATAATTGGTAGATTCCTAAAATTAGAAACTTTATACTTAGCATTTATCCTTGATTGTAATGCATAACAAAACTTAGAAACCAAGTTTAGATGCTACCTATATTCTGGTGTATGTATGTGTGTGTTATGTGATAGCTTGAATCGATAAAATGTAAACATTCATCCAAGGACCTGTTAAACAGGAATGGACGGCAGAAACCACACTTAATAAATTATAATTTCCTCCCTTATTATTACATCCGACTTTAACTTAGGGAATCACCTTCTTATAAAGGTATAACTTTGTTGTGACCTCATCATAAATTTAGAACAGATATCCCTGAGGATTTACATGAATACGATCAATCATTAGTCCTCGCTGCTTTCTGGGTGTGGTCCACTTGAGCTTTGGAAGTGACTCAATTTTGAACTCATACATTGGAATAATCTAAAAAACTTGATGGATGGTGTGGATCTAACAAATATGTCATGTTTGTGCCAAAGAAATTCCAAACGGTAAAAGTTTGGTTGTACAGCAAGCAATACATTCGTGGGAGAGAAAATAATCTACTGAAAATGGGCGTGTGTTTTGTGAGATAGCCGATGACATCAACCATTGGAGAAAATAATTAATAGAAAATGGGCGTGTTTTGTGAGCTGACGATGCCGATAGACCAATGACAAGTCCAATCAATTTTCGTCTGTCCACAGAGACTATCTGCACATCAATGCTGTCCACACAGTCAGGGCCGTATCATTTTTTTTTTTTTGTGAGGCCGGGTCCGCACCTACACCCCTCTCTAGGTATGAAATCCTTGCACCCGTCCTCCGTACCTTTTTCACGTTTTGCACGTGCACCTTCCATTTTCATTATAAATACATCACAACAAACAATTCACAGCAACACAGCTAGTAATGGCGTCTCTCCTCGACACCATCCAACTCTCCTCCTTTCCCTCCTCCTTGCCCCACCAACGAAGGAAGCACCATATATGTCCTGCTTCCATCGGCATTAACAGACGCCTTCCCAGCTGCCTTCCAAACATTACATCATGCAATGCTATCAGAGATGAAAACCATAGAGAAGGAGCGTCGGGAAATATCGACAGGAGAAACATGCTCATCGGCATTGGAGGCTTGTACACCGCCACTGGCCTCGGTCCCCTACCAACAGCTATCGGAGCTCCAGTATCTCCGCCCGACTTATCCAAGTGCGTGCCCGCAGATCTCCCGCCTGGTGCAACCCCGACGATTTGTTGCCTGCCCTTTGATCAGAAGATCATAGACTTCAAGCTTCCATCCCCTTTAACACCCATGCGCATGCGGCGCGCGGCCCACTTGGTGGACCCTGTGCATGTAGAGAAGTATAAGATGGCCATTGCACTCATGAAGGCTCTACCCCCCAATGACCCGCGTAATTTTTTGCAGCAGGCTAATGTGCACTGCGCCTACTGCAACGGCGCCTACGATCAGATCGGCTTTCCCAACTTGGAGCTTCAGGTCATGTCCTGGAAAACATCATAACGCCCATCGTAACAGAACGACCGTTATCTGCTATTTTATCTGATTATATATATATATATATATATATATATATATATATATATATGGGAAAAGGTACAATGCGCTCGAGCTCACCTGTCCGTCCCATGAGGTCGAGCTGTGTGGGCCCCATTGTGATGCGTTTCGAACATCTACCCCATCAGTCAGATGCACCATTCGATCGTGGGCCTAGGTCCCAAAAATCAAGTCAATCCATGACTTGTATGGGCCACACCACATACAGATATATATGGAAATGGTTACCTTCCATTAAAACATTCATAATCATTTATTGGCCCCAATGTGGTTGACAAATCCAGCCCATCCATTGTGTGTCCCACTCGGAGGAGGGGTCAGACTAAGTTTCAATAGCATCCAAAAATCACGTGGGCCCCATCAAGTGCTTTTATATGCTTTTGACATGTCTTCACATGGTTTTAGATGGTATGGGCCACCTGAGTTCTATATACTGCTGATTTTTGGGATATCCCGGAACCTAAAAGATACCCATCAAATGCATGGTGTTGATCTTCTAGCTCGACCTCATGGGAAGTTTTCATGAAGTTGATCATATTATTGAAAACGCTGGGAATAATGATTTCAACCATTAAAATCTTGTTAGGCCTCACAGTGATGTTTATTTGTCATCCAATATGTTCGTAAGATCATACGGACATGGATGAAGAGAGAAAACAAATATAAGCTTGATCCAAAACTTCCCTAGCCCCCAAGAACTTTTCAAGAGTAGAGTTCATGTGGTGTGGTCCATTTGAACATACTATAGGATTAATTTTTTGGCTCAGGCCTAACATTATATGTAAAATGGATGGACAGAGCGGATCAGATATATATATAAACCATGGTGGACCTCGTAGAGTTTACTCAATACACTATGCGTAGCAAGTTATTCGCCCCGCAATCTGCTTCCTGGCAAACCGGCCGTTCTGGAAACGGATTTGCTACTCCCCTGCTACTAACCAATGGCGGGTGGTTGGTGCTCTGTGGGCCACAATGATGTATGTGTTTCATCCATGCTGTCCATCTATTTTTTAGATAATTTTCGAATATGAGACCAAAACTAAGGTATATCCCAATCTCAAGTAGGCCACATTGCAGGAAACAATGTTGAATGAACATTGACCATTAAAAACGTTCTGGGAGCCAAAAAAGTTTTGGATCAAGATGATATACGTTTTTTCACTTCATCTATGTTTGTATGACCTAATGAACAGATTGTATGTCAAATAAACACTACAGTGGGTCTTATGAGGATTTTAATGGTGGATATCCAATCACTATTGTTTTCCTGTGGTGTGGTCCACCTGAGATTTATATCCCTTTCGTTTTTAAGATAAAGCCATAAAATGATATGTTAAAATGGATGAATGACATGGATGAAACACATACATCATGGGCGGGCCCATAGAGCACTGACCACCACCAACGGGCTAGTGGCACCGTTTCCACCCGTTCCGCACTAACGCAAAAGAAAGGGAAGCGGATTGTGTACTGTCTCGGTACCCTAAGCGTAATGAATAAACTTTTTTACCCAACCCGTTCAAACATTTTACCAGATAATTTTAGGGCTTTGGCCTAAAAATGAAGCCTATAAAAAGATCAACTGGACCACACCAACAAAAACAGTGTGAATTGAACTTCTACTGTTGAAAAGTTCTTGGGGGCCACGAAAGATTTAGATCAATCTTATATTTGTTTATTTCCCTTTATCCATTTAAAAAAAAAAAAAAAAATCTTATGAACAGGTTTGATGAAAAATAAACATCACTGCATGCCTTAGAAAGGTTTCAACGGAGGAAATTAATACTTCAACTGTTATATTTGGTATGGTCCACTTGAGGAGTGGATATACTTGAATTTTGGTCTCAACGCCTAAAATGATCTTTAAAAACGGATGGACGGAGTGGATAAACCACATGTATTCACAGTGGATCCAACAAAGTTTGCTCAGTACCATAAGAGCTCACTTGTACGCAATCCGATTTCAAAAGGAAGAGAACGCGGATTGCGTCCTTCCCCGCCCATACGGTAATCCGTTCAGGCAGGGCTCCGTTGGCCCCAACGTGATATGTGTTTTATCCACATAGTTCGTTACTTTTCTCATATCATTTTAATATCATTTTAAGGTATACTAAAAATGAAGCAAGTCCATAGCTCCATTGGACCACGCCAAAGGAAGCTGCAGTGATAATGACACCACCGCTGAAACCTAAGGGCCCCTGTGATGATTTTTTTTACCATCCAACCTGTTCAACAGGTCATGTAGACGTGGATGAAGTAAAAACACAAATATCATATTGATTTGAAACTTCTCCATCTCCTAATAAGTTTTTAATGGTGGACGTTCAATCTCCAACTTGTGGTCTTGATCCCTGGACCTGACTCACTTTTTGGATCATATCTTAAAATGATACAAGAAAAATGATGAACCGCGTGGATAAAACACTTACATCACTGTGGGGCCTAACAAGGTTTCAATGGTTGAAATTATTATTCCCACGGTTTCTTGTGATATGATTAACTTGAGATTTGGATTTGGTTCAATTTTAGGTTCAACGCCTTAAATGATATGAAAAAATGGATGGACGAGGTGGATTTCCCCACAAAACCCCACGGTAGGCTCCACAAAGGTTTGTAGGGCAGACTTTCATGCAGGAGGCTTCCCTAGGAAATATAAGAGAGAGAGAGGTGGACTCCGGTTCTGTTTCTCCACTCTTCCTATAAAATCTCACCTTTCTCCCTGTAAAATCTCACCGTTTTTTTTGAAACTTTTATCATCCGACTGCTAGTATGGTGCCAGCACTCGACCTTATGGAAAGGTACCATATGATCGAGGGTATAGTACCTTTTCCCATATATATATATATATATATATCCTTTGTTTCTTAGTAATATATATAGTACCTTTTCCCATTTAGTACCTTTTCTTAGTACCTTTTCCCATATATATATATATATATATATATATATATATATATATATATATATATATATATATATATATATATATATATTCTTTGTTTCTTAGTAATGGATAACCGCCGTTATGAAATACTGTTATACACGGTCATAACAGTGGTATGTCTGTTTTTCAGATTCACCTCTCCTGGCTATTCTTCCCATGGCACCGTTACTATCTCTACTTCTACGAGAAGATACTCGGCAAGTTGATCGGCGACAGCACATTCGCTCTTCCATTCTGGAACTGGGACGCTCCCAAAGGCATGACACTTCCTCTCATTTACGCTGACTCGAATTCGCCCCTCTACGACGAGCTCCGTGACGCCAAGCACCAGCCACCGACGGTGGTAGACCTCAACTACGGCTTATCAGATCCCACCAACACCAATGAGCAACGGATAGCTGACAACCTCAAAATCATGTACCGACAGGTGGTCGGTGCCAAGACAACCGAGCTCTTCATGGGTACTCCTTACAGAGCCGGGGACGCTCCACACCTTGGCTCCGGTACCTTGGAGAACGTCCCACACGGACCGCTCCACCTGTGGACTGGCGACCCCAACCAGCCTAACATGGAAAACATGGGCAACTTCTACTCTTCGGGCCGCGACCCTATCTTCTTCGCCCATCACTCGAACATCGATCGGTTGTGGAATGTATGGAAAGGGTTGGGAGGAAAGCGGCAGGACTACACTGACCCGGACTGGTTAAACTCAGCCTTCCTCTTTTACGACGAGAACGCCCAGCTCGTGAGGGTGAAGGTTGGCGACTGCCTGGATTCGACAAATCTCAGATACACATACCAACCAGTCGATAACCCTTGGATTAATGCCCGCCCTATTTCGGTTAAAGCCAAGGTAGCCGCTGTGACAGCAGCCGTGAAGAAGAGTGAGTTCCCTCGAGCTCTTGACTCGGTCATCAAAACCCGAGTTGATAGGTTGAAGAAGTCTCGTAGCAAGAAGGAAAAGGAGGATGAAGAAGAGGTGCTGGTTATCGATCAGATCGAACTGGAAGGAGACACGTTTGTGAAGTTCGACGTGTTTATCAACGTTGAGGATGAAAACTTGATAGGTCCTAACTCGACCGAGTTCGTTGGAAGCTTCGTGAATGTGCCGCACAAGCACGGCAAGAAGGAAACGAAGCTGAAGACGTGTTTTAGGTTGGGAATCACGGACGTTCTGGATGACTTGGGTGTTGATGCGGATGATGACGTGGTGGTAACCATAGTGCCACGTCAGAGTAAGAACGTGGTCTCCATTGGAGGGATAAAGATAGAATTATTCTCCTAGAGATAGTTCAACTTACCTTCACGGGACACGTGGAGGTTGATCTAGTAATATGAAACGTCCAATTAGTGGGCCTGGAATAATAATCTGATTAAATCATTTAAGCTTTTCATCATTTGCTGTTTGTTGAGATCAGATCTAGTTTATCACTAAAATCAATGGATGGGATTGTGTTATGAGTATTGCTTTGGTTTGGTTCGAAACACTTGGCCCCGTGAATTTTTCAACGGTGGACATTCAATTCACACTGTCCATTTTAGCCTTGTATATGCTTCTTCTTTGAGCAAAGGCTCTAAAATTATCTTATAAAATGGATGGACAGACTGGATAAAATACATAAATAATGGAACCCTACAGAATTTACTCAGTACGGATTGGGAATCCTATTAGTTAGCTTTTTTTTTTTTTTTTTTTTTTTTTATCTTTTTATTTTTTAACACACGTGCACACACCCCACACACACACGCTGTGGGATTTCACCACTGGTGGGTACTCGAACCCTTGAGCCGGTGTTGAAACTCCTGGAATCCTATTAGGTTTTATCCGTGTAACAGGGACGCGGATTGCGTCCTACTCCGCGGTCTTGATCTAGGACGGGTAGGAGCTTTGAGTGGCCATCGTGGTGTATGAGTCTTACCCACACCGTCCATCCATTTTTATTTTATTTTATTTTATTTTTGTATAATTTTAGGTTAGGGCATAGAAAATTATCAACGGTGAGAATCATTATCACCACTGCTTTTTGTAGTGTGGTCGACTTGAGCCCTGGATATACCTCATTATTCATTTTGTAACCTAAAATTATATGAAAAAATGGATTGAATGCGTGGATAAGACCCTCACGTTACGGTGGCCACTCAAAGCTCCTACCCGTTCCCAGCTAGAGATGGGTAGGGTTGGACGCCATCCTTGTCCGTGTAACAGATATTGCCCTCACCGTGGGGCCTATCTTAATGATGTATTGTATATACATGGTGCTTATCCATTTTACCTGTCCATTTTATGATGTGGTCCCAATAGTTAAGCAGATCTAAATCTGATCACATAGACCACACTAAAAGAAACATCGATAATTCAACCTCACCATTAAAAGCATCCTAGGGCCCACAGTAAGGATGTCCCTAACATTTACTTTCCATCCAACCGGTTTATAATGTTGAGATATGTGGTTTTTTGAAAAAAAAAAAAAAAAAAGAAGAAGAAGAAGAAATAAAAATTCAAAATTTCAGGATTTTACTGTCAAAACATTTTTTAGGAATTTCAAATCGAAAAGTGCGGTGTGTATTTTTATCCCACATCAGAAAAGAAGAAAATCATGGTTTATATATGAAAATGTTTGTGTAGCATTCTTACTTAAGCTTTGGAGATTGTGACGCTCGGATCTACGCACTGGAACACGCGCATGCACACAGAGCATGGGCAGTCTGGCTGTAGTGGCGCTACTTGGCACACTTTGAACGTGCGCATTATGTCACAGAGGGGTCGCTCCCTCATGACCTTACATGAACTGTCGCGAGACGATGTGAGTGGTCTAGTATGAGCCTAGGTGCAATGGGTCTGAAATGAGTCAGGGCTTTATAGGCGACTGAGAACGGTTGGATTATAATCTGAAACGGTCAGCCATTTCTCCAAACGAATAGCTGCCTTGAAAGCCATAACAGTTTGAAAATGGACGGGCTATGATGATCCAACAACCAGAAATGACTGAATTTCTCAAAAACATATAGTGGGCCCATGACTATTTTAGCAGTGGCCATTCAATAACACTGATCCTTTGTGACCCACTCAAAATTTGGATTTGATTCATTTTTGGGTCCACTACCTAAAAGATCCCGTAAAATGGGTAAATAGGATAGATTTGCCACAAGCATCAATATAGGCTCTATAATTTTTTCAAGGAACGGTAACTATGGAACAAAAGAAGAGAATCAACATCCAACTATTTCCTTTCATGTTGCCCACTTGACTTTTGGATTGCCTCATTTTCTGGCCCACCTTCTAAAATGGATGAGCGTTGCAAAAAATATAACAATGGGCCCACAACAGTTTCACCGGTGGGACTATTTCTTGGCATGTAGTCCACTAGAGTTTTCGATCTGACTTATTTTGGGTCCACCCCTAAAATAATCTAGAAATCCTGATGGATGAGGTGGATTTTTCACAAACATCACAGTGGGCCTGTGGATTTTCAAGGGAGAGAGGTTCAATGGTGGGCATTGACTATCCATTGTTTTGTGCTCGTGGCCTACTCGAGTTTCAGATCTCTTTCATTTTTGGGCCCACAACCTAAACTAATATGAAAAAAGTGGTGGATAGGGTGGATTTGTCACAAACATCATGGTGGACCCATGAGCTTTTCAAGGGAGAGAGTGATTTCGAACTATGGATATTCAATACCCACTGTTTTGTGTGGCCCAACTAGTTTTGGTTTTGCCTGATAGTTGAGCTAGCCCACTCTTAAAAATGATATAACTAAAATGGTAGCAACGTTTTCCTGCGTGTGACCGACTTGAGTATTCGATCCACCTCATTTTTTTGTGCTCATTGCATAAAATGATCCAGCTAAAACGGTGGATGTGGTCGATTTAGCCCCATGACAAGATTTGTCACCATGGGCAAGGGCTTAGGGCGCATTGGCACCCCTAACTGAATGGTTTTTCAGTTGAAAGGAATGATCCAATGCTCTCAGAACACTATAAATTGTAAGTGCTCTTATCTGCATCAAGACACTTGTATGGTCTTGTTGATGTGTTCAATCTGTCCATGAGGTCCGTTACCTTCATGGGCTAGGTTTAAAAAATAAAAAATAAAAATCACACCGATCAGATCATCCAATCCATCCATGAGGGACTTTATTTTTTAACCATCATTTTCCACCCATGGTTGGGATCGTTAGGATTGGCTATGACGGACTCCAACATATAAATGGCTCATGTAGTTGATTCATTCTATTTTTACTAAAGTAGATTTAGACCAAAATTTTTAGAGGATATTGATTAGAATGGTCTCATCAGGGTGATTTCTTACGGTGGCCCCATGAATTGAGTGTTGGATCTAATAGACAGTCCAGATTGATATATTCAACCTAGTGTTACAGTATGTGCAGAGCAACAGATAATTCTAAAAAAGAAAAGTACTACAACGCTCTGACAGCACTTATGAGTTATAGTGCTCTTAGTTTAATCAGTTCATTTGGATAATCCAGATAATTCTAATAAAGAGAAGCATTATATAATTTATAGTGCTCCTAGTTTAATCGGTTCATTTGGACAATCCAATCAATTGATCATCTAGCTAGTCTAGTAATTGGGTTAATTGGCAGTCGGTGTGCACTACTGATCTCAAAGGAGGTTTGGGCATCAGACCCTTCGAGGACATCTCTCGGGCGTTCAGAATCAAAATGGGTTGGCATCTACTGCTGGGCAGGTCCTTATGGGCTAAGTTCACTTCAGCAAGGTATTTCTTGAAGACTATTGCCTCAAATGGTGTTAATGTCCGACTCTCCTCATCTTCCTGGAAGGAGATTTTCAAAGTGTTGCAGTTTACTATCAACCATTCCAGATTGCTGATCGGGGAAGGAAATATCAACTTGTGGAACCAGAATTGGTCTGACTTGTTGAGAAGTGGAGCCACATCTGGGGCCGCCCACGACCAGTCGAGGTTGCGCGGATTTCGTGTCGCAAGTCCTTTCGCAACTGGGATGCGAAAGGAGTTTTGCGGATTTCGTGTCGCAAGTCCTTTCGCAACTGGGATGCGAAAGGAGTTTCGCGGATTTCGTGTCGCAAGTCCTTTCACAACTGGGATGCGGAAAAGGGAAGTTGCCAAAACTATAAATTGGGGTCCCTATGGCTATTCTAGGTTAAGGTGAATTTTAGGAAATTATTCTAAGGTGTGGGCAAAGGATTTTCTCTGTATTTCCAAGGGAGAGGTTAGTATATTGCCTTGTAATCTTCGTTTCTCTTCATAGTGGAATTTTGCATCCGTGGTTTTTTACCCTAGTTTAGGGTTTTTCCACGTATATCTTGTCTTGTGGTTTGTTTTGGATTGCTTTGATCTATTTCTAGTTTATATTTCTTCTTATCTATCGTTTGTGGGTGAGGCCTTAGATTGGATCTAGGCTCACTGCGTTGTTGGCGTGCTGCGCAACATGACTGTGGTCTGTTAGCTGCCCCCACCGACAGAGCCATCCCTCAGCATTTGAAAAATGCCACTGTTAGAGATTTCTTCCACCTCCCGGCTGTTAGAAATCTGTCTGAAATCAGTCCCATTATCTCCCCTCAAGAGATGCATTTTATGACTACTTCTCCTCCTCAGTTTTCTAACAGAAAAAACCGATTGATATGGGACCTCTCTGCTTCCAGAAAGTTCACAGTCAAGTCAGCGTGGAATGAAGTCAGGCCCCACCTTCCTCATGTTCGATGGCCTAAATGGGTTTGGTCTAAGGCTCTCCCTCCTAAGATGAGCGTTTTTGTATGGAAGATCTTTAAAAATGTAGTCCAAGTTGACAAGTCCCTCCAGAAGCTTGGAATTTCGCTGGCCTCTCGATGCTAATGCTGTAGACAGATCCTCTCTATCCTGCACATTTCTGCCCCTGCGCAGGTCCCGTTTTTGCCTGAGATGCCGTCTCTTCCTCTCAATCAATAGCATGCTCTTCGAAACAGTCAGCAACTTCAAGCAGGGAGCTCCTTTGATGCTCAGATGTAGCGTTTCTCTCATCGGTTGCAACTCCATCATATCGTTTCAGATCAGCCTGCTACTACTGATACGGAGCAAAGTGTGGCTACCCTTGTCCTTGCAATCGGTGGGGAGGAAGACCGGGATCATCTGTTCAGCCATGGTATGATTGTTGTCTCGGTATAGGATCATTTTAGCAAGATTTTTGGTGTTAACTACCTCCCGAATCAGTCTGTCGTACAGCGCTTTAACCTTTGGATCTCCAAAGCTAGCAGGAAAACCAGAGTGTCTCGCCTCATTGGACTTGTTCCCAGTGTGATTTGCTGGGAAATTTGGCTTAGCAGAAATCAGGCCCGATTTGAAGGTCGCACGATGTCCGCCTCCAAGATTATATCCAAAGTTGCTCAATGGCTCCATGATATTGCTTGCACATCCCGGGTGAGGATCGGAATTCTCTAGTGGATTCCATCATGCTTCAGCTCCTCAATATTCTCAAGCATGAGTCTCATCTTCCTAGAAACCGCTCTATAGTTACTTGGCTTAAACCTGCCAGGGGCTTCCTCAAGTTGAATGTCGATGGTTCCTCCAGGGGGAACCCTAGCCTGAGTGGTGGTGGAGGGATTTGTAAGGATCACTATGGTAATCTGATCTTTGCATTCCATAGCAACTACGGTCTCACCTTGAACACTATAGCTGAAGCCCAAGCTATGCTAGATGGCATCACGATCTACTCTAAGTTGGGCCTCCGCAGCATCATTGTCAAATCAGATTCTTTGACAATTGCTAAGGTAGCTGCAGATAGGTACGATTCTGTTTCTTGGAACATTTGGTATAAGATAGGCGCGATTCGGGAGTTCCGTCATTCCCTCAATCTATCTTTCAGTCACATCTTTAGAGAAGGCAACTCTGTGGCTGATGCGTTGGCTAGATTAGCTAGTGAGGATAATCCTAATAATTTTTTTGTCTCCAAGTATGCCCTTCCGGCTAAGGTTCGGGGCGCTCTTCTCCTCGATCAAGCGGGCCTCGGAAACTTACGGCATACCTGATGGTTTGGTTGGCCCTTTTCTCCATTTGGTGAAGTTTCTTATGTCTGTTGCTTGTGTGTATTCCGTGTCAAGTTAGGCTCATATGATAAGTGTGGTCCCCCTTCCTTTTTTGTAGGGTCCCTCCAGAATGGTTGTAAAATTTTTTTTTTTTTTTTTTTTTAAAGAAAAAAAAAAAAAAGAAGCTAGTCTAGTAACTTCAAAAGACATTTTATTGACTACCTCATAAAATTAAATTTGGGGGATGTGTTGAAGTGATAAAGTCCCTTGATATACATTGATACACCACACTCTCACATAGCTTAAGCTTTTAGAGTAAATGGTTGTTTGACATGCCTTTTTTGAACGGATCATATCATGGAACAACTAAAACTGTATATTCATGTTCAATTATAGATGATTCAATCACTTGGACAGAGGATTCCATAGAAAAGGTTTGGTTAAATAAGATTCATGATATCTTTCCTAACGGTTACTGAGAATTTGAACAAAAAAATGGATTTATTTAATGGAGAAATATCATTATCGACAGACATTGGTCATTCCTTGACCTCAATCAGTGAATTAGCTGGGGAATCATCGCCTAGTTTAAATTTGAAAGGATTTACTCTATTGGTCAAACAAAGAAGACATGATTTAGAAAATCAAATGAAATGTTTGAAATTTCTATCCAATATAGTTAGAATTGATCCAAATGATCAAACAATTCAAAATAAATAAGGCTAATTTGGTTGTTTGACGTGGTATCAGAACGGAAGGCCCTATGTTCGAATCTCGAGAACAACAAATATTATTTATGGTGTGAGTGTCCATTCACCTTTGTCACTATCTTCTTTGCAGAGTGATAGGATGTTCATGTTGCATAAAAGATGGTTTTTTAGAATCATAAGCAATATACACTATAACAAAAACTGGATTAGCCGACGATTTATGTGGCTAATTTATCGGCACTAATTAAAATGGGCGTCGATTAACGATCGGGTATAAATACCGTACCTAAAGCCCTAACCCTGTTTTTCTCCCCTCTCTCGACTCTCTCCCTCTCATCGCCCCCGACGCTCTCTCTCTCTCTCTCTCTCTCTCTCTCTCTCTATCCCTTTAGATGCAGTGACAACCATCGCCATCTCCACCTCTACCATCCCTTTGTCAATCGACCCTCTCTCTCTCTCTATTTCCCCTTTTCCATCTCTCTTTGTTCCCCCTTTCTCAATCCACATATACTCCTCTAGGGTTTCTCTCTCTCTCTCTCTCTCTCTCTCTCTCTCTCTCTCTCTCTCTCTCTCTCTCTCTCTCTCTCTCTCTTTTACAAATCAGATCTAGGTTTTTCTCTCTCGATCTTTCCAAAACGGATTTGAATTTTTCTCTCAAGCTACAACAGATTTTCGAAATAGATCTGGGGTTTTCTCTAGAGCAATTAGCAAATTATCTACGACCACATCTAGTCCTAAGGTAATTTCAGCTATTTCTTACTCATATTATCAGAAATTGCATTGGTAAGACTGTTTAATAAAGATATGGGGCTTAAATCTGCCATCTTTTGAGAAACTAACAAATGGAAGTGACAGGAGGATATAATGCAGTAGGAATTATCAGTTCTGGTGATTAGGACTGTAGACTTGATGGGGCCCAATGTGAATGAGGAATTCCTGAACGTCTTTAAGATCTGAGGATCTTAAGCATCTGATTTCTGTCATTTTTTTTTCTTGGACTGTTTAAGTGTTTTTTTTTTTTTTTTTTTTGTATTCTTTTGTATATGGCCATATTTGCCACTAATCAAAGAGTTAGTATCTTCTAATATAAGAGATTTTTCAGGCATGTCCCATCCACATTGGTGCCCAAAGATCAATGGCCTGGATCACCAAACCATGCACCCCAATTATTGGAGTATCAGAGATGTTTTGAGAATCTCTATAAAAAGAGATTTTGAAAATATCAAGACATTTTCCTGATATCATTGCTATTTCTTAACATGTATGCTGATATTCTTATATATGTATCGAATCTTTATGGATTTTTAGTGATAGATTATATGCTCTGGAGCATATCATTCTAAATGCAAAGTGGTTGGTAGTAGAGTGGGCTAGGGCCTCAGATGCCATTGCTGGCTGTCATGTTGAGGCCTTCCAAAGTAGTTGGGGATAATTCTTCTTTGTAGTGATCTAATGATTCTTCGTCATCTTTATTGTATTTTATCCTCTTTTGTATTTTAACCCATGAAAGCAACAAAACAAGAAAATCTTGTTAAACAAAGCTTTCTTCAAACAAGATGTCCATGAAGTGTTCTACATGCTTCGGCCTTATAAACATTAAGAAATGCAAGATTCATAGTGGTTGTGCTTTTTGTTATTGTTGGATAAATATCATCAGTTCAATTAATGGGCATGTATATTATTATTTAATCCTTGAAACATTATAACAGGAAGCTTGGAACAAGTTAAATTCAGAGGAGCTCTTCTAAAGACCTTGAAGCCTTCTTTGTGGACGATTTTGGTAATTTGCATATGTTGGGAGGGGTAAACAGCACATGCGTTTTGCAGCTGCTTAATACATCATGCAGTTGTTCTGGTGTAGTGCTTTACGGATGGTGCTTCCAATGTGCTGCTGCTGCCTTAGTAAGGACTCTTTGTTGTGTTTATGGCTGCTGTAAATTGCTTTTCATTGAGAAATATGGGTTAGAGAGATGTGCGTATGTGGAAGTGCGACGGCTGCTTTAGTCATGTGTAGAGTAGCAGCAGAGAGGGATGGCATAATCCATGCCCTATCGTTCGGCCATCCCTTTTGATTTGTAAGTGGTTGTCTTATTCTTTTTCATGATCATCAGGATCAGATCCTTAAACGATCGAAAACATTGAATGAATGCCACTAGCGGCGGATGAGTTGTCTTAGATTATGAAGTCAAGTTGACGATTTTTCAAAAAAAACTGTAATTTGTTATGGCTAAGCCAATTGTGGCACTGCATCTGTCTAACCCTGACATTCCTGAGTTAATTTTTGGATTCTCATTGGGTATGAGCGAAGTTTGTGAGTGTTTAACTCCTGATACTGTAAATAATAAGTACTAGTGAAATCCCTTAACCTGGGATCCAATATCATGTGTTGGATAAACAATTAGTTTCATGAACCCTACTAGTGACTTGTTACTATAAGTTATCTTATAGGAAGTGATAAACAAACCACCCTGTTTGATTGATAGTACTCTATTTTACGAAAAGTAGATTGAAGGTTAGTGTTCAAGTTAGGGTCTTGTTGTTTTTACTGATTTGCATGAATCTGCAGCTGAAATTTCGGATAATGATTATGAATTTCTTTTAAGAAAGTGTGGGGTTTAGAGAGAAATGCTTATGAATTTCAATTTTATTCTCAGTTTGTAAAGTTGTTGAGTTGCCAATAACAAAAAGGAGATGTCTCTCACTAAATTGCTTACTACAACTCAGTTTGATATCTAATCAAAGAAGTTAATGAGTTGAAAGGTTAGATAGCATGCGCATGCACCTCGGTTAATACTAGTCTAATCTCTCATGTTTGTTTTTCATTGGAGATATCCATAAATTTCCCAAATTGCACCACAGTTAAAGGAGGAAAAAAAAAAACTAAAAACTTGGCAAATAAATGCCCTACAATTGCAATAATTCTCTTCCAAAGGATTCCTAGCTTGGCCAGTTATGAACTTTGAGACTTGCTAAATCCAAATCCAATGCAAATCCATGTTTTTAAAAAATTTATGGATTTAGAAAATTCATAATCTCATTTCACTAATTCCAAATAGGTAAAGAAATGATGCAATGGTCTAGCATTATGTGGTGCTCTTGAACATTTGGAGAGTTTGAATAAACAATCTGGACAATTCATTTGATGTAGCCAACTCCAGTGGGGTGATTATAACCATTCAATTATAGCCAACTCCAGTTATATAGCTGAAAAGGGCAGAGTCTGGAACTTTCTATTTTCCATTTTTATGGGCAACTATGGTTATGGGTTAGGACTGGTTTGTAGGCTGAAGGGAGCAGATTGAGGACATTTTTTGGACTGGGTTAGATCTGAAATGAATGGGCATGTTTGGTTGAAAATGAGTTGGTTTATAGGTTAAGCATGGGCAGATGAAGAGCGTTACTGGACAGGTTTAAGGACTGGACTGTGGAATTGAGCTTTGGGTGTTTAGTTGAATTTGGGTATTCTGGTGTTTTATATAAACCATGCCAAGATATTTAGGGATTAGATTTGATGATGGCATGTGCCTGATTATTTGTGTAAACAGGGGCTGTGTATGTGGATTTTAGGGGCTGTTTTTAGGGCCTGGTTAAAAGAAAAGGAAGAATAAAATTGTACAGTTTTGGGTTTCGAGAAAAGTAAGACGGAAAAAAGAAAATAAAAACAGGAGGGAAGAACTTGCTTTGATGTCAAATGGATGGGAAAAATTGTAGGAAACCAAACTGAATTGAATATGAGAGCACAAATACGGCTATAAAATTAACATTCAAGACTAAAATATTGAATGTGGGATAATGCAACAGCCTTCTAGTATAAACTGGAACAAGGATGAATTACTAATCTAAAAGTCTATAACTAAAAGACAACTAAGGAGACTTTAGTTGAGATATTCGGAATAACTTCATGCACAAGTCCCATTTTATGGCTTAGTTTATATAGCTAATTGTTTACAAGAGTCCCAAATAAAAGGTGGAAATCTTTACTTGCTTCCTAGTGGCCATAATTCCTAGATTTAATATAACTTGTCGTAGAAATAAAGAGAGAAACTACTGTACGAAACTAATGATAGATGTACCGACCGATCTCGAATGTGTATACCACATGCATAAATATTGAATGCTTGAATGCTATCTTCTTTTCTCACTGCAATAGTTTCCTGTTTCTACAAGTAGGGATTCTTGAGTGCACTTTTATTTTATTTTCTTTCTACAAGAGGAGCCCCTGCTTCAATCAGCTTTGAGATCTTGAATGTGATCCAGCTTTTGAGATCTTTGTCATCTTTTTAAATGGTTGAAAGGAAGTTAACAAATCCAATTTGGGTCTCCTCAATATGCATGTAATTACCAACAGTGGAAGGATACAAATTATCAAGTGCATGTCAAAAATATATAAATCCAATTTGGGTCTCCTCAATATGTTATCAGCTTTCTGCTGTGGACATGTTGTGGTATTGATAGGGAGTTTAGCTAGTGCTGTCGATGTCTCTAGGGACATCGCCAATGTTGCTAAGGAAGTTCATATATCATTAAGATCTGCACCGGATGGACCAACAGCAAAGCATCCTGGATATGATAATATGTGGCTTCATTCTATGGTAAAGGCATTCTCACCCGGCGAGTGAGCGTCTGGTAGTCTCATGAAAACCCACTAAGAAAATTGATAAATTTGGTGCCAGGATTGCTAGATCAGTAAGAAATGCTAATTTCAGTTAAACATTCATGCAGATACGAAGTACCCATGAAGATGGTACAGTGGTATTCTAGGATGGAAGTTCTGTTGTGGCCGAGATCATTCTGCACTGCATAGGATATTACTGTGTCTCAAATGAATCTTTAAAGCCTGACATGCACTAAATGCCTGACCTTGTATTGCTAGCTATGCAATGGAATTGCTAAGGTTTCACGAAGCATGATTTGAAGTAATTGTGAAGGTAAGCTTATTGAATTACTTTCATCAGTACCATGATCCTGTCCACTACAAGTCTATGATGATATGCTTCTCATATTTGGAATCAATCCTATGCTTTTTACAGGACTTCAAAGAAGAGATGGGAATGACAATCCCGTGCATTCTATAACATATTTAGACAGGCTGATAGAGTTGAAAAGCTGGCTGAAATTATTCAACGATTAGTAGGAAAAGAAAAGATTCCTTCACCTTGATTGGCCATTCATCCAAGTGGTTCAAGTTAATGTGGTGCTCCATCAATGGTTTTGTCCTAGTATCAACTTCTTTAAACTGCATGGGTGTCTCTTTTGCAGGAGCAAGGTGATCTGAAGCTTCGAGTGCGAACACTGGAATCTGAGAGGGCTTTCAAATGGGTTGTAGCTGTTCAAAAGACAGTCGGAAGTGTGAGTTTAGTTGCACTCTCAAGTCACTTTGTACCATCATTGTCTTTAAACACATTCTCTACCAGTCCATCCACCGTGGGGTCCATCCCACTGTTACCTGTGTTGAGGCCCAGTTGAGCTATAAATGTCTGATTTTTTGCTGCAAGGCCTATGATCTAGGAAAGCACCTGATGGACAGAGTGGATTTTGCATAGGCTACATGGTGGGCCCACATAGCTTTAATGTTATACTCGCTGCAATGCATGTCATCCTTTGTACGGTAAAATCTCAATTGTTCCCTCCCAACCAGCTACATTTTTATGATGAATTTAGCCTCGCTCAACCAATGTCGTGAGGATTAAATGTGAGAGTAAAATTGTCCAATGGTATTAGCGTTATATATAGTAGAGATAACTAGTAAACTTCAGTGATTTTTTTTAGGGTCTTACCAGTGGGGTAAAAGTCTATGATATTTGATTTTGAATAATTAGATTCTTGTATGCTTCTAGAACTGCATGGGCACTGCACCAGAAGATGTTTAGTCATGTCTAATGAAACACAGAAGAATCCCATAAGTTGAGCTAATGGTTTTAATGGAGTTCATAGCCGAAAGTTTATCCGTGATCCATCAAGGCCCTTGAAATCAGAAGCAAAGGACCAAAATGATGATTGTAACACCTGAAAACCCAATATCCAACTTCTTTAAACTGGACAACAGACGAGAAATCTAACCAATGTCTAGGAGAGCTCCATTCAACAACCTTTCTTACCAGCTCCACGAGCACACTCCAAAATAACAGTGTAGTACCCAACATAGGCCTTCCACATATTTTTGGACCTATAAATCAAAACACAGAAAATTAAAGCAATGAAATCTGACAATGTTAATCAAGGGCTACCACCAACATCCAGCAAGCTGATATAGCATTGGGATGGAATAACTATACTACATAGCAGTGACAAGGACAATTTTTCAATGATAAATGCTTAATCTACCATAAAATTCTCCTAAATTGGGAAGAAACGGACCACAATCAGTAACACCTTTTTATTGAAATTGAAGGTTTTAGATAAGGAAAAAAAACTACAGACTATAGAGTACTTTATAAAACACGTTCAGACTATAGATATGTTTTTTTTTTTTTTGACATCCGGATCATTCAGTGACTTTTTTTTCCCCTTGTGTGCAGGATTTTTAATGAATTGTACCTAAATTTAGGCTACAAGCACTTCAGCCTTTTGACGCCAACCATATAGAGGATTTGTTTTTATTTATTTATTTATATTCAAAACCATTTTCAATTTATTGTAATAAATTTTATATTTTTTATTGTGTAGTAATATAAATTTTGTTTAATATTCGGTTTTACTTGTATTACATCATTTTTTATGTTTCAAATATTTAAAAAATACAGGTTTCGTAAAATTATATATAATAAAAAAATTACTAGCATGCTAGAGCTTTTCAAATCCATATAATAAAAAAATTACCGGCGCTTGTGTAAAAATCTTACGGCGCTTTTCCTTGCACTTGGATGAGTTTTTGCGGAGCTTATTCGCGTTGGAAGAAGCTGCAATTGCCGAATTTACCTAGCGCCGACAATACCTTGACATAGCGCCAGAATCAACATTATGGGCGCTTTGTGGGGATTTTAGCGGCACTTGCGAGCGCCGGAAAAGTCCGATCTGTTGTAGTGATATGATGGCCCTTAATAAGTAGATGGATGGACAATTTATGTGCCCCGTCTACATTCTGGATGAAGCAAATGGTTTCCAATGACCTTGGTATGGACAGCTACGTTTTGGACACTTCATGTGGCCCACCTATGTTTTGGATGGAGGGGATGGTCTCCAATGGCCTTTTGTAGCCCACTTACATTTTTGACATTCGTATACCCTACCTACACTTTGGTTGGAGTGGATGGATCAAAAACTCATTTCAATGAGCCGCACCAAACTTAATATCCCACCTTCACATGCATGCCAAATTGCAGAGAGCCTCTCCACATCCAATCAGCATAATTGAGTATTAATTCCCTACTGGGGGTGGCTAATAGTGAAGTGTGAACTGAAAAATAAAAATAATAAATAAATAAATAAAATGGGAGCATGACTATCATTTGTCAAATATAAAAACATGAAAAATTAGTGAATTAGTAACATCCGCAGCAGATTAAGGTTCGAGCTGTCTTTTCATAATCAACGTTTACTTTTGTTAAAGGTCTTTTAATCCAAGCCGCAATAAGCAATGCATGCACCTAGAAGAATTAGGTGAGTAGCCTCTTATAATAGTTTAAATTAAAGTAGGGGGTTCTGAGTCCATGGCCCAAAAGGCAGCCGCCATATGGAGAAATCATTGAAAAAAATAGGAATTTTATGTACCTCACCTTTAATTTTTAATAGGGCTCACTGTGATATGTACGTGAGATCTATAATGTAGAGCGGGTCGCAGACAGTTTCATGGCCAAGATGGATCAAAAAAGGCCCGGTCGATAACAAAAGTGATCCGGACCGTCGGACCTTAGATTGGGTGTATCTCGCAATCCGGAATGAGTTAGTTGACGTAAAATATATGATTTTGGAGTAGAACGAGCTACTTTAGCCAACCAACCCGGCTATGCCGGGTTGCGACACCCGGAATTGCGAAAAATCCCTGGATTGACGGTCGTTTCCCCGTTTTAATTTCGTTTTTACTATAAATAGTAAGTTTTAGTTTGATTATAACTCTTCATCCGTCAGACTTTAGGAGTTGCGCCCAACATGAAAAGAGCTTAGAATAATTAGGAGAACAGTTTGGTGAAGCCAAATAGGACACTTACTATTTTTGGCCGACAACCTTGCGCACTAGTAGACATCACGACCGTCTATAAATAGTAGTTTACTATTTATAGTAAGTCGTGGATTCTAAGAGTTTTAGTTGTAGTTTGATTTTGATTTCTTTCCCATTGCTTGGTACCCCTATTCAAAGAGTTGTGAACTCATTTTTAATCATCAATTAATCAATTTCGAATTTCTTAGAATTTATTTCTATTTTCGGCTTTCTTTCCTCGTGGATTTAAGAAGTCTCTGTGAGGAGTTCAGAGAAGCTCCATGGATTTGGAGTAGTAGTTATCCTCATCATGCTCATCCCTGCATCAATTGGTATCAGAGCGAGGATTTCCCTCAGGACGATGGCAAACAATGAAGGTATGAATCAAAATCCTGTGGACGGTGATTCAGGGTTTTGTTGTCTTTTAGAAAGAATGGAAGCTTTCCACCGGGAGAGTCAGTTGACCATGCAAGGACTGCAGGCAACCCTCGACCGTCTTGCGGATGCGCTACTTCCGCCCCGAGCCCTAGGCGGTGTTCTACCACCTATGGTTGCTCCACCACCCATGGTGGCTCCACCACCCATGGTTGCTGTACGGCGCAACCTCAATTTTCGTAGAGCACTACTAGTGGAAAACCTTAGGGCTACACCAGATGATTCATGTTCTAGCGACGAGGACCTTAATGAGGGTTTTGGCCGACGACCAATCCATGGAGGTGATCATCTAGATCGTGCTCAAGGAGACTATCGCGGTCAGGCTGAACTTCCGAGTTTTAACGGTTTATTACGTATACAGGATTTTCTCGATTGACTAGCCAAAGTAGAGAGATATTTTGATTATATGGACGTGCCAAATCATAAAAGGGTAAAATTAGTAGCGTTTAAATTAAAATCTGGTGTATCTGCATGGTGGGAACAATTACAACTCTCACGAGCTCGCCAGAACAAGGCGCCCATCTCATCATGGCCACGGATAAGACGTCTTCTTCGATCACGATTTCTCCCCAGTGATTATGAGAAGAGATTATTCTAGCAATACCAAAATTGCCGACAAGGAAATCGAACCGTTACAGATTACACTGAAGAATTTCAGCGGTTGGCTACACGAAATGATCTGTCAGAATCTGAGTCACAAAAGGTGGCACGATTTATAGGTGGGTTGCGACTAACAATTTAGGATCGAGTTCAGATGTACCCAGTCGGGAACGTGGATGAAACAGTTCAATTGGCGGGTAGGGCAGAAACAAAACTTGAAAGAGCTCCTGCTCATCCTTATCCTTCAACTCGACCCCCATGATGGGTCCCACGCAGGATCCAGTGCTGGCACGAGGAAAAGACCCAGTAGGAGAACATCCTCAACCTCCTATAATCGCAAACCGTGATACGGGGAGCGGCTCATCCAGGCCTCAACGTGCAGCACCCACAACAGCGAGCCCGAGTAGGATTCCAAATCCTTATGCTCGGCCACGGTCGAACGATTGTTACCGCTGTGGCCAACCAGGCCACTTATCAAACACTTGTCCTCAACGTCCCGCAACATACTTGACTATAAACGAAGGGGGCACTGAATATGAGGCAGCAGAAGAAGACCATGACTTTGATGAATATGAACAAACCGCTGAAGAAATAGCAGGTGGCGATGAAGTGACGGGCGAGGATCGTGGTGAATTTCTAGTTGTGAGATGATTATTGTATACCTCACGAAAGGAATTACGTCCACAACAACACAATATATTTCGTACTCGGTGCACTGTCAATGCAAAGGTTTGTGATGTGATCATAAACAGTGGTAGTAGTGAGAACATCGTCTCAAGAGTGATGGTGGACAAGTTACAGCTACCAACGACGAAACATCCTTCCCCGTACTCAATTGGTGGATAAAAAAGGTAAATGAGACCAAGGTAACTGAACAATGCACTATCTCATTTTCAATTGGCAAAAATTATAAGGATCAAATACTTTGTGACGTGGTCGACTTGGAAGATTGCCACATGCTACTCGGTCGACTCTCGCAGTCAGACCATGATGCGACCCATCGGGGACGAAATAATGTCTACGTATTCGTTAAGAATAGTCAAAAAATAATCCTTACCCCTATGGCACCAGAGAACCACCCTAAAGCCTCTAAAGTGGAGGAGAGTTCTCTCTTGACCATTCAGGATTTCATGGAGGAATTCAAGGAAACCGGCGAGGTATACACAATAGTGGTGAAGGGCGAAGAAGAGGAACCCTCAAACACCCCTCAAAGTTTAAGACTGTTGCTTAACGAATTCAAAGAAGTCTGGCCTAAGGATTTACCTGATGGATTGTCCCCCATGAGGGACATCCAACATCACATAGACCTCGTCCCTAGGGCTAGCTTGCCCAACCGCCCTCATTATCAGATGAGTCCGAAGGAGTGCAAGATATTTCAGGGGCAAGTGGAGGAATTGATCCGTAAGGGTCTCTTGAGAGAGAGCATGAGTCCATGTGCCGTACCAGCATTATTAACACAAAAAAAAGATGAAAGCTGGCGCATGTGTTTCGACAACCGGACAATCAATAAAATTACTATCAAATATTAGTTCTCAATAGCACGGTTGGACGACATGCTTGATATGCTAAAAGGGACCAAGGTGTTCTCTAAACTAGATCTAAAGAGCGGGCACCATCAGATTCGTATCCGACCCGGTGATAAGTGGAAAACGACATTTAAGACCAAAGAAGGGTTGTATGAGTGGATGGTCATGCCCTTTGGCCTATCGAACGCACCAAGTACTTTTATGTGTTTGATGAATCAAGTTCTAAAACCGTTCACTAGCCGATTTGTGGTAGTATATTTTGATGACATATTGATATATCGCTAGGACGAGGCGGAGCACAGGAAACATCTCAGGCAAGTGCTGCAGGTTCTACAAATTAACAAGTTGTACCTCAACTTGAAGAAGTGTAGTTTTTTAACTAACAGCCTGTTGTTTCTAGGATTTGTTATAATATCCACAAACATTCGTGTGGACGATGAAAAGGTACGAGCTATTAGGGAATGGCCGATCTTGATAAACATTCATGAGATGAGGAGTTTTCATGGGTTGGTGACTTTCTATCACCGATTTGTACGAGATTTTAGCACTATAGTCGTGCCTATAATAGATTGCATGAAAAAAGGACCGTTCCAATGGACCGATAAGGCTGACAAGAGCTTTCATGAGATCAAGCATCATTTGTCTACAACACCGGTCTTGGTGCTTCCTAATTTCGATAAGTTATTTGAGGTTGAGTGTGACGCTTCATACATTGGAATTAGAGGAGTATTATCACAGGAAGGCATGCCGATAGCCTTCTATAATGAGAACCTCAGCGAAGCCTGAAAGAAGTGGTCAACTTATAAGCTTGAGTTATCTGCAGTTGTTCAGGCACTGCGACATTGGCGGCATTATCTGATTCAAAGAGAGTTTGTTCTGTACACTAACCATCAAGCATTAAAGTTTATTAATAGTCAGACTAACGTGAATCGTATGCATGCTAAATAAGTTGCATTTTTACAGGAATTCACGTTCGTTCTGAAGCACAAGTCGGGGCAGTAGAACAATGTGGCTGATGCACTTAGTTGTCGTGCATCACTTCTTGTTACGATGAGAAACGAGGTGGTCGGCTTCGACTGTCTCAAGGGGCTGTATGCCGAGGATGAGGACTTCAAAGATCCTTGGATGAAGTGCCAAGAAGGTCACCCCAGTGACCTTCACATGTAGGACGATTTCCTTTTCAAAGGAAATCGATTGTGTATCCCCCAAAGTTCTCTGAGAGAGCAAATTATTCTAGAGATACATAGAGGTGGCATCGGTGGACACCTTGGGTGAGACAAGACGCGAGCTCTTGTGGAAGAGCGGTATTACTAGCCGCAATTAGTACGTGATGTAGGAAAAGTCGTACAACGTTGTCATGTTTATGAGACCTCCAAGGGGCAATCTCAGAATACGTTCCTCTACACCCCGTTACTTGTGTCTGACGGTCCTTGGGAGGATTTATCAATGAACTTCGTGCTTGGTCTCCCATGAATACAATGCGGTATGGATTCGGTGTTCGTGGTGGTAGATCGTTTCTCCAAGATGGCATACTTTATCCCATGCAAGAATACCCTCGATGCAACACACGTGGCGAATCTATTCTTCAGGGAGGTTGTACAGCTACACAGGGTCCGCAAGACCATTACTTCTAATCGTGACACGAAGTTCATTAGTCACGCTTTTAGAGGACTTTGTGGACTCGATTCGATACACGGCTTCAATTCAGCAGTGCTTACCACCCACAGACTGATGGGCAGACTGAAGTTGTGAATCGCACATTAGGAAACCTCCTTCGCTGTATTTCAGGAGAAAAACTGAAGCAGTGGGATTTTGCCTTGTCTCAAGCAGAGTTTGCATTCAACAACATGGTGAACTGCTTGATAGGAAAATCACCGTTCCAGATTATCTATGGACGAGTGCCTTGTCACACACTTGCAGAACATATGACAGACAAGATCATGGGCATCCATGCGGAAGTGCAGACCAAGCTACATACCTCGAATGAGAAGTACAAGGAACAAGTGGACAAGCATCGGCGACAAAAAGTGTTCGAGGTTGGCGACCGCGTTATAGTTCATTTGCGCAAAGAGAGATTTCCAACCGGGACATATAACAAGTTAAAAATAAGAAGATTGGGCCTGACCCAATATTAAAAAGATCAATGACAACGCTTATGTTGTTGATCTTCCAGATGACATGGCGATCTCACGGACTTTCAACGTCGCAAACCTGACTGAGTATCATGAGCCAGCGCAGGATGAGAACTCGATGACGTGTTCTTTTGAAGTGGAGGGTACTGATGTAGAGCGGGTCGCAGACAGTTTCATGGCCAAGATGGATCAGAGAAGGCCCGGTCGACAACAGAAGTGATCCGGACCGTCGGACCTTAGATTGGGTGTATCTCACAATCCGAAATGAGTTAGTTGACGTAAAATATATGATTTTGGGGTAGAACGAGCTACTTTAGCCAACCAACCCCACTACGCTGGGTTACGATGCCCGGAATTAAGAAAAACTCCTGGATCGACGGTCGTTTCCCCGTTTTAATTTCATTTTTACTATAAATAGTAAGTTTTAGTTTGATTATAACTTTTCATCCGTCGGGCTTTAGGAGTTGCGCCCAACGTGAAAAGAGCTTAGAATAATTAGGAGAACGGTTTGGTGAAGCCAAATAGGATACTTACTATTTTTGGCCAAAAACCTTGCGCACTAGTAGACATCACGACCGTCTATAAATAATAAGTTTACTATTTATAGTAAGTCACGGATTCTAGGAGTTTTAGTTGTAGTTTGATTCTGATTTCTTTCCCATTGCTTGGTACCCCTATATAAAGGGTTATGAACTCGAATTTCTTAGAATTTATTTCTATTTTCTGCTTTCTTTCCTCGTGAATTCGAGAAGTCTCTATGAGGAGTCCAAAGAAGCTCCGTGGATTCGGAGCAGTAGTTATCCTCATCACGTTCATCCCTGCGTCAATCTACCCAGACCATTAGATGTGTAATTCCAAGTTAAGCTCATGGACACAAAATTAGGCTAATGTTGATTAAGGTAGGCGATCGCAATGGAAATAGGTAAAAGAAAGACATCTACCTTTGATTTTAACCGAGCACACTATGATGATTATAAGAAATTCACCTCGACCATTAGATGTCACACCAAAACTTATGCCCGAAATACAAAAATCAGGCCCATATGTGATTAGGCGGATCACACCTAAGGAAATCATTATTAGGGTGAACATTGTCATTTTTATAGGGTATACTATGATGTTTATAAGTAGGGGTGTGCACTGAGTCGAACCAAGCCTCAGCTTGACTCAGCTCAGCCACTGGCTGACCCCAGCTCAAACTCGGCTTGGCTCAATCCTCGAGCTTGATTGGCTAGCTCGGTTCGGTTCGATTAGCAGCTTGGGCCAGTTCGAGCCAAGTTCGAGCCAAAATCGAGCCTCTGCGGCATTTTCACAAACACATACTATGCACTTTCAATTTCACAGTATATGTAAACTAGCAGTAGTTGTTTATAAGTATTTCATCAAACATAGCAAAAAAGTAGCGTGGTCTGAATCCTTTGCCCCTTTTTTTGGTAGTGAACACTTTACAGGCAACATCAAAATCAAGGAAAAATGGTATTTATTTCATATACATACCTTCCTTGCCACTAGCCGACACTTCGTTGAGTCATTTCATCAAACGCTTGGTGAGTAACATCAATATCAAAGTAACCAAGTCACCGAACTAGTTTGATCCAAGTTCGATTTGAGTTGGGGTTCAATCCGAGTTGAGTTGAGCTCGAGCAAGCTCAAACTCAGTTAAAAAAAATTTTCGAGCTAAAAAAATCAGCTTGACTCAACTTGAACTCAACGTCGAACTAAGTCGAATCAAGCTTTTTCGAGTCGAGTCGAGCAAGCTAACCGAGCTAACTCAGTTCGTGTACACCCCTATTTATAAGGCAACAAAGCCTTTTATAAGAACATTCTAACTGGGATGAACCGAAAATACAAATATTAGCCTGATCCAAAACTTATGTGGCCCCGCAAAGGTTTCAACCTTGGGCATTCAATCCTTGCTGTTTCTATAGTGTTGTCCACTTGAGTTTTGGATCTACCTATTTTGCCAATAATGTCCTAGCATGAACTCATTCCATCCTTACTGTTTTATAGTGTTGTCCACTTGAGTTTTAGATCTTCCTATTTTGCCAATCATGTCCTAAGATGAGCTAGAAAAATCGATGAATGGGGTGGATTTCTCGTAGACATCTGGATAGGCCTAGCCGGTGGCAAAAGCAACTCACCGCCCTTTAGAACATTATCCGCGTGAAAATTTGTTAGCCATATACGACCTAGTCTAAGCGTTGTATAAAGTATTAGTTCCTTGGCTCAATATTCTACCCCGTTCATATCAAGTGAACAAAGCAGATGCAAAGAAAGGGATGCTTGCGGAAACTACGACCAAATATTTTCAATGGCGCAGCCTCCATACAAATGGCTTGATTCTTTAGGATGATGAAACATGCACTAAAGGTGGCACGCTTACGAAAGTGTCAGAAGTTGGCACGTATGGCTTGTTTACTTTCGATTTCGTTGGTTGATTATATCTTTATTTCTAGTAATTAATGTATATGGGTGCTAATAGCTTTTGATAATTTTCCCCTTGCAATTAAGTCTTCACAATACTAGTTAAGAGATGGTATACTCTCATAAAATGTAATTGGTTGGTGAGGAACACTTAATATCAATAACATGGCGCCACGTTGGACTCGGAGTCGTCGCACAATAATTCCGTTGCAGCCATTACTGCAGGCTATTTAATGCAGAGTTTCCTCAGTCTATAAAAGACCAGCCCGGGGTCTTCATTCAGCTTCTACCGTTTGCATTCAAATTGTTTATCGGTGGAGGCGATTTCCGGCGAAGGCGATTTCCGGCAGAAGCGATTTCTGGCAGAGACGATTCCCGGCATAGTTTTTACGCTCACTGAAGCAATCTCCGGCGATTGTCTAGTGAGTTTGATTTTCAGCACTACTGTTTGGAGATGTCTTCCGATATGGAAACTGTTAGGGGCTACAATGATAACTCCGAGTCGGGGAGTTCCGATAATGCAAGAGAGGCCTCTGAAGGTCCTTTTGAAGCTGTGCCCTTATATCCTCAGACGGTGGCGGGAGCTCAGACTCGCCAGGCCAGTAAGAAGGCCAGCAAGAAAGGGACAACACGGGCTCCCAGAGCTGCAGCCGCTGATGTCCTAGAGATGCCCCCTGGTGGTCGGGTGTCGGAGTTGGTTCCAGGGGGCTCCGTAATAACGGAGTCTCAAATGGAATGGATCCGTACGGAGTTTGACATACCACTCTCCGTTCGGATCAGGGCCCCTGAGCCCACTGATGCTGCTTGCGCTCCCGCGGCCGGGGAGATGGCCATATTTTTATGCGGCCTGCTATGCGGGCTCCGCCTCCCGATGCACCCCTTCATCTGAGCTCTGACCGCTTACCTAGGACTCGCGCCTGGGCAACTCACGCCTAATGCTTGGAGGGTGCTGGTTTCTGCTTACATCATCTGACACCAAGTCGGGAACTCGGAGTTGACACCCGCCGAGCTGATGAGCCTGTACCTGGTCAAGCACGAAGGCAGAGATCCATGGTACTACTTCGCGACTAGAGGTAGCAAGGGGTCAGGGCTCGTCTTGGGTCTTCCGTCCTCGAACAAGGACTGGAAGAACAAGTGGTTTTGGGCCGCGGGCGAATGGGAGGCGCCGGCAGCGGAGATTGGGGTTCTGTCAACTCGAGTTCCCACCCGCTTCACAATGCCAGGTCGGATCGAGATTTCTTTCATACATTGCTTTTCGCTTCAGCTATACTTAGAAAAGCAAATTTCTCTGTTATGCAGGTTTCGCGAGGGGCGTGCCCTTCACTACTACGGACCAAAGGAACCAGATAGCCAAGGCGAGGGCATATTCGGAGGGGCGTCGCTGCTGGTCGGATCTGATCACGGCTGCTAACCTTCATCGATCAGGGCTTTGTAAGACGAGGCCGCTTCCTACTTTGCTCAGTGAGTATTCTTGTTTTCAGCCAGTGTATTTTTATTGGTCTGAGGTAACGCTATTATTATTATTCTCCTGCGCAGGCATGGCCGAGGCATCTAGTTCTCGGAGGAGGAAAGCTGCGCTGACTGCGGAGGAGATGCTGAGAGCCGAGCCTCCGGCGAAGATAGTTCGGAGGAAGAAGGTCGTTCAAGGAGTTCGTCCTTCAGGTTCTGCCTCGGGGGTCGCGGCTCGGGGGGCGGCACTTCCCCCCGCTATCCCGAACATCTTAGTTCGGGATACAGCTCCATTTCCTTCCGTAGCACCTTCAGTTGAGGGACCATCTGCATCTGCAATTGTGTCCCCAATTCCAATACTACCGGGTGCAGCCACGGTGCCCCTGGTATGTGTTGACATGGTCGCACCTTTGGGCAGCCTTAATCTCCCCTCTGCTCCAGCAACCGGGGCAACCCCCCCTCCGTCCATCGTCGTCCCCCCCACCGAGGGAACTCGGCCCAATCCTACATTGATAGTTGTTGCATCATCTTCCGAGAGGGAGGAAGCCGTTCGGATGGCTGATGCCATAATTACCCACCCGGGTAATGAGGAGGGGGAGGCTGTACGCGATGCCGAGGGTGAGGCTTAACCCTCGGCTGATAGTCGGACGGGAGCTGAGGAGGCGACGGGCTCAACTCAAGTTGGCACGAGCAGAGGAGGGTTCGAGCCGGATTATCACATGTCTTGCTTGACAGACTGGGCGGCGAAACATGTTACGGAGGAATCTATTTCGCGCCTTCTTGATAAACCGGACGACTGCTTCTTGGAAGATTTGGCTGGAGTCTTTTATCAGGTACTTCCCGCCTCTTCCCTTGAAAAAGTTTGGCTGTTTTTGCATTATTATCTTTTCTCATTTTCTTGCCTTGGATCAGTCCGTTCCGAGGATCCTCCTATGCTGGGAGAGGGTCCGTGAGCGTCGGAAAATTGACGCTGAGGTCGAAACCCTCAGGAGCGAGGTGGGAGCTCTCCGAGCGGAGACGGAGATTCTTAGGGCGGAAGCGGGAGTCTTACGGGACAAGGCTTCTATCTTTCAGCTGGAGCGGAGCAATCTGTGTCATCAGCTTGAAGGTAGCAGGTCTGAACTGCTCCAGCTTCAGGGGGTCGTGAAGGACCTAAAGGCGCGACGTGATGCAGCAGTAGCCGAGCTGGATCGTGCCAGGGCCCACACTGACACCCTAGCCGAAGAGACTGCCCGATTGAGCGAGGACCTGGAGAAGACCAAGGTCGAGGCAGCAGAAGAGAAAAGCAGAACCGTTGCTACGGCTCTGGAGACTCAGAAGGCCGAGGCTAAGGCCTCCTTGGCGGCGGCAGTTGCTGCGGCAATAGATGCTTACAAGGCCTTGAAGGAGAGGGATGATGAGGCCGCTAAGTTTTATAACCGCGGCTTTGACGAGTGCCTTGTCAAGGTCCATAAGTTGTACCCGGACCTTGACCTCGATCCCCTCCTGCCTGAGGACCCTACCGATACTGCTGCCGAGGCGACCAGCCAGGATCAAGCCCCCGTTTCCCAAGCTCCTCCGACCTCTTGAAGGCTCTGATGTTTTTTTGTATTCTTTTTATTTTTTATTTTTACTATGTACTTCACATTTAGAACATATAATGAAAGAACTTGATTTTGGATCACTTCTCTTTTTATTGGTCGACCTTCAGTATGCCTGATGTGCTTGCTTACTTGATTGTGTAGTCGAGCCGAGTCCTTGGTTCGTTCGGATGTTGTTTGGGCCTCGGTCTGATCCTTAAAAGGGTCAACTCGTTTCGCTTTTAGCGAAGGGCCTTCCATGTAGGTGGTGCCGTCTCCCTTACTGGGGAATCAGGTCACCCATTGGCTTTATCCTCCCGGTTAAGGGGGGAAGCCTTTGTAGAAATTGGTCTGACTCCTTACTAGGGAGTTAGATCGCCTCGTGGCTTTTTTTTCCTCGGTTAGGAGGAGGTGCCTCTGTAGAAATTAATCTGTTTGATCTTTGTTGATGACAAGAGTAAGCCGATCAGATATGTTTTTATTCATAGCCTTAAAGGCTCGTCGCTCGAGGGCATACATTTATTGAATGGACTTTAAAGGTCAGTAGGCTGCTCGGAGCGCCTCATTAAGGATAGTAAACTTTCAGATGTTCAGCATTCCACGGGTGGGGGAGTTGACGACCTTCGAGATCCTCCAAGTGGTAGGACCCGGGCTTAGCTGATCGGACCACTTGGTATGGTCCTTCTCAATTAGGTCCGAGTGCTCCGGTTCCCTGCTCAGCCGTGTTCTGAAAGACTCGTCGAAGAACCAGATCCCCTAGTCGGAATCATCTAACCTTCACTTTAGAGTTGTAGAATCTGGCCACTTGTTGATGTCGGGCGGCGGCGCGGAGCTTTGAAACTTCTCGGATTTCTTCGAGAAGATCCAAATTGGCTGCGATTTGCTCGGCATTTTGATTCTCATTGTAATTTTTCACTTGAGCCGTGGGACGGCCGACTTTAACAGGCACTATTGCCTCCGACCCATAAGAAAGCGAGAATGGAGTTTCTCCAGTGGAAGATTGAGCTGTAGTTCTGTACGCCCAAAGGACGAATGGAAGCTCTTCCGGCCAGTTACCCTTTGCTTTTTCCAGTTTCTTCTTGAGGTGGTGCTTGATGACCTTGTTTACTGCCTCCACTTGCCCATTGGACTGCGGATGCCGAGGCGATGCGTAAGCGTTCCTGATTCCGAGCCCTCGACACATGCCTCTTAAGTTGTCATTGTCAAACTGCCGGCCATTGTCTGAGACGATTGTATTCGGAACTCCAAATCTGCATATTATGCTCTTCCAGACGAAGTCAATTATTTTCTGTTCGGTAATCTTCGCGACGGGCTCGGCCTCAGCCCACTTCGTGAAGTAATCAACAGCGACGATGGCAAATTTGACTTGTCCTTTTCCAGTCGGCAGGGGGCCGATGATGTCGATTCCCCATTGAGCGAAAGGCCACGGACCGCTCATGGGGGTCATTTCTTCTGCAGGTTGTCTAGGCACGGCCACAAAACGCTGACATTTGTCACATTTTTTAACATACTTCTTGGCATCTTCTTTGAGGGTCGGCCAAAAGTATCCCTGCCGAAGCACCTTCAGAGCTAGGGCTCGGCCGCCAGAATGGTTTCCGCAGATCCCCTCGTGAATCTCCCGGATGACATAATCCGCTTCCTCGGGTCGGAGACATCTGAGATACGGCTGAGAATACCCCTTCTTATTAGGGTTCCGTTCAGAATAACATATCTTGCTGCTCAGACTCTCAGTTGTCTAGCTTCCTGCCTCTCCAAGGGAACCTCCCCTGACTCGAGGTAGCCAAAGATTGGATCCATCCAGCTCGGGGCGTTGTTCACCGGATTAACCGCCTCTTTCTCTACTCGATCGATGCTGGGATGTTCAATGAACTCTTCTGGAATGATCCGCAGAATCTTTCCCTCCGCGGCCGATGCCAACTTTGCTAGGGCGTCCGCCCATGTATTTTCTGTCCTTGGAATCTGGTGGATCGTACAGTTCCAAAATTTCTTGATCAACTTTCTGGCTTCGTCTAGGTAAGCAATCATTTTACTCTCTTTGGCTTCATAATCGGCGGAGATGTGATTCATGACCAGCTGAGAGTCGCATCGGACTTGTATAGATTGGACCCCGAGGCTGGCGGCCAATTTGAGCCCGGCTAAAAGTGCCTCATACTCCGCCTCATTGTTGGAGGCTTTGAAGCCGAGTCGGATGACATATTGGATGATTGTAGAGTCAGGGGCGATCAGGACGATCCCTGCCCCGGCTCATTTTGAGTTAGATGATCCGTCCACGTAGAGGACCCATCCGGCTTCTGGAATGCTCTGTGAGCTGTCTGGGAGGTCATGCGGGGTCATCTCAACCTCGTTGCTGATCTGCCCTTCACTTAGAACAGTGAATTCTGCGATGAAATCAGCCACCGCTTGGCCTTTCTTTGCTGTCCTCGGCCGGAAAGTAATGTCGAATTCTCCAAGTTCGATCGCCCATTTGGTCAACCGACCCGAGACCTCGGGCTTTTGGAGAATCTGCCTGAGAGGGGAGTCGGTTAACACGATGATCGAATATGCTTGGAAGTACGGTCGCAACCTCCGAGCCGAAACTACTAAGCTGAGTGCAAGCTTCTCCAGAGCGTGGTATCTCGTTTCTGCTGGTACCATGGCTTTGCTCACATAGTATAAGGGATATTGTTTGTTCCCCACTTCCCTGATCAGGGCCGAGCTGACTGCTGAGGCTGAGACTGCGAGGTATAGGAACAAAGATTCACCTTCTTCCGGTTTTGAGAGCAGAGGTGGTGAGCCCAGATATTGTTTCAGCTGCTGGAAAGCTTGTTCACATTCAGGCGTCCACTCGGCCTTCTTATGACCCTTCAATTGCTGAAAAAAGGGGAGGCGTTTATCAGTGGCTCGGGATATGAAACGTCCGAGCGCTGCTACCCGTCCAGTGAGGCATTGTATTTCCTTAACAGTCCGAGGCGAACTCATGTCGAGGAGTGCTTTAATTTTATCTGGGTTGGCTTCGATGCCTCTCTGGCTGACTTGGAATCCGAGGAATCTTCCTGAACCGACTCCGAATGCGCACTTTGCTGGGTTCAGCTTCATTTGATATTCTTGGAGGACTGTGAAGGTTTCTCCGAGGTCCGCCAAGTGATCGGATGCCTTGACGCTTTTTACCAACATGTCATCAACGTAAACTTCCATCGTGCGCCCGATCTGTCTTGCGAACATCTGGTTGACTAGCCTCTGGTATGTGGCTCCAGTGTTTTTCAGGCCAAATGGCATGACCCGGTAACAGTAGAGCCCCATGTTTGTGACAAAGGTAGTTTTCTGCCTATCTGGGGGATGTATCGCGATCTGGTTGTAACCAGAGTAGGCATCCAGGAAGGAAAGTAGTTCGTGTCCTGCTATACTGTCTACCAATTGATCGATCCGAGGTAATGGGAAACTGTCTTTCGGACATGCTTTATTCAGGTCTAAGTAGTCTACGCAAACTCTCCACTTACCATTTGCCTTCTTAACCAACACAACATTTACGATCCACTCTGGATAATATACTTCTTCTATGAAGCCGGCGTCCGACAGGACTGAGACCTCATCCGCAATAGCTTCATACCGCTCGGCATCAAACGATCTCCTCTTCTGCTTCACAGGCTTGTGGTCTGGATCCACTTTCAACCGATGGACCAAAACGTCTGGAGAGATTCCTGGCATATCCGCGTGCGACCAGGCGAATACGTCCCTGTGTCGTCGCAGGAAAGTTAACAGCTCGGAACGTTGCTCAGGACTGAGTGACGTTCCGAACTGAACCGTCTTGCTAGGATCAGTTTCGTCAAGCGGTACCTTCTCCAAATCTTCAATTGGCTTATTCTCGGTAGGTCCGCGCGGGTCCAACATGTTGATAGTGAGTGTTTGCTTTACAGACCCTTTTTGAACCGCGATGGCATAACATCTCCAAGCCTCGCATTGATCGCCTCGGAGGTAACCTGTTCCGCCTTCGGCGGGAAATTTCATCATCAGGTGATAAGTAGACACGACCGCCCGCATTGCATTGAGGGAGGGCCTGCCCATAATCACATTGTGTACTGATGGTACATTGACCACAAGGAAGTCCACCATGATGGTGACTTGATGTTGCCCATCTCCCGCAGTCACTGGGAGAGAAATGGCTCCTTCAGAGATTACTCTCTCTCCGGCAAAGCCGTGTAAGGGGGTCTTCACAGGTCTGAGATGAGACTGTGGAATCCCCTTCCTTCCGAAGGCCTCAGAGTAGATCACATCGGCTGAACTTCCAGTGTCCACGAGAATCCGATACACCTTATGATTGGCTATGGTCATAGTGACCACCAAGGCGTCATCGTGTGGATGTTGGATCCCCCGAGCGTCATCTTCCGTGAAGGTGAGGCTACAAGGACTGACTCGTGGTTCTTTGTTAGGCCGCTCGGTAAGATTCACGTAATGCTCTGGGCTCCTTCGGGAGTGAGCCTTTCGGGCTCTGTTGGAATCTTCTCCGCCTGATGGACCTCCGAAGATGGTGCGGATCTCCGCAGGTTCTTCGGGCGGATTTTTGAGACGTTCTTGTGCTCGCTCCTCTTTCCGAGTAGTCTTCTCTTGCTTGGTGTACCAACGTAAGTGCCCCTTCCAAATGAGGGATTCAATCTCATCCTTGAGATCTACACATTCCTCGGTATTGTGGCCATGATCTCGATGAAAGCGGCAATACTTGCGCTTGTCGCGAAGTTCCGGGTCTGCCCGCATGCAGACTGGCCAGTTGAGAAGTTTCTCGCTGTGGATATCCAGTAAGATCTGCTCGGTGGTAGTGTTGAGAGGTGTGTAAGAACGAAATTTTCCTTCTGGCTTCCTTCTCGGTCGGCGATCACGAGAAGAATGATCATCCGAGTTTTTTCTCGGAGCTTGGAGTTCCTCGTTCCTTGGCCTCTTTCCTTTCCCGTTCGGCTCAGTTATTTGGATATTCTTGCGAGTAGCCGAAAACTCCTCGGCATGGATATACTTCTGGGCTCTAGCAATGAGCTCGGCTAACGTCTTCGCCGGGTTCTTTCCTATAGAAAAGGCAAACTTCCCTTCCTTCAAGCCACTGCATACGGCGGCGAGAGCCATCTTGTCGTCATAATCTTCCACCTGCAGTGCTTCCTCGTTGAACCGAGCAATGTAATCCTTCAAGGACTCTTTCGGCCCTTGCTTGATGGTAAGCAGGTGGGTATTGGGTTTTCGGCTTCTCTTACCACTTATGAACTGGGTAAGGAATGACCGAGCCAATTCTTCGAATGAACATATGGATCCAGGCTTGAGTTGCCGATACCAATTCCGAGCGGATCTCGCCAGAGTAATCGAGAATCCTCTGCACATCATTGCATCAGTCGCGGTCTGTATCTTCATCCACGAACGATAAGCTTCCACGTGTTCTGATGGGTCACCGGACCCGGAGTACTGGATGACTGGAGGAATTCGAAATCTCTGAGGCATCACTTCGTTCATGATTTCTGAGTTGAATGGAGGCTCGGTCTCTTCCATCATGGCTTGAACAGCAGCCAGGATTGATAATGGCTATTGTTGCTTCCGTAACATCTGAACTTGGTTAGTTAGGTCTGCGAATCGTGACTCTCAGGGATCCCTGTTTTCCGCTACTACCTCCCGAGTATTCTCCGGCTCAGGCGTTCTCCTTTCCCTTCTCCTCTCCAGGGTGTGACGAAGGTCCGTTGGAGCCAGAGCCGAGGCGGCCGGGACATCCGTCGGGGCCCGAGTCGTCACATTCCTGGCAGGGGCTCGCACTGGAGCAGGGGGAGGATTCTGAGCCGAAACTGGTGCTCGGGTAGATCGTTGCGGAGATGTCCCACGCCTTGCACTTCTCGTCACTGAATGGGCTTGAACGACTGGCCCGACAGCTTCTGGGACTGGACTTCTCCGCTCGGGTTATTGCTGGGACTCGCGCTCCTGTCTCATCCGTTCCACCTCATCGCGCAAGGCTTGCACTTCACCTTGCAAGGCGCGGTATTTGTTGGAACGATTACGAGAACGCTGGGAAGGGCCCGGTGCAGATTCATCATGAAGTGATGACGAAGAGCGGGTCTGCTCCGGTTCCACCACCACTGCCTTCTTCTTCCCTTTAGCCATAGCTTTCAAGAACAGGAACCTGACTTTTTGTATCAGCTTCCCACAGACGGCGCTAAAAATGTTGAGGTCAAAATCTGGTCAGCCCTCTTCCCCTCTTGTATCTGGTCAGCCCTCCGGGTAGGTGACGGATCTGGTTCCCTACAGGCAAACCGTGAGCAATGGAGACCCTGGCTAGGCCGGGGGACCCTCCGATGCCTAAGTTAGGACAAAAGAATCTGGGTCTAAGTTGGGGAGGAAAGAGAGTGCCAGATGTTGCGTACCTGTGGTCATGGAATGATGCGATATTTATACCTCTTCATCGCTCGATCTGCATTCAATAATCTCGGCACGATCAGTGGGATTTGCAGATCATGGAGATATTGCCCAGAATCCGCAGATCATGTGTTACGGCGTGCGTATCTACGGGCGAGATAATATGACATATCCATATGCGGCAGTTTCTCCACTTAGCGCGTGAAACCTTTATCCTCGGAGGTGCCTCGGCTCGGCCAGACCTAGGGCGACAGCATCGCTCCGATCTGATGATCGTTCGTGAGTAGTTCGTGAGTAACGCAGCTAGTCGTTCTCGATATTATGATGGATGTCCGCTCGGAGTTGATCGTACAACTCGAATGTTTTCCCTACCGACTGCCCTTGGAAAGAAGGCGGTCAAGGATGGGAGTTTCACCCATCTTAACTCGCCTTCCTAGTTTTATGCGCCTTCCTAGTTTTATGCCGAGGCTCGGACCCTCCGCCTGGACTAGCGGATCACCGATCCCTCCGATTGTAGTCGGCTCGGATCTTCCTATAACAGTATCTATCTTGGATATCCAGAAGATAGGCGTCACATGTTCATATATGATACTGAAGAGTCGATGAGGGGTTACCTAACAGAGAAATTTACCACTATACGGCTCATTTATGGTCCATTTACCTGCTTAAGCCCATTTCTTTTTACCTCACTGGAATAAGCCCCAACTGTACGGACGACTTGACAAAGGTCGAAAATGCCCCTACTTTTACCTTCAACTGGATCGGCTGGTGCTCGAAGATGAGCACTGACGCTCCTCGGACTCTGAGTCGTATGAACGGTTTAAAAAAGATCAAAGTTACATGGGCCCCACATTTATGTTTTTATTATATCCACAATGTTCATCCATATTTTGAGATCATTTTGGAGCATTATCTTTAAAACTAAAAAATCATATCTAAAGCTCAACTGGACCACACAACAAGGGGAATTGATTTTCACCGTTAAAAATTTGGTAGGGACCGCCATAACATTTATTTTCCATCCAATGTATCCGTAAGGTCACAAAGATCAGGATGAAGAGGAAAAACAAATTTCATAATGATCCAAAACTTCTATAACCCCTAAAAGGGTTTCAATGGTAGGCATTCAATTCCTCACTGCCTTTTATAGTGTGGTCCACTTGATAGTTAGATCTGTCTTATTTTTCGTGTAAAGCCTTATTATGAGCTCACCAAATAGATGAACGGTTTGGAAATAACACAGACCTCATGATAATACCCACAAAAGCAACAAGGACTCCACATAAAATTAAAAAAAAAAAAATTTAAAAAGCTAGACTGCCAGATTATTATTTTTTTGTTTCGTCTATTTGGCGGACTCGTACTAAGGCTTGAGACGAAAAATAAGATAGATCCAACTATCAAGTGAACCACAATGTAAAAGGTAATGGAGTATTAAACATCTACCATTGAAACCCTTTTAGGGGCAACAGAAGTTTTGGATAATTGTCTTTGTGACCTTAGGGATAGATTGGATGGAAAAATAAATGTTATAGTAGTCCTTACAAAATTTATAACGGTGAAAATTAAGTTTCCCACTACTTTGTGATGCAGTCCAGTTGATCTTTGGATATGAATTTTTTATTTTTATTATTTATAAAGCTCTGAAATGATCTCCACATATGGATGAACGTTGTGGATACAATAAATACTGTAGGCCCGTGTAACTTCAATCTCTTTTGAACTGTTCTCCATATATGGATGAACGTTGTGGATATAATAAATACATAACTGTAGGCCTGTGTAACTTCGATCTCTTTTGAATTGTTCGTACAACTCGGAGCATCAGCGCTCGTCTTCGAGCACCAGCCGATCTGTAGAAGGAAAAAGGGCATTCAGTGCTTGTCTTCAAGCACCAGCCGATCCGTTGAAGGAAAAAGCGGGGGCCATTTTCCGCCTTTGACAAGCAGTCCGTACAGCTGGGGCATATTCTGATGGGACGTGGATTGCGTCCTACTCCCGCTCGGACAGTAATCCGTCCGGGCAGGGCTCTGTGGGGCCCACCGTGATGTAAGTGTTTTATCCACGCTGTTCAACAATTTTTTCAGATAAATTTAGTATATGAACCAAAAAATGAGGGAAGTCCAAGGCTTAAGTGGACCACAGCAAAGGAACCTACACTGATATGACACCCACCGTTGAAACCTTTTTAAGGGCCCACGTGATGTTTTTTTTACCATAAAACCTATTCATAAGGTCATGTAGACGTGGATGAAGTGAAAACACAAATATCTGCTTGATCCGAAGCTTCTCCGGCTCCCAAGAAGCTTTTAATGGTGAACGTTCAATATCCACATTGTGGTCCACTCAAGCCTTGGACCTGCCTCATTTTTTGGTTCACATATTAAAATTTTTTGAAAAGATCGTTAAACAGCGTCGATAGAACACTTACATCACGGTGGGCCCCACAGAGCCCTGCCCGGACGGATTACCGTCTGGGCGGGGTAGGACGCAATCCGCGTCCATTCTGATGAGGTAAAAAGGGCATTCAGCGCTCGTCTTCAAGCACCAGCCGATCCGTAGAAGGAAAAAGGGCATTCAACGCTCGTCTTCAAGCACCAGCCGATCCGTAGAAGGAAAAAGGGCATTCAACGCTCGTCTTCAAGCACCAGCCAATCCGTAGAAGGAAAAAGGGCATTCAGTGTTCGTCTTCAAGCACCAGCTGATCCGTTGAAGGAAAAAGCGAGGGCCATTTTCGGCCTTTGACAAGCCGTCCATACAGCTGCGGCATATTCTGATGAGGTAAAAAGAAGTGCGTGTAAGAAGATAAATGGGCCATAAATGGATTGTACAGTGGTAAATTTACCTGCCCAACACGCTGACCATGGGGGGGGGGGATTAGGTGTTACCGGGGTAACAGGGTAGTGGATGTTACTCTTACCATAGGACCCATCTTGATGATATGTTGCATATCTACTCTTCCATTTGTTTTTCCAGACCATTTTAGGAAGCATGTCCAAATCTTAGGTGGACCACACTAGGTAATTGTATGCTTAGCATTAAAAACTTTCCGAAGTCCACAGTAAGTAGATACACCATGTTTATTTGCTATCCAACCCTTGATAAGGTTAACTAGAAATGGACGAAGGGAAAATACAAAGATTAGCTTGATTTAAAACTTTTGTGTCTTATAAAATGGTTTTAATTGTCATTTACCACTTTTTCAGTGGTGTGGTCCACCAGAGACTTGGATCTACTTAAGTTTTGGGATAACGACCTTAAATGAACGGAAAAACAGATGGATGGGGTGGATATGAAACAAATTCACCGAGGTGGGCCCAAGATGGTAATTAACATCCACTAAGGGTAACCCGGGTAATAGTTAATCAGCTCCCATTACTATGGGGTACACTTTGATGATGTGTGTTATGGGAAAATCTGACAAGGACAGTTAGGGTCAGCTTGAGCTACACGAATCAGACGACGAGGCCTTGGAAGGAGGACACAACGTTGGGAGCCGACTCTAAGTCGCGACTCAGAATTACAATCTTGATTGGCCGATCCGAACCCTCGTCCTCGTCTGAAGGAGAATAGCTGAGCCGATTCCTGATCTTCGTCCTCAGCTTTAATCAGTGAACTCCGGCCTCAGTGATCTATCGACGGACTCCGACTACTAGTACTTGGCCTCGTGTCTGTACGATTTGAGGTCGAATCAGAATACCAATTTCTATATGCCGAGGCCGAGGCCATGCTCGGGCATGGATGTGCTGCATGCCAAGGCTGAGGCCGAGCCCGTGTGAGGATACCTTGCACGTCGAATCTGGAGATCGACCTAGATACGGACGTGACCGACAATCTTGCCCAAAGATACGCGCCATTAAGACACGATACGCCGCATGGTCCAAAGACTATGGACAATATCCCCACGATCATAGTATCTCGTTGATTGAGCGAATCATGATGAGATTAACGGACGTGGATTATCTGATCTACAGGTGTAAATACCAGGGGACCCATTGTTATAGGTACGAAAGATCTCACACCCTCTCTCTACATTCGACTTAGACCTAGATTCCCTAGCCTGACTTAGGCATCGGAGGGTCCCCTGGCTAAGTCAGGGTTTCTTTCCTTACCCCTTTATACAGGACCAGGGTTCATTGCAGGTTTGCAGCATTGAGCTGAGGGTGGTCTAGATTTTGACATCAACATTTTTTGGCACCGTTTATGTAAACGCAAACGAGAAGCTAGGTTTTACCAAAAATGGCGAGAAGAAAGAAAAAGGCAATAGTGGTGGAGCCTGAACCTAGCGGACAACACTAATTTTCTTCACTACTGCACACCGAGTCATCTCCGATAGACCGTTCCAACGGACTCGAAGCCGATGAGGGAAGTACAAGGCGCTACAGAACGAAGTCCAAATGCTAAAGGATGAAATCAACTAAATGAAGGCGCTGCAGAATCAACAGCCATCACTAAACTTGGTGGAAACCACTCCAACACCCAAAGAGAGACCTCAGTCAACCGGTTCTCGGGCCAGAGGTTCCCAAGCACAGTCCGCATGTGTTCCCCACCCTGCGCACAATGCAATGCCTCAGGAGCGATGCACCCGAATTCCAGAACCCGCTTGGGATGCTGAACAGTCTTACGTGTCTGCCACTTCGGCTCTGGCCCCCACTGACATCCGCCATAGGCTAAAAAGAAGTAGACGGGGCGAAACATCCAAGGTGGCTGATGCCCCCAAGAGACAGTAGCTAAGAATAAGAACCCCTTAGAAGCACTGTTCAAGGAACTTCGAGACTAGTTTAAGGTGTTCCAGAAGCAGCAGCAATCTACGTCCATCTCGACTACGGTCCAGACAATGATGGAAGAGACCGAGCCTCCCTTCACATCAGAAATTATGAACGAGGTGATGCCATCGAGGTTCAGGATGTCTCCTGTCATCTAATTCTCTGGATCCAGAGACCCCTCGGAACACGTGGAGTCATACAGATCATGGATGCAGATCCAGTCGGCCATGGATGTCATGATATGCCGAGTCTTCTTAATAACTCTCTCCGGTCTGCTCGGAGTTGGTACTGACAACTTAAACCAAAATCAATCAGCTCCTTCGTAGAGCTTAACAGAATGTTCCTTATCCAGTTCATCTCTGTTAAGAAGAGTCGGAAACTAACTACCCATCTGTTCACTCTCAAGCAGGGGAACAAAGAGTCGATAAAGGATTACATTGCCCGCTTCAACGAGGTGGCGCTGTTAATGGAAGACTACGACGAGAAAATGGCGCTCTCAGCCATGTTTAGCGGATTTAAAGAAGGAAAGTTCACCTTCTTAATCGGGAAAAATCCACCAACTACCTTGGCCGAGCTCATCAGCAGGGCTCAAAAATACATGAATGCCGAAGAATTCTCTAACTCCCACAGGAATATCCAAGCAGCCGAAATGTCATTAAAAGGAAAAAGGCAAAGGAATGAAGAACCTCAGTCGTCCAGCAAAAAAGCTGATGACCGAGTCCCTTGTGATAGTCGGCTAAGCCGAAGACCCAAGGAAAAATTTCGTTCTTATACCAACACCTCCACGGAGCAGATCTTGTTGGATATTAGGGGTCAGAGACTCCTGAGCTGACCTTTCAGCATGAAGACAGACGCTGAGAACCGGGATAAGCGTAAGTATTACCGGTTCCACCATGACCACGACCAGAACACGAGCGACTATGTGGATCTCAAGGATGAAATCGAGACCCTCATCCGCAAGGGTCATTTACGCCGATACACTAAGGAGGAGAGGCCAGCTCATAAAGAAGAAGAACCCAACAAACTTGTGGAAGAACCTGCTGAAATTCAAATCATCTATGGCGGTTCGTCTGGTGGAGGTGACTCGAACAGGGACTGCGAAGCCCACTCTCGGAATTCAGACCCCGAGCACTACGTTCACATGGTCGAAAGGCCGAAGGAAGAGCTTCGTGTCAACCCCTGCAGCTTGACTTTCACAGAGGCTGACGCACGTGGAATCCAACATCCACACGATGATGCCCTTGTGGTGGCTATGACCATAGCTAACTGCAAGGTCTTCCGCATTTCGATCGACACGGGGAGTTCAGCCGACGTTATTTACTTCGAGGCATTCGAAAGAATAAGTATCGATAGGTCATGATTCCGACCTGTGAAGACTCTACACGGCTTTGCCAGGGATAAGGTGATCTCCAAGGGATCCATTTCCCTCCCTACACAGCGGCAGAAGGATAACACCAGGTCACGCTTCTAGTAGACTTTCTGGTTGTTAATGTGCCATCGGTACATAATGTTATTATGGGTTGACCTACCATTAATGCAATGAGGGCGGTTGTGTCCACATACCACTTAATGATGAAGTTCCCAGCCGTAGGTGGGGTCGGATATCTCCGAGGGGACCAGTGTGAAGCTCGGAGGTGTTATGCAATAGCTGTCAGAAAAGGATCCGTGAAACAGGCCCTCGCCATAACCGTGCTCGATACCATGGAAGATCCCCCCGAGGACTTAGAGACTATCCCACTTGAGGAAGCCGACCCAAGCAAAATTGTTCAACTTGGGACATCATTGAATTCTGAGCAGAGATCTCAGATGCTGACTTTTCTACGACAGCACAAAGACGCCTTCGCGTGGTCACACGAGGATACGCCGGGAATCTCCCCCGACGTTATAGTCCGCAGACTGAATGTGGATCTAGATCACAAATCAGTGAAACAGAAGAGAAGAGCGTTCGATGCCGAGAGGTATATAGTCATAGCTGATGAAGTTTTCAATCTCCTCAGCGTCGGCTTCATTGAAGAAGTACATTATCCATATTGGATCGCTAACGTGGTCCTGGTGAAGAAAGCAAGCGAGAAGTGGCAGGTCTGTGTCTATTACTCGGATCTGAACAAGGCTTGCCCTAAGGATAGTTTTCCCTTATCTCGAATCGATCAGCTGGTGGACAGCACCGCTGGTCACGAACAACTCTCCTTCATGGATGCTTATTCCGGGTACAATCAGATCCCGACTCATCCCCTAAATAGGCAGAAGACTATCTTCATCATTGACAAAGGGCTCTACTGTTACCGGGTCATGTCTTTTGGCCTGAAGAACACTGGGGCGACATACCAGAGATTGGTGAACCAGATGTTTGCCAGAAAGATTGATCAAACAATGGAAGTTTACATTGACGACATGCTCGTCAAGAGCATCAAACCATCCGAGCACCTTGCAGACCTCGGAGTGACGTTTTCGATCCTCCGAGAGTATTGCATGAAGCTGAACCCAGTCAAATGTGTCTTTGGAGTCAAATCAGACAAGTTCCTTGGGTTTCAAGTTAGCTAGAGAGGCATCGAGGCGAATTCCGAGAAGATAAGAGCACTGCTCAACATGAGCTCCCCTTAAATTATGAAGGAAATCCAATGTCTGACTGGCCGAGTAGTTGCGCTCGGGCGGTTTATCTCCAAAGCTACCAATAGGTGTCTTCCCTTTTTCCAACAACTGAAAGTCATAAGAAAGCGGAATGGACCTCTGAATGCGAGCAGACATTCCAGGAGCTGAAGCAATACCTAGGTTCGCCTCCCTTGCTATCGAAACCAGAAGAGGGCGAGCCCTTACTCTTGTACGTGGCGGTCTCGGCCTTGGCCGTCAGCTCTGCACTCATCAAGGAGGTGGGAAATAAACAGTATCCTATTTACTTGTAACGCCCCATGTTTTCAGGACCCGAGTATATGACTCGTTTCCCAAAAACCCGAGTGTTAACCTTAAAGGATGGTTAAATTCCAGTATTTTTTTTAACTATCAGAGTAAGCAGATGAGCGTAGAGTGGACAAATCAACGTAAGGGAAATTTCATTATCATTCAAATATACAAGCAGCCCATAATGACTTATACAAACCAATGTCTCTACATTAACGATTACAAGATTTGCATACATGAAAAATAACAGAAAGCGTATAAATGTAAGCCGTATGACTACGCAGCTCCTCTTAGCAATACGGCCATGCATCCATGGCACCTGCACAGCTCCTCATCAAGTCTAATCATATACATCATCTGGGCCACCTGTTCTACCTGTACGGTTATATATTTGATGGATGAGTGGCCAGCTCAGTGTGAATTCCCCTCAAGATTATACATCGCCGCATTAGGTAAGCACAGTTATAAAACAATAAGGTAATCAAAACAATACATGATGTAGTCCTTTTAAATGCATGGATGCGTGAATGCACATCGACCTGGGGATGCACATCCAGTCGGACTTGGGCTCGTTGCCCATGCAAATCATCGACCTGGGAAAATCATCCAGTCGGACAAGGGTTAATAGTCGGTGATCTGGGAGCTAGCGAAATAATACTCCAACAACTCTAGGGCACGTATTACAACATCCAGAATTAGTTACACGTCATCGCCAATATGCCATGAATGCATGATTAACCAAACCATTATTATTTCAGTTGCAATCAGCCAATTTGGATAAGCTCAAGGTTATTACGGGGAGCTCAGAGCCCAGCGTAGGCCGACAGCTAGGGCATAGTGTCCCATTACCACCATCCCCGGCTCATGAGGCCACCATCTTAGGATGTCAAATGGAACTCAATCGACTAGTGGCCAATCATATTCAGTGTATGGGGTTTACCATCGCATGGTTGCATGGTATAAAACATCGAACCATATAGGAAAAATATCAAAACAAAACCACGCAGGGTGAGTATCAAAACGAGCCACATAGGGCGAATATCAAAATCATGTGATAAAAGATCATCCTTGAAAACCATTGGACACAACAACCTTGGATGGTAGGCCCACATCAATGATCTATTTAGACCACCACTCAATAACCACCAAGTCGAAGGTCCATTACAATCACAACTAGTCAAGTTACATCCCAAGTATGGGTGTACATTCATATGTGGAAATTTTCCACTAATGTACCAGTTTAAGTTCCATAAGCAATCCACAAAAAGGTTAAAGTTCCATAAGCAATCCACAAGCACGAGCGATACAAGATAATCATAAAGCATGTAATATAACAATTCAATTTCCGCCAGCTAACACATGTGATTATAAAGGGAGATATCAATTAAGAACTTAAATAAAAACTATAACTTAAGCTAATGAGAAGATGGAAAGCTCAAGGGGAAGAATCATCACCAGTATGGTAGTGTTCACGAACTTTGTCTGAGTCTCCTCGTGGCCCCGGGTTACTCAAGGAATCTCCTAAAAATTTACTTTCACACTGGTCAGATATTATTATGGCTTTGTACAAGAAGTTCAAAAGGATACAACAGCAAGACCTTGAAGGTTTGCGTTTATCCAATCAAGGTGGTCTGTCAAGGGTCTAGCTCACCCTTACCGGTGGTTGGACAGGTCCCTACGTGTTTTGTTTTACACACAAGGAAATTCCTTCAATGGTTGTAAGTGTAATGCGCGTGTCCCGGTGCACCACTGTTTATGGTCATGCGTAGCCTAGTGTTTTAGTTCATGTGTATTGGCATCTGCCTAAATGATCCCATCATTGTCCAGCATTTCCTGGCACTGCATGGATGGTGTGGATAAATTGGATCTAACATAATCATCATATACAGGGTCCTTACAGGCTGCTGGCGACATTAGTCAGTTATGTAACTGGTGCGAGGTAAGTCAGTCAAGCACATCCACCGTCCCACACTATTGGACGCCATGGGCATTTACATATATCATAGTGGGGGTCCATGCCCATGGCACATTGCCATAAGCACAGGCTCGACAAATGAATAGGCGGTCAGGATGGAACACATGCTCTTGGTGGGTCTATATACACTATAAAATATATCCCTACAAATGTATATCTTTATATTAAAATGCCCAGGGACCAGACATTCCCTGATGGATGGCCTGTATGTAGCTCATCCATACCATGCGCATGGAAGGAAGCATATATATAGAGGTGGGCCATGTCCAGACCTTGGACGGTCCGGATCTAACATAGGTATTAGGTGGGTCCCACCTGGACCACCTCATACGGCAAGTATGCATAATGTTATATCACCCTCTTACGTACTCTATACATAATTGAATATTACAGATCACATGCATCATATATGTATTTAGTTGGCATACATCACATGCATCATATATGTGTACATCACATGCATCACATATGTACTTAGTTAGCATACATCACATGCATCACATGTGTACTTAGTTGTCACATGCATCATATATGTATACATCACATGCATCACATATGTACTTAGTGGGGGTCATCCATGCCATATGCACCTGATATATGTATATACATGTTACATATCCATGCACCTACTATATATTAACGTCACATGCATTGTATAAAAAAAATTATTTCCTCCATGCATCTGATATCATGTCACGTGGGTTTCACATGTGCCTAACATGCATATATACCATATATGTATATTACTTCAATGTGGGTTCCACATGGGGCCCACTACATATAGCATTGTATTTAGCAATATGCCATTTTCTTTAAACCCATACAGTAGCCGCCCAACACTGCTTATCTATGGACGACCAGGATGAGACAAGGAGGTGCTATTTTGAAATGGATGGACGGCCAGGATGAAATCCTTATACACTATGTTGCATCAAGTAGGCGTATTTTATATAATATTATTAAAGCTTGCATGTACGTACAGATGCATGCATATATGTTAATATATATATATATATATATATATATATATATATATATATATATATATATATATATATATATATATATATATTTGTTTTTCTTTAAAACCAGACGTCCAGGGCCTAGTTGTCAGTGACGGACGGCCTGGACGTCCGTGTCATCAAGGTGGGGTCCACTTACGTGGCCCACCTGAACTCGTATAGGGCCCAACCTCTAGGCGGCTCACGTGTTTTGGGTAAGGCCCACCTGCATTTGTGCAGGGCCCACCAACATTTTTGGCAGAGCCCACAAGCAGCCCATCACGATTGCAACGTGCTGGCTGCCTTTTTCAACGTTCAAAAACGGCCTGAAATTTTGGTTTGATTTTCGGACTGATTTTAGGCTGTTTTCCAGTAGTTGGCTGAGGCCCTCTGAAGGTTTGTTCGTCCTCCAAACAGGGCATGTCCTTAGGCCGAGTTTGGTCTTGTTTCAGTCGGATGAACGGCCCTGATGGTGGCCTGTCCCAGGGCCGTTTCCAGTTCGATTTCAGGCGCATCAAAGGCCCTGTTTTCAGCCTAGGGATAGTCCGAGTTTGGCTGAGATGGGATGCCCCATCCAGAGGCTGATCTCAGCCCTGTTTACTGCCTGCTTTACTGGCCCAAACATGGTGTTTGTGAGAGAGAAAAAAAATAAAAAAAAAATGAAGAAGAAAGTGGGAGAGGAAGACCTGTTTCCTCCCTAGCCGAACCGACGCCCACACACCCCACTCTTCCCTTCTCTCTCGCTCTCTCTTTTTCTTTCTTTCGTTCCCTTTCCTTTCTGTGTGGGAATCAAGAGAGTTGAGGTGCCATTTATAGGCAAGGGAGAGGAAAGCAGATGATAGGTAATAATGCGGCCTCGGGAGACAGCGGCTGCGTCGTCGCCCTCCCCAACCTAAAAAAAAGAAGAGAAGCTTCAGGCGTTCTGCCAAGCCTCATGATGAGGGAATGGACGGTCCATCTTCGTCTCATTTGTTCCTATGAGTGGGTCCAAGATCTTATACAGTTTTTCTCAGTGGGTCTACGTGAGTAAAATGAACGGATCAGATCGTCCGAGAAGTTCCCTGGACGACCCACTTTGGGCCCCGAAGTTTGTTAGTTTCAAATTTTAAAATGGGCGGGAACCCACATCTTTTGCAAATAAGCATTGGTCAATGGCCTGTTGACCGCGACTAGATCCAGTGCACGTCGTGCACATTACTTACAAGGTGTATATGCACCATGTGAGGCCCTATGCATGCTAGTGGTGACTCATCCATCCCGTTCAATCACTCCATGGGTCCTATTAGGGCGTCCTAGCCCACTTTGGACCGTTGATGAGGCCCAGGTGGGCCGTAGGGGTCAATTCCTAGCTCCAACGGTGGTTTACCGTTGACCTGAGGGTCGGATCATTTTGAAATTGAATGTCAGTAGTTAAAAGGGCCCTAAGAATTTATTTAGATGATTAGGACCCCTGTTTTATGAATTTAGAATAATAAATATTATTTTTAGAATAATTTCAACATTTATCTTTATTATTATTTTTATTATCATCATTATTTTTGGATTTAAAATTGTAGGGTCTCATTTTAAGGTGGTCATGTAGACATGTGGGCCGCAAAAGGATTTAATTAAAATCGCTAATAGTTGGTTACACGTCTTTGAAATCCTATGGTCTGTTGGCCAATATATAATTCCAATGGTTGGATTGACCCTGATCCGACTATCGATGGTCTTAGGAGTTTTTAAATCATGTGACCACTTGGTGGGTTCCGTCTAATGATATGTTATGGGTCTAATGGGTGGATCAGATCCTCTTCTTGATCAGTGAAAGTGTAACATGGGTGTGATGGACATGACGAATGGTGGATCTCATGTCTGATCTCTAACTTACGATTAAGGTTCTAAAAAAATTAATAATAATAAAATTTATTTATTTATTTACTTATTTATTTAAGTTCAAGGTCAGTATAATCTTGCTGCGATAGTTAAATGGATAAATCGATCTGAAGTCTTATTATTGCATCATGAGTTTTCATAATCCAAAATCAGATGTTTGAAGGGTCATTAGGGATACAGGATAGATTGAACTTAGATCTTAGAAGTCTGGTTGTCATAGTCAAAGTCAATGGCTAAAATATATTGAGGGCGATTGCTCAAGTAAGCTAGGTTGGCGCTCATACTAAGTTAGGTTATACGGTAACACCCGAGTACTGAAAGTACGAGGTGTTACATTACTACACGAGCAAAGCGATGGTACTCGCCGAGACCAGGTACCTGAGCATTGAAAAATTAGCGTTCAGCTTAGTTTTCTTGGCACGGAGGCTGTGTCCATACTTCTAAGCACACACCATCATCATCCTGACCGATTCTCCCCTCAGGCAAGTCCTTCAAAAACCAGATGTCTCCGGACAACTGACGAAATGGGCGATAGAACTTGGGGAGTTCGACATCCAATATCGTCCGAGGACTGCAATCAAGGGCTAGGCTATGGCTGACTTCATAGACGAATTCACCATCCTGAATGATGATACCAAAGCAAAAGCAGCCTTGGAGAACCCACCAGGTTCATCTCCTGCCAAGGATCTGGAGTCGGAGTGGAGGTGGGTCCTTTATGTCGACGGGTCTTCCAACGGTAAGCGAGCTGAGGTGGGAATCGTCCTAATCGTACCTGACTCTACGACTATCCAATATGCCATAAGGCTCGGTTTTAGAGCCTCTAATAATGAGCAGAATATGAGGCTCTGTTGGCAGGACTTAGATTGACGGCTAGTCTGGGGGTACAGTCTCTTGAAGTACGATGTGATTCCCAACTTGTGGTGAACCATATCTCCACTGAGTATGAAGCCAAGGAAACCAGGATGGTGGCTTACCTGGTCGAAGCTCAAAAATTGATCGAAAGGTTTTGGAGTTGTACTATCAACCAGATTTCGAGGATAGAGAAATCTTGGGCCGACACCCTTGCAAGGTTAACCTCAGCCAGGGAAGGAAAGATTCCTTGGATCATTCCCATAGAATCCATGGAAAGCCCTACCATTGACCAAATGGACCAAGAAGTGGTCAACCCTGTCGAGACTACGCCAAGTTGGATGGACCCAATCTACGACTACCTTATATTTGGTGAGGTCCCCCAGGACAAACTGGAGGCTCGATGCTGAAAGATCAGAGCAGCCCGATATATTATCCTGGATGGGGTCTTATACAAGAAGGGGTACTCATAGCCCCTACTTCAGATGCCTTCAATCTGAAGAAGTAGATTATGTGATACGAGAAATCCACGAGGGCATATGTGGTAATCACTACGATGGCCGAGCCTTAGCACTGAAGATACTCCGCCAGGGGTACTTCTGGACGACCATCCGAGAGGAGTCGAAGGATTATGTCCGTAGGTGTGACAAATGTCAGAGGTTCGCAGTAATACCGAGACAGCCCGGGGAAGAAATGACCCCTATGACTGGACCATGGCCGTTCGTCCAGTGGGGGATCAACATCATCGGACCTCTGCCCAGAGGGAAAAAATAGGTGAAGGTTTCTATCGTCACGGTCAATTACTTCACCAAATGGGTCGAGGTCGAGCTTATAGCTAAGATCACCGAATAGAAGGTGATCGACTTCGTCTAGAAGAATGTCATCTGCCGATTCGGAATCTCACGCACCATCGTTTCCAACAACGACAAGTAGTTCGACAATGACAAGTTTCGGAGCATGTGCAGGGGGCTGGGCATCTCGAATGCCTATTCCTCCCCTTGGCATCCGCAATCCAATGGGCAGGCGGAAGCTATAAACAAGGTCATCAAACACTACTTGAAAACAAAGTTAGAGAAAGCGAAAGGCAACTGGGTTGACGAGCTTTCATTTGTCCTGTGGACATATCGAACCATGGCCCAATCATCTACTGGGGAGACCCCCTTTTCACTGTCCTACGGCTCAGAGGTGGTCGTCCCAGTAGAGATCGGCCTCCCAACAACTTGGGTCACAAACTATCAGGAAGATCAAGAATGTAGAGCGGATCGTAGCAAGCCTCGACTTGCTCGAAGAAGCTAGAGATATTGCCCGACTCGAAGTCATTGCTAGGCATCATTAAGTGGCATGATTCGACAACTCGAGGGTCAAGACAAGGCGGTTTCGGCCTGGGGACTTAGTCCTCCGTCGCGTCTTTTAAAATACGGTAGAACCGGAGGCTGGGACACTTAGGCCCAACTGGGAAGGGCCCTATCGTGTGATCAGGTCAACCCAGTCAGGCTCCTATCACTTAGAAGACCTCAAGGAACGTCCACTCCCTCATCCTTGGAACACTGAGCACTTGAAGATCTACTATCAGTAAGAATCTACTAGCCATTGAAGGCCCTCAATAAATATACTGCTCGAAGCAACTAGCCTTTTAAGGCCTCTAATGAAAGTTTCTCCTTTCCTACATTGTCTACTTGTGTGATCTACAAATGTAAAAGGTTATCTCTCAAGGCAGAGGTTAACTTAATAAATCGATCCCTTAAAGAAGGGGTCGAAATATTATACCCATGAAAATCTATAAAGGGATCCCCTCGTATGTAGGGAAGAATCCTGAAGACGTCCCGATTCCCTAAGAAAGGGGTTGGCTCATCACAGGTCGACAAATCTATGGAAACAACAGCGCGCCATTCATGGGGGGGTTTGGCCCCTCAAGGGACCAGTCCTTAATTTACATCAAAGAATCACCATAACAATTAACACAAACGAACAAGACATCGGTCAAGTAATTGTCATTGATAAAAAAGATTGACTTCAAAGATTATCTATCCACATTAAAAGAAAAAAAAACAATGCAAGTCTCATTCCCTCCAAATAGTGGGACCAGCTACTGAGCTGGGGGGCTGAGCTTCCGGGGCAGTTTCGGCAATGGGAGAGGCATTCTCAGGCTCGCCTGCCACAACCAGTTCGGCATCCTTGGCATTAACTGCCGCGAGGGGGTCAAGATCGAGGGTCGGATAAAGCCTTCGGAACTCAACCAGGCAAGCATCAAAGCCTGTGTCATAACCGAAGTCATATAGTTTATCTAACTTTTTAGCCCTTTTAGTCGAACCCTTGTATTCAGCCATAGCTGCGGCCATTTGCAAGACCGCTCGACCTCGAGCTCGGCCCATAGAGATGCCTTGTTTGTAGATGCCGACAATCCGTTACTAAGCCAACCATTCCCATATCATCCGCTGCTCCGTCTCAAGCTTCTCCTTCGCCACCTCGAGCCCCGACTTGGCTTCCGTGGCCCTGAACTCCAGGTCTTCATTAGTCTGGCACAAACGCCTGACTTCAGGCTCAGCCACATCCAAACGAGCTTGGAGTTGGTTGACCTCGCCTTAGAGCACAAGTTCCCTTGCCCGACCCTCCGCAACTGCCTTCCTCAGCTCCTTTTGCTCCATAGTTGAAGCTTCCAACCTCCTCTTGAGCTCGACCCACTGTGCCTCTTACTGCCTTCTCCACCACAAACTTGGCCTGCTCTGCTTCTTGCTCTACCTTCTCTACTACAACCTTGGCCCGCTCTGCTTCTTGTTTTGCCTTCTCGACCACAAATTTGGCCTGCTCCGCTTCGAGTCATTCCATCTCCTTCAATCTCTCCTTCACCTCCACCATCATCGGCGCCAGCGACTGATAGCAGACAGCCGCATAATCATTCATGAAGTTGACGTGGCAGCGGGAGATTGTGTTGGCTATCTACGCCTTTGGAACATGCTTAGCCGACCATGGATTCAGCAAAGCCATATGATAACCGGGAGGCAGAATTTCTGGAGCAGGCTCAGAAGTTTCTCCGATCCCGCTAGAAGCAGCCTTGGGTGTGGTAGCATACCTGACTAGAGCAAGAGCGTCAGTTCGACCGGCCAAGAGGTTGGCCTCGGCGACAGTATTGGGGGCCACAGATCCTGCAGGAGCGACCGTGTCAGGAGTCTCCCCTACAACTTCTCTCCTTACCTCAAAAGGACTTGCAACCACGAAAGGCGGAGCCCTGGGGGCCTGATCCTCTGTAGAAGGCGATAAGATCGTAATGGCCTCGACTCTAGCGAGGGCCTCGAGAGCTAGTGCTTTAGGGGCGGGACTCGGACCAATGGTAGGGCCAGCCTTAGAGGGAACTGTGGTGGGCACAGCTTCGGTCGGGCTGCGGCGACAGTGGTTTCAGCAAAGTCTTCCTCTGCTTCGGCCTTACTTTCATCCTCGGCTCGGAAGAAAGGACCACGCCCATCCAAGGGCGTGGGGGCTTTTTCCTCTTTAAACCACCGGTCTCCATTCCTGCTCAAGATAAGGGATTAGTCCAAGAGAATTACTGGATAGCTAAATGTTAATGAATCGAATTCCCCATGATTCGTACCTCACTTACATAGAACAAAGAGGGTGGTCTGAATCCTGCAAAAGCCAGAAGATACTAAATTCTCCTGACTAATGAGGTCAAACCAGGCACGTTGGTCCGTAGGGAGCACTCGGACTCGGTCAACTTGCTACTTTTGGAGGATGGAGAAGTCGGTGGCCCCCTTCGGCTGGACTGTAAGCAAGAGCGAAGAATTAAGTTTTAACATGGAAGGATGAATTGAGCGTGCAGTGCGACTAAAAGAAATGTTTGACCTGGATTAACAAATCTGGTAGGGATGGATTAGCGAATCTAGTAGGGATTCGGACCCGCAATCGGTCCAATTCGGAGCCAGGGGCCTTCCATTCTCCCGAGGCCTATAACCACTACCCCTTCCAGTCTTTGTTGGAAGAAGGGAGTTGCGTTATCGTATTTGTCCATGTACAAAAATAAAAACTCTTCTGGCATCGGCCTTTGATTCCCCGCCCGATGTTAGAGGACAAAAGTGGAAGCTAGAATCCTCCAGGAGTTCGAGACCAGCTGTCCCAGCACAATTTTCAGTTGCGTTGTCAGTTCACGCAAGAAAGGATGGATGGGGAATTGGAGCCTGCATTGGAGAGCACAGACGAAGATAACAATCTCCCCCTCAGCTGGAGATCCCGCTTGATCTGTGGGGTCAGTGGCTCGGATGTGAACCGAGTCGGGGATCTGATAGTCTTCATGAAGTTGGGCCATCTGGGACTCGACCATAGTCGATCCCCTAGGGACTAACGGTTTTGACCTGCCTCCCTTGGGGCCCTCCTTCGATCGCCCCACGGGATCTTTGAGGGCCCTCTTCGAATCCTTGCCTCGACTCTTGGCTCTCTGACTTGCAGTTCCTTGGGCCAGGTCTGGAGTGTAAAGGGGTACGGCCTCGAGAGAGCCTTCATATTCTCCGGGTCCCAAGGCTGTAGCCTCTGGCTTGAACTACGAACTAGCTCCTCGGATCACGTCCATCTCGTTAGAGTTGCTCGACATGAAGGAAAAATGTATTAAGTATTGGGGGACTCACAGCGTTACAGGCAATTTCCTCCGATAAAAGTTTTTCCAACCTTGACATCTTTCGCTGGGCTGAATCTCCCCTCCAATGGTCATGAATCCTTTATCTAGCAATGAAAACGCTTTCTCCTGCAGAAGGCAATTTCTGGCGAAGGTAATTTCTGGCATAAGACGATTCAAAAGAAAGAAGTAGAGAAAAGGAGAACGGGAGAAGTGTGAGACCGAGGATGGGAGGGGTTTATATAGCCACCTCATTGCTCGGTGTCATCATTACAAACAACCATTCCAAAAGCCGATGTGACTCGACACTAGTGCAAGGGGCACGTGGAAGAGTGCGATATGTCCGAACTCATGCTTCGAGGTCGGGATCTTCTCAACATTTAATGACATTAAAGACGTAGGCGCCTTCTCGCTCCTCTTACACACGTGGCACGGTTTCCTTCACCCCGCCGTCTGCGAATCATAACCGTCACCACGTGTCCTTTGCTAAGAGGGCAGAAACTGAAGGGTTGCAGCCGTTGCGCAGGACACGGGATCTGAGGTGTATGAATCGCATTAAATATGCCCCCGATCATCCCAATCGCCATCATGAGCAAGGGAGGGGAGATGACGTTTCATTTCCCTAAGTATTTACTCTCCAAGTCCATACTCGGACTAAGAGAGTAGGGGGCTTCTATTATGGGGAAATCTGTACAAGGACAGTTAGGTTCAGCCTGAGCTACACGAATCAGATGGCGAGGCCTTGGAAGGAGGATGCAACGTTGGGGGCCAACTCTAAGTCACGACTTGGAATTACAATCTTGATTGGCTGACCCGAACCCTCGTCCTTGTCCGAAGGAGAATGGCTGAGCCGAGTCCTGATCTTCGTCCTCAACTTTAATTGGTGAACTCCGGCCTCAGTGATCTATCGACGGACTCCGACTACTAGTACTCGGCCTCGTGTCTATACGATCCAAGGCTGAGTCAGAATACGAATATTCTATATGTCGAGGCCGAGCCCGGGCATAGATGTGCTGCATGCCAAGGCTGAGGTCAAGCTCGTGTGAGGATACTTCACACGTTGAATCTAGAGATCGACCTAGATACGGACGTGACAGACGATCTCGCCCAAAGATACGTGCCATTAAAACACGATACGCCACGTGGTCCAAAGATTACGGACAATATTCCCGCAATCACAATATTTCGTTGATTGAACAAATCATGCTGAGATTAACGGACGTGGATTATCTGACCCATAGGTATAAATACCAGGGGACCCATTGCTACAGGTACGAAAGATCTCACACCCTCTCTCTACATTCGACTTAGATCCAGATTCCCTAGCCTGACTTAGGCATCGGAGGGTCCCCCGGTTAAGCCAAGGTCTCCTTTGCTTACCCCTTTATGCAAGGCCATGGTTCATCACAGGTTTGCAGCATTGAACGGAGGGTGGTCCAGATTTTGACATCAACAATGTGTTTTATATCCAGGCAATCCATACATTTTTTTTAGCCCATTTTAAGACTAAGTCTGGGGAATTAAGCGGATCTAAATCTCAGGTAGACCATGCTGCAGGAAATACTGATGATTAAACTCCTATCATTAAAAACTTTTGAAGGCCCACCATAAGCATATTCATAATGTTTATTTAACATCCAACCTGTTTATAAGGTTAACCATAGGATGAAGGGAAAATACAAAGATGAGCTTGATCCAAAATTATTGTGTCTGTATATCATGTCTATGTTTCTAGATAGAAAGGTAAATGGACCATTATAAATTGGATTGCAGAAAAGTAAAAAAGACCAATAATAACTATAATGCAAGATGCTTGTGAGAAAGTAAAGGGGTTATTCTACACTAGAATACAGGATCAAAGTAGAAAAATAGACTAGAATAGTTAGTTGGATAGTAGATTAGTAGGTTAGCATGGGACTAATAAAGACCGGAATAGTAGAAGTCAAGGAATCTCTATAAAAAACTGTAAAGCTCATGTTTCGAGTTGGCCCTTGGCTAGTGGCTTGTAATTCCCAATGGAGTCATCATTATGTGAACACTGCCTTATGCACACACTTTTTGGTGCAATGCCCAAGATTTGAATGGTTTGTTTGGCTTACTTTTGTTTACTTGCTTATGAAATATTTTTCCAAGACAAGTAGACTGGGACTCCTAGTATGTTTAAAGTGTATTAAAGTCGTCACTAGTCAAAATGAGGCGTCGAAATCCCCCGTTAGCTGAAGTCCGTAAAATTACCTAAAGGTCAATAATTTCAAAGAATTTCCTACTTAAATAACTCATGTTTTGTTCTGCACCATGGATTATGGGTATGGGCATCGGTTGCAAAAAAAAAAGGGATTAGGCACCCTTTTCTGCCAATGCAATGCGCGGACTCTACTTTACAGGATTGTACAATTTTTAGGAAAATTTAGGAAAACTTTCAATACAATGTGATTAAACTGATTAAACTGTACTACACTAGGCCGTGAGGCTTGAGTAGGTGAAATAAAGAAAAGAGCCAAGCATTAACAAAATAAGGAATGTCCATAATGTTAAGCCATTTGTGCAGGCTTTTTTAGGGCCAGGAAAGCGAAATACTAAGGAAATGAAAGCAAGATAAATGGTATTATTGGTGGTGTGTAAGGTATGTGCATAGTGGAATACGGCTCGACTCAAGAAGTGAGAGAGAAAAGAGAAAATTAGCCGCCCTTTTTTGACGAAATGGATGGTCGGATGTCTCATATCCCAACCCTATTTGTTGACTTCGGCGTTACTTTAGCTTTTGACTTCTTAATTGAATAATGGTAGCAAGAATCACTTTCCTAGAAATGGTAAAGATTCTTAAAGATGACGGAGAGTGTTTTGGCTCAGAATGGTTAAATAGAAAAGGAAAAGGAAAGTGAACCGCAGATCGGACGAATCATTGCACTGCAATGTTTCCTTCTTTTGATTGCTCCACCATCTTTGGGCTTACTTAATTCTTTCTCTATTACCCCATATGATCGCCCTATATGATTACCTCACCTCCTCTTTCCATTTGCAAAAGGCCCCCTTAAATAGGCGATGGGATTGAATCGGCCGCTTATTTGGCGAATCAACGCCAGAGATATGGTCTATCAGGCATTGTGATTAGCCCAGTACATCAAAGACCCAGAGTTAGTCATGCGCTGGCCAGTTCTAAGTGAAACCAGTCAGCCCATGATTGATTTCGTGCTGAGTCAGTTCTTGTCAGTTCAACTCCCAGAACCAGCCTTGCAATAATGGTTTTACCAATTCGGGTGTTGCTTTACTAATACAAGTGCTGTGACGAGCGGAATTAGGAAATTCCACACTGCACCACAAGTGGTACTTGCGTCATGCATTGATTAGGGTTAGCCCTCCATGTTCCCTTGTAACTATTGATCTGAGTCGATGGGTGTGTATGGGGTGCACTTTATGTTGTACGGGTTCCTTGATCATGACCTGATTAAAGTCAACGAAGGTAAGAGTTGAGTGTTTATAATTTTCTTTTTCACTTTTTCCCCCTTGCACACGGGGTGTAAGTTGCTTCTCTTATTCTTCTTTTTTCTTAGGGGTTCGCCCCGCTTGTTGTATCTTTCAGTATTTTTTTCTAAGTTAGTAACAAAAGAGTATTCCTTGGTTGTTTAAAAAAAAAAAAAACCCTTTTAGCAACTAACTTGGCTGTAAACTTGTCGATGGTTCCATCTGGTTTTATAGCTTTTATTTAAATATCCATTTGCATCCTACCAGTTTATTTTTAGGTGGAAGGTCTATGAATTTTCAGATGTTGTTTGATATAATAGACTCTGGATCATCATTAATGACTTCTTTCCAAAATATTGCATCAAGAGAGTTAAGCGCCCCTAGATAAGAAAGATGGTAATCTTCAAATAAAAAGTGTAGACACTATCTCCTAGGTTAGTTTCTTTTCTAACTCTTTTACTTATCCTTGGACCTAATTCTTCTTCATTTCTCTTTTTTATGCCTATACTAGTTAATGCAAGTTTTATTCCATTAACTTCTTTTATTTGACCTAGATTTCATAAGGAAAACTTTTAAAAAAAACTTTGCATCTCTAACTTCAATTGTAATGTTTGGATCTAGAATGTTATCTTTAATTCTTAAGACTAGGAACCTTTTTTTTTTTTTTTTTTTTTGCACTATTTTTTTCATATATTATAAACACAATTAGTCACTTTATAATCCAATTTTCTTTTTAGTTTCAAGTAACTCTACTTTAGTAAGACATCCCCACACTTTAAAACATTTATAACTAGCTAGTATTGTGGTTTTTCTAGAGTTCATACGATGTCTTTCTAATTACCTTATGAGGTCTCATATTTTTAATATAATAGGCAAATAGAATTGCTTTTCCCAACATATTATAGAGTAAGCTAGAACTATTTAACATAGCATTTGTTATGGGAAAATCTAAAGTGTTCCGAGACCTGAAGAGTCCTCTGAGTAGCGAGGTGTTGAGAGACATCCGAGTAGTGTGATTGAGAGATGCCTCTGAGTGATGAGGCTTGGAGTGTCTTCCGAGCATTGAGGCATGAGGTAAATGTCTCAGAAACGAGACTTAATGAGGACTTGCTCAGCTTAATATGAACTCTGAGGTACTATGCCATAATCATCTCAGACATGATCGGAAGAGTGGAGCGACAAATACGGTGTTCTAGTATCGCACGATCAACGGGCACTACCAAAAAATCAAATAAAGGCGACAGACTTTGAAAGTTTTTTGCAATGGATTAAATCTGTAGTAATTGTACTACAGATTTAATCCGTAGCTAAAGCCTACTTGATCTGTAGCTAAAGCCTACTCCTCACCTGAACCATATTAGATATTGATGGTGCTTAAGGGGCTCCATGGGGTTCATTAGAATATATGTATTTGATCTAAGCCGCCCATTAATTCTAATATATAATTTTATTAGATGAGCCCAAAAATTATGTAGATTAAAGGTCTAAGTGGACCACACCATAAGAAATAATAAAAATTAAATTTCTATTGTTAATATGTTGTATTGTCTTCTTACAGCTTGGATCTGACTCATTTTTTGAGTCAACCCTTAAAATAATACTTTAAAATTAATAGACGGAGTGGATAAATAACATACATCACGTTGGGCCCCACGGTCCTATAACCCACTGTCTTAAAGGGCCGTCCGTCACGCGCTTCTCCCCTAAAAATGAAATTTCCGTGCGTCCGCCCTTTTCTCCCGTGCGCATACCTTCCAAAACACAAGTTTTTGCGTCGACCCCTCTCTCCATCTCCCAACCCCTCTATCCATCTCCCAGGCTCCCTCACCCTCTCTCTCTCTCGCACTCCACCTCTCCCATTCCCTCGCCCTCTCTCGATCTCCCGCTCTCCTTCACCCTCTCCCTGTCTCTTCGCCGCATTCCCCTCTTTCTGTTTCCCAACCTCTCTCTCTCTCTCTCTCTCTCTCTAGGGTTTTCAAAAACCCCTTTCGCTACAAGAAGGAGAAGGAGAAGAAGAAGAAGAACGGTTAGTCTCTCTCTCTCTCTCTCTCTCTCTCTCTCTCTCTCTCTCTCTCTCTCTCTCTCTCTCTCTCTCTCTCTCTCTCTCTCTCTCTCTGTTTCTGAAATCTGTTGCATTTGGATGCGCCATTGAATCGCATTTGCTTTAGAATCGTAGTTTCCTCATTGTATTCACTAGATTTGTGTTAGATTAATCTCTTGCGTTCTTGCTTGTATTGGGTTGGTTTTAGGTTTTCTAACAATGTATTTTTAAAATATGCTTTTATATATTTAATGGTGTTTGTCGACAGAACAAAGGAAGAGGTTGACAATAGCCGTGGAGCTTGTCGCTAACCGTTCAGTCATCTTCATGGATGAACCAACATCAAGAAGAGACTTGGTCTGGTCCAGTTTGGTCCGGTCCTGATTCCTGGTCAAGAGGTAGAATGTGGGTCAGGTCCACAGGTTGAGGGAGAAGGGAGCGCTAGTCCGAGAGGTGGATCACCATCTGGTCTGCAGGTGGGGGCAGAACAGAGAGGGGTGTGCGCAGAAGGTTTGAGGTAGGGTGTTTTTTTTTCCCCATTCTTTTCTATTTGTGTTCTTTTGTTTTTGGATGGTTGCTGGCAGAGATGGTTTTGAAACGGATTGGGTTCACCATAATTGAGGAAGGTCGCTGGAATGGGTTTTAGGGGGGTGTTGAAAGGGCGGGAGCAATGTTGAGGGTCAAATATTGTATATCAGACCCCAGTAATTACCCGATTTTACGAATATGATACTGTCTGACGGCATGTTTTAATCGTATTTGTAATGCAGGACGTATTTACAAGCTTGGATTGAAATACGAGGCTAAAACGTGGATTTAACATTCAGGAATCATCACGACAAGGGCCAGACTCCAGGGGACCAAGATCAACGCCAGAGATCCAAGAAAACTGAGGAACTGAAGCTCAAGTGGCCTGAAAGTCAGCCAGAATGCAAGATCACAGGGTTTCCACCATCTGATCAGCTCCAAATTTCATACATCACCTGAGGACCACAAATAAGCCGTACAGGTCAAATTTCAACTCCTGGATCCCTATAAAAGTGTGCCAACAGTCAGATCAGCTCTGTAACTCCTTAAGTGGGGCCCACTTGACATCTGGATATGCTTCACTTTTGGGATTAACCATTTAAAGGAGGCGAAAAAATAGATGGACGGATTGGATTTTGCATATACATCACGGTAGGTCTCACTTCATGTAGGTGGAGTGCACAGAAGCGGTGCACTCACCGTGCACCGAAGATATAAAGTCGGTCAGCAGCGGCTGACCCGACTTCTCGCAAGAAAAAAAAAACGGAAATTTCCGCTTTTCACGAAAACGGGCGTCGGTTGATGATTAGTGGGCCCCACCTATAAAGTATTTTGAAATCCAAGCCATCCATCCTTTAGAGGGATTCGTTCTGGACAGAACCATGTTGTCCATTATCATCCATGCATTCACATGTGCCGATCACAGCAAGCAGAAGATACTCGTCAGCAGCCGTTGGAGCATGATACGTTAAGTGGGTCACATCAAAGGATGATGAAAACCGTCCATCCCCGGTCGGAATTTCGAAGAGAAAATTATGGACAGTGTGGATCTCGCAAAATCCATAGAAAGTGGGCCCCACCAACACAACAGCGGAAGAACGCGCGGTCTCTGTTCATGCGTCCGTAAAATCCGGCAGCCGTGGGTCCCACTGTGTTCATGATCGTCGTCGGATCGGTGATCCGAGCCGTCCATTGGTTCTCCATGAAGCCACTGATCACAGCCTAGGTGGAGAAAGTTTAAAAGACAGCATAGATTGGTTTTCAGCTGTTCAAATGCGAAACGGACGGCTGAATTAAAACTCCATGGGCTGCATCGAAACGGAGCCAAAATCGTCCGTGCCTGACCGATTCTTCAAGGGGAATGCAGTGAACGGATTAGATTTCTCCGGACTGCATCGAAATGGGCCCCACCATCGTTCCAGCGCAGCTCGGGGTGCGCAGGCTGCGAAATCCGAAAAATCCGGATTTTTCGGATTACCTCGGCCCACCATCTCTAATTGATTCAAAAATCCAAACCGTCTATCATGTAGAGCGCTGGGAAAAGTCCAAGGAGACATTGTCTCTTTCGAAAGAAGACAAGGAAGGAGGAGGATGTGGCATCGTCAAGTTACGCAAGTGGGTAGCAATTTTTTTCTCACGAAAGGAAACCTCTGTTTTCTGTGGTGTAAACGGACTCTACAAGGGCCTTGGCAGCCGAACTCCAGCAGCTATAAAAGAGGAGCTTTTTGGGAGGAGAAAGGATCTTTTTGGCTGGAGCTTGGACGTGAACAGGGAAGGAGAGAAAGAGGAACAATTAAGGTTTCTTATTTTATTTTATTTTATTTTACTTGTTTTTCTTATTTAATCTTTTTGAGATGTATAGCCTATCCATGTCGGGCTAAACCTCTTAGCTAGGGCTAAGGGGTGAAGCTTGTAGCAGGATGGGAGATGTTCTTTTATGCCGTTAATCAAATTTTGATACATAAACTACCTTGATTATGGTTTGATTTATGGGAATGTTTTTTAGTTGTTAATGGGCTGTTGTGACTAAAATTACAATGGGTCTGCGATGGCTTTGAATATTTCTGTTTCCTTTCTATGGTTATGACATCAGGAAGCCCTGTTGTTCACCATCGTCTCCTGGGCATGGTTGGATGTCGGTACCCTTCCTAACTTTCATACATTGCTTGGTTGGTAATTAGTTTAATTCTGTTATTTACTTTGTCTCCTGGGCATGGTTTGGTGATGGAATCCATTCTAATTCATATACCTTTCATCTCTTGCAAACTACATTAAGGCTAGTTCAGTTGAGTTTTGATGTTGGCATAAGATCTCCCTGATCTCTACAAGTGGATCCCCTGAATCCCTAGTTCCCTTCCTCTGAATTTTCTTAAGTTTTAGATTAATTATTCCACAATTATTTCTCAATTGTTATTCGATTTAGAATTCATCTTAGTCTAGTTCTAGTTCTAGTAAGTTTCAGACTACGTACAGGTTTCAGTCCCCGTGGATTCGACCTCGGTCTTACCGAGTTTATTACTACATCACAACCCTACACTTGGGGAGTGAACAAGCAACAGGTTTGGGAGATGGGGAATCGTCGGATTCGTCAGATGGGTTTTGTTGGTGATTGGATTCGTCAGATGGGTTTTGGTGGTGATTGGATTCTGATACCGTGAAGATTTTTCAAAAACAGATGGATGGGCTTCGACATAAAATCGATATTAAAGAGAAATGCTCTGGTACTATCTGAGCACTAAGGTATAATGTACTTGCATATGTTCACTTGGATAGTCCAATCAATCAATCTGAACCGTTTATTAAATCCAAAAAAAAAAAACCCAACATCAGGTCTTGATGCAAGGGTAGAGGCCATTGTCATGAGAACTGTAAGAAACATGGTTGATACAGGAAGAATAGTTTTCTGCACAATCCATCAACATAGCATTGACATCTTTGAAGCTTTCGATGAGGTAACTGATCTACCTCTCTGTCTCTACCATACCCATATAGTTAAAAGTTTTAGAGTGTAATATTTATGCAACATTTGAAATTTGTGGAATTTAACAGCTTCTACTGATGAAAAGAGGAGGGCAAGTGATATACTCTAGACCTTTGGGCCGGAATTCTCAGAAGATAATCGAATACTTTGAAGTAAGACGCTTTTTCCCATTTTACAATCATCATCATTATTATTATATTGATCATTCGCACACAAAATCTGACATACATGAAGTATTAATTTTGTCAAGTATAAGAAGAACAGAGAAAAATAAAAATGGAAAGAGAAAAAGATGGTGATTTGACTCAGCTTCCATTGGTTTACATCATGTAGGAGATTCTTGGCATCCCAAAAATAAAAGCGAAATACAATCCAACAACATGGATGCTAGAAGCAACCTCAATTGCCGCTAAAGTTCGATTGGGAATTGATTTTGCTGAGCACTACAAGTCCTTGCAGTTGTATCATTAAGTGAACCATAATCTCCTTTGTATTTAAATGAAGGATCGTAATAATGACAATTTCTTGGGTAAAATAATTTTTGAATCTCGGATGAGCAAAACCTGAATCAATGTGGTGGACATCAATGTGAATCATTTTTCAAACAAACACTGAGAAGGAAACTGGTTTTCTAATAAGAGGACTGCTAATCTTAAAAATGCTTGGGTGGAAAAGTGTTCACATGCAATTGATTGGTCACCTTTGGAATCAACCCAAGTAGAAAAGGCTCCTGGATGTGTGAATCATACTCTTCTTATGTTGATGAATTCAAGTGCATCTAAGAAACTTTTTTCTTACACATCCATGTGACTATCATTTTCAGTTATTAGATGGAAGAACTTAGTACTTAATTGCAGCACTCTGATTGTATATTTTTATCTCACAGATGGATGAAAACAACCCTGCAATCAACTTAACCTCCATGTGATTGTATAAAATTTTGTTGCATTTGTGCTAATGCGCACCTTGTGATTATCTCCAGGAGAAATAAAGCACTTGTTAAGGAGCTAAGCACTCCTGCCTAGGAGCCAAAGATATCTATTTCCCCACATAATACTCTGAGTCTACTTTCGGGCAGTTCAAATCATGCCTTTGGAAGCAATGGTTGACATATTGGAGAAGCCCTGACTATAACCTCGTCCGATACTTCTTCACCTTAGTTGCTGCCCTCATGCTTAGCATGATCTTTTGGCAGGTTGGCACAAAAAGGTAAGCATCACTTCCTCTATTTCAAGTGTTTCAACAAAAATTTCAGCCTCCCATGTGGCCATGTTTCTCCTACAGTGATCATTTCATGTGTGAAGCCCCATTAAATGATTAGGTACTTCGTGAGAATCTTAAACAATTTTTTTTTTTAATTTACTCGAGTATTCATGACAAAACCATGAACTTTGCATTTATGGTGCAGGGAAAATGCAAATGATCTAACCATCATTATTGAAGCCATGTACGCATCCATTCTGTTTGTTGGCATCAAGAACTGCTCGACCGTGCAACCAATTGTAGCCATCGAAAGGACAGTGTTTTACCGAGAAAGAGAAGGTGTCCAGGTGAAAATGTATTGGGAGACCTTCATGAAGGAAGGGAATTAGAAGCTGGGTAATGTCCTTTTGGAAGGGAATTGAGAAAGGAGATTTTAACATTCCATGTCTCCACTCCTGTCATGTCCACAACCTCAGAAATCCAGGTTTAATATACCGTCATGAAGGTTTAAGAGTAATAAAAAACTGCAATGTAGCAATTTAAATGCATTTAACACTTGATTATGTTGTGCAGACAATGATGTTGAATGAAAAAATTCTGAGTCTTAATTCTCTCTAATCAATTATGAAGAATGCAGAGGAATATTTGTCGAGGCTCCCTCCAGAGACACCCTATTCAGAGTTTGATGACAAGTACTGAAGATGCCTATTTTCCTATTTTCCTTTCACCCCGTGGGTCATTTTCCCAATCTAATGTTCTGGGGTTGCCCAATACCGGGGGCCAGGTATATTCCCTTTTAAAGACTGCATCTACTCTTTAACCTCTAGAATGTCATTTTGCTGAGTTGTTCTTTCTGCAGGTTGTTTATATTTTGGATCAAGTTCGTGCATTGGAGGATGAGATGCTTCTCAGAATAAAGCATCAAGGCCTTGATATCATGCCTCGAATTCTCATTGTAAGTTTCATGATGACAATTTGCATCTGGATTGGCCCCACATTATCCAATATCGTGATTCGCCCTTATCATCAAACCCATAAGAAATCATTTCTTGCCCAAAGTTAGGGAATCACATATTTCCATTTCCTGTTTGTTTAGAGAGAACTGTGGACAACCATGGAAAAGCAAATGAATTCCCCTTGTGCGATAGATTCCTGTGTTTGAGAAACACACCACAAAAATCTTGTTAAAAAATCTAGATTCCATGGTTACGAGGGACAACTCTACTGATTGACCTTTGACGTTTAGATTTCCATTGAAATGATGGTGCAAAACAAACAGCCATAAGGTAATGCTTTTCCTCCCCTGCTGATGTCATTTTCCACATTTAAGGGTTCCACAGAGTCTTTCCATTTCCAGGTTTTGGTTTCACCCTGTCCAGAGAAGCCAGAAACATGAGATTTCTCTTCTAATTTCTAATTCTCATTTGTTTTTACCTTCCTCATGATGCCCCCCCCCCCCCCCCCCCCCCCCCCCCCCCCCCCCCCTTTTTTTTTTTTTTTTGCTATGGAACACAAGTGACTGGACTACTACCTGATGTAGTCGGTACTACTTGCAATCAACATCTTGAGAAAGTACTTGGAACAGATCATGTAAGCATTCTGCGTGTTCCATTCAGAATGGAGAAGGGAATTCTCCAGACTTATATGGAGGTTAATCGTTAATTAGAAATCTTAGTTTTTGTCTGTTTAATCTGATCTTTTATAGATATCAAGCTTCTGCATTTGATATGCAGGCCCCAATCTGCATTTGACAAGAATGTTGAGGTTATATTCATGAATGCTTCTGATCAATCTTACTAAAATTACAACACTAATTGAAAGTAGCAAGGAATCTAGCTAATCTCTAATCAATATGTAGTTTGCTTTTGTCTCCTGGTCTATTCATCATGCGAGTCCCATCCTAGGGGAAAATATTTGTGTACCTACATGTTTGTCATGGTCTAGTAACATAGCGTTATAACCTGAGTAGTTTTTTGCTAACACACATGGGCCTTTCCCACTGTCTAATATGCTTTTAAAGTTTTGCATTAACATGTGTCTCAACCATGAATGATGAATGCTCTCAGTCTAGTTGGTCTCTCTCTTTCGACACAGTAGTACAGAACTTCGACAGTTGTAACAGCTTCACTGACCATTATTTTGAGAGAAAAATGTGCATGTTGTCATATTACAAAACATGGCATAGTGTTTACTCTTATAATCATCTTATAATAGGGTTAGGAAATGGAATTTGTCAATTTTCTTTCCCATAATGTGACTTTCTTTTTGTTCATGTTACAACGTTTACCTGATCCGAACCTATCATCAGGTAGGCTCTCTAGTCTCTACCTTGGATCACTACAAGAAAAGGGGGTTTTAGCCTCGGTTCAAAACTGTGGCTAAAAAGGTTAAAAACTGAGGCTAAAGCCTTTAGCCTCAGTTTTGCTTCGGTTATCCAAACCGAGGTTGAAACCCCCGTGGCTAAAGGCTTTAGCTTCAGTTTTAGCAACCGAGGCTAAAATAACTTTTATAGCCTTAGTTCTTCAAGTGAAGCTAAAAACCTTTTTAGCTTCAATTTTCTCAAAATGAGGCTAAATCAAAATTTTAGCCTCCATTGTTTTCAACTGAGACTAAATCCAAATTTTAGCCTCAATTGCCTCCAACCGAAGCTAAATCTATTTTTAACCTCGGTTCTCAACAACCGAGGCTAAAGCCTTTAGCCACGGGAATTTCAGCCTTAGTTTTCAACAACCAAGGCTAAATTCAAGCCTCAGTTACAAATTGAGGCTAAAAATGTTTTTTTTTTTTTAATATTTATTTAAACTACTAATCCATTCATTCAATCCACTCATGAAGCAATCAATCATGAAAGCCACGATACCAACAAAACAATTAACAACAGTTTATTTAAAGTTTAACTCAATCAAACTGGTACACAACATTAGGTTCTACAAATAATACAAAGTCATGGTCGCGCCAGTCATCACCGATGCCATCGGTGCTTAATGCGGCGGACCTCATCAGGTTCATGTTGCAGACTCTCAGCCTGTAAAAATTGATAAAAACCAAGATGAGGCAGGAGAAATAAACTTATGCATTGTAACATAAGACTTTTATCCTATGAAAGACAATGCATTATAAGATATTCATTCTTCAAAAGCAATTGATATGACCTTCTTTTTCTGATCCAAGCTATGCTTTTCACAATAAGCCTTGTGCTGAAAAAACTTGCCTCCACCAGTCTTCACATCCATGTGCAGGCCAACACATTTAGCACAAGTAGGATGAAATGCAGTTTGACAGTCATCATGATATTTTTTTTTTTGTTAATAATGCAACAGAGAAACATACCAGCTCGTTCGATCTGTGGCATTTAGATGCAAGTAAATGAAACCCAAGATCGCCACAACAAAGATAGGAAAGGAGTATACAACGAAATTAAGGCCTTACAAATCAGAGAAATATTGATAATTAGGAGGATTAATAAAGGAGAATCTCAAAGTGCTGCTGCAATTCCATTCAAAGAAGGCATGTGAAAGAAGAAGTAACTATAGTGAGAATTTAAGTACCGGAGTCTCAAACTGGTGGGATTCACAGTTCATGAGGTAAATTACCAAATTCAATCACTTGAAACAAATTGTTTCATAATCATACCTTGTTAACACTGCAGAAGTTACATCATGGTCATTTGAGAACATGTAACACCCTGAAATTCGGGGGTCGAGTATGAACTCAACTCCCGAGTTCCAACGCATCACTTATGCAACATACACAATGCTGGTTAGATGTTATCTGAGTTAGCGCAATAAACATGAATGAGATTATACCAAAACAGTAATTCATACTCCAGTTCAATCGTATAAAAGCAAGCGGAAGACTGAAATTTTATATTTAAGTATGTAAAGTAACAAAATTTTCTGAACTCCAGAGTATGAGTACTAGCTGAGCACCAATATACATGTATTGTTTTTAAGTCAAAACCCAAAATACAATCCTCAAAAGAGGCCCTGAGAATCCCGCGATGCAGCCGGCCTAAGCAAAGCTGTCAGAGTACTGCATGAAGGAGAACTCCTCCTGGTCCTCATCAATGTCGGGCTCCGGCTCCTGAACCAAGGCGCCATCTATACCTGTGACAGAGTCTGGTGGGTGTTGCAAACACCGTCCCGTAACGTGGGAGTGAGTAGCTAACTCAGTGGAACAATAAAGCATAAGTTAACATGTTATCAAATCAACCAAGCAGTAATGATAAAGCAGTATAAATCAAGCATTTCTAACTACTCTTTTTAAGTGCAAAATGATATGACATGATGCTGTATGCCCTTGCCAAACCACCCTCAAGCGACATCATCTTACGTTCGCGAATGCTTACTCCCTCAGTGCGCCACATCTACAAAGCACATGCGGTGCGATGATGCTCATGATTACCAAGTTTTTATTAATCCATTTCAATCAGCAGTATTGGGAAACTAAGGTACCTCCCTTGTATCATTCCCAAACATGATCCATTCTAGGGTCGTCAATCCTAGTTATTCTCATACGACATTATAGTTTGAGAAGCTTAGTGAAGGCATCGCAAAGGGCTCGTCACCCGTCAGCGCGGATACAGATCTCACCGTATGCGGCTCAATTGCTGGCCGTCAGCTCGAGTACAGGTCTCACCGTACTCGGCTCAATCACTAGCCGTCAGCTCAAGTACAGGTCTCACCGTACTCGGCTCAACTCACACTCTAGTTGCTGTGAAAGACTCGTCGCCAATCACAGACCCTTGGAGTGTACTCGATGATACCACGGAGGACTCGTCGCCCGTCAGCACGAGTACAGATCTCACCGTACTCAGCTCTCGCCGAAGTATCGACAGCTCGAATACAGTGTCCCATACCACCATATTCGGCTCACGAGTTTGGTTGCGCAATGGTCACTACGGGGAGGCACAAGGCCCCAGCATAGGCCGACAGCTCGACCACGGTGTCCCATACCACCATGCCCGGCTCATGCGACTTAGCGGATCTAGGTACCATGGTTAAACGGGGATCGCCACTGGTAAGTTTGGTACCCTAGGTTCAAGCAGTAGCGACCAAACAGGGTGAACACATAAGTACATTTCGGTTTACTTGACGAGCCTGACTAGCTCGAGCGCACCACAAGTCGAGCGATATGGAGCGCAAAAGCACTCCGTGTGGCCAACCACTATCGCCAACCGAAGTACGACTCGGGTTCGCCAGACACGTCCTTTGTGGCGACATGAATCTCAGCCACAATCGCAAGTCTGGTACCGAAAGTTTGGACTATATACATAGTCCCAAACTCAAACAGTTTTCATTGGTAGCATGTGAAGTAAAGCATGATAAACAAGCAATACAAGCATGTTAGTAGGCATGTTATAAAGCGTGAAGTAAAACATGAAGTAAAGCATGTTGCAAAGCATGTTGTAAGGCATATGATAAAACACTATCCCCATAGGGATACAATTGTGTGCGCATTACAAGTGAGTGGTTGCGGTGAACCACCGCATGGAGGGGATCCTACATGTCTCTAAGGGAGTCAGAAATCCCATATCAGCACCTATCTAAGGCACTAGTACATACACATGTACACATACAAGCATTTGCACAAACACTTAGAATACCCTATTCCAACCTACATGACGTATGTTAGCCAATTTCGTGTTAGGGCTGTCCCTTCGCCACGAGAGTATTTTTCCCGTGTATATCGTAATCATACAGCAAATAATCATTACAATTACATTTCCAAAATCCGCACGTATGCGGAATTTCTATAATACGCAATTTCAACGTACATGACATTTACACATGAACATGTATTTTTGCGATCCCTTTCGCCAAACTAGCATTTTATCCACACATGATATAATCAAACATTAAATAAACATGTCAAACATTTTCCCAACAAAAATACGTATACGGTATTTCTACGTATATCTAGAGTATGTGAAATTCCATATTCTTTATCGCTAATCGAAACAGGAAACGGAAAGCACTTTGTACATGTGCATTTGCATGCAGATCATGAATCTATCATTATCTGACATTGAAAGCGTTGAAAACCGTAACTTATACACTTAAAATCCTCACCTCAGCCCTTGGAATTCCAACGAATCAGCAAGGGTGTTGGAGCTTCCGTATACGGGAGTTTCCTAGCCTAAAGAGCGGAACCGATTAGCCTTTGCATAACCTACCACTAACCAATCTCAAATCAGACCTAGGGTTAGGGTTTCTTACCTTCAAATGGTATGGACACCGCTGGGAAAACCCTTGGAATAAGGCGGTGTAGGCCGTGGGATGAGTGGAAGCAGCAGGAGGAAGATCGGCTTCGATCTCCAAGACTTTCTCTCTCTTTTCTCTCTTTCTCTCTAAGGGTTTGCTCCCAAATTCGTATGGCTGTGAGAGGGGCTGTTCTAAGCCCCTTTTATAGCCAAGAACATGTCCAAAATAGACTCAGGTTCAAGGGTGGCTGCATATATAGGCAGTTCGCCACTTTCCAAGCTCAAAAGGTATGTTCTGGTGGCCCCCCTTGAGCCAAACGTCAGACTTAAGCTCACCATCTACGGATCTACGTGGGATTACGTTTTCGACTCGATCGGATTCCCAGATCGCACGTGGCGGACCACTTTCAGTTCAACGGTCAGTGGGCCACGATCAGAAATTCTGAGTACATGTAAATGTTCCTGAAATTTTTCTTAATCCGAGGGTGTAATTTGGTCTGATTCCGACGGTCAGGTTGCTTAATACTGACGCGCAACCAAAAGATGCCAGATCACTATTCTAAATATTTTTATTTGGATGGGAATAGTGTTTTTCACACTCCCTCGCTCCGGAGTGAAAAGAATGGCCGTGGGACATCGGAATCATCTGATTTTTGAGTTGATTGTCAAGCCCAGTGGGGCAGTCCTGGTTCCTTAGCTTCGTGTTAATCGGACTCCCGATGTGCGATCTAGACCCAATACGAAGTTTCGTTTCATTCCCGAGAGCAGCCGGGTAATGAGTTTAGCTCTAGAATTTAGGGTAACCTAGAGTCACCAATTCTACAAGTTTTGGGTCTTGCAGATCGTATTTAAAGCGATCCCAACGAATTTCATGGATAACCGAGTTTAGTACTTAGTTAACTTTGTTAAATTTCTAAGGGATTTAATCCTACGTGATTTCTGGTCGAGGTGGTACTCGACCCAATGTACGAAAATTTACAGGTCGTTACAGAACACCCTTCTGAATCATATAGCCCCAGAAATCAGAATGTCCACTTTCTCAGGCAATTCAACATCCTCAACTTTACCTTTGATCACTCGTAATATAAAGAACAAAAAACCTCACAAAAATGAGAACAATGTAGGAACAAGGTGAGTTCGGCAAAGAACTCAAAAAAGTCAGGTATTAAGTTTAAACTGCAAAATAAAATCGGTGTATATGCCCCTTGTTTATCTAGCCTGCACTCTTAGTTCATCAAGACAAGAACTTTTGTTGCACTCTTAGTTTGTCAAATAGAGAAGTCACTAGGTGGTTGTTCTTGGCATCGCCTGTTTTTGAAACCATCATCAAGACAAGAACTTTAGTTGCAGTTTCGCAAAAAGCAGGAGCAGGGAATCGCCTGTTTTTGAAAAATAAGAAGTTGAAAAGAATCAGGAATTGTGCTTTGTTTCCCATGTGTGGAATTGTACTGTGTGTGAGCATGCACACACTAGTAAACGGTTTGATATGACTTACATGGAATTTGTCGATAATGAAAATGGGACACTCCAAAAATCAAACCCATCCAACCATCCTCAACAACAAGCTGAGGAAGGGTTTCAAGGTACTCTTTTGACATCAGACATCTCTCTTTGTTTCCCTTTTTGTTTATGGTAGAAAGCAGGCTTGTAGTCTAAAACTGTTTCGTTGATAAAAAGTTTTCTTTGATCTTATGTTGGGTATTTTAATTTATTGTTGCAAGTCTAGTCAGCTAATTGACAAGGGTAGGAAGATTTCTGTAAGTCTAGTCAGATAACTTGTTGTTGCAAGTCTAGTCAACTAACTGAGAGGGGTAGGAAGATATGTGTAAGTAGTTACTCTTACGAACAACCCTCAATTTGATGGGTACCATGCACCATATCATGTTACTTGTGCAATATTGAAGAGAGTCCATGCTATGAAAGAATTTCCTTAACATCCATTTAGATGAAGATGTTTCAGATCTGTTTTCTTGTCTACTGTTCTATATTTTTATGTTTTTTCTCTGTTATTTAGATGAATGAAAACATACAACTCTGTGTTCTTTGTGGTGGATGGTAAGTTCCCTCGCATCCCTAGCAATGTGTTTATGTGTCCAGTGTGTACGACATGAAAACCATCCCAAAGGTAGGCCCATGATGACGATTGCCATGTGCAAAAATCAGACGGGTTGGATGCTTAAGCGGGCACCCAGTATGAAAACAATGAATAACTTAAATCAGGCTTGCAGAATGTCTGGATCAATGAAGACATGTGATCTGGGACCATTCCTTATTTATACACTTTCTATATCATATATTATTGAGATTTTCTGGATTCTACTGAGTTTGATATGTCTTATGTAGGATCTGCTCACAGTAAGGTACAGAATGACTACTTATTTGGTGTCTGACTCACGTGTGACATTCGGGGACAAAATTCTCTGTTCCTTGGTCCATTGTTGATGGACAAAAGAAAGTAAGATATGAGAAAGGTGCTTCGGCATTTGAGAGCCCAAAATAATCATAGAAACCTATGAGTCCCAATTTGCCCACAAGTTTAGGCTGAGTTTGGATGTACAGAAAAGGTCAGGAGGAAAGAATGTATTTTGCAGGTCAGAACTGACATGGAGCAGAATTTACTTGTCATGGTACAGACAGAAATGTGGGCAATGTATAATGTGGTTCCTAAAATTCTGCCACCAGAATGCGCATGGGAATGGATAACCATCCGTAACCCATCGAAATATGCATTTCTGTTGAATTTTGGCATCACCCAGATGCACTCTTAGTTCACAAATGAAGTCATCACCGTGCTTTGAAAATTAAATCACAGACCATTTTAGAGTTATTAGAAGCCCTAATGAGTTTTCCTTTTTTAACTTGTCCACGAGTTCAGTTCTTTGTATTTTGCACATCTTGCTATTTTTAAGAAACAGAAATCCTAGAAACCAATGAGATTCCAGTACTCATGGTCTGTAATCAGGAAAGTGCAGCACTGACTATCAGAGGCATAGTTAGATCATCTACAATTTTGAAGATTGTTGCTAATATATTACAACAAGTACAGAATCTGATGACTGATACATAATATATTAGCCAGCACGCAAAATATATGGTACCACTGAATTGGGATACCAGGTATCCTTGTAGTTTATGTTGTTCTTCCACTTCCCACATGGATTAAGTTGTGAATTGGCAACAGTTTTGATAGCAGGGAAGCATGAGCAGAGATAATTTCTAACAGGAGATCAGAGTCACATGTACTAGTAGATAAGAAGCAATTGAAGGTTCCTAAGAATCTGTGTTTTATTGCAGGTTCATGTATTTCAAATCACCAAAAGAAACAGAAAATCCAATGAAATCTCAAAATGTATTTCCAATACATGATATTACATAAATCTAAGATAAATCTCTAAAATCTAAATACAAAAACCTAAATTACAACTTAAATCAGCTAGAATCGAAACAAAATCCAATGAAATCTCTAAGAATAAAGAGACATAAGTTGGATCGAGATCAAAACAGATCAAGCACTAGAAATCAAGAAAAAATTACAAAAACCAAACCTTAAGTGGAAATTTTTGGAGAAATGAGAGGGGGAAGATCACCTGATTGAAAGTTAAAACCCTTCCTCTGTCCTCAAATAATGCCAACTGTAAATTTGAGTAACATCTTCAAATGAATAATCAAACTGAGAAAAAAAATCGAAAAGGAAGGCAATATGCATCATTAGCTCAGAACAAAAATTAAAAAGCAAAGAGGAAAACAGATCTATCAGCAAGAATCGGATCAAAATCTAACGAAATCTGTCAGAATCGAGAGACATAAGCTAGATTCATATTAAAATAGATTAAGCACTAAAAATTGAGAAAAAAAAAACCATAAGTGGAAAAAAATTGGAAAAAAGCTCAGTCTTTTGAGGATCTGATGATCAGAGAGAGAGAGAGAGAGAGAGAGAGAGAGAGAGAGAGAGAGAGAGAGAGAGAGAGAGCGAGATGGTAGATCTGATGAAGACGAGAGAAATATTGGAGAAGACGGAGAGAAGAGCTAGGGTTCGGTTCGGTGAGGAGCTGATATCGGTGTATATGCCCCTTGTTTATCTAGCCTGCACGGAAATCGGCAATGGAGTCGCAGTAGAGAACAATGTTTTGCTCTCAGATCGAACATCAAACCCTAATCGCTGATATTGCAATGCAGAAACTACTCAAATCCAGCAAATGAGCTAGAAACGACAGGACTTTCCACTTCCTGAGCAAGATTTCAGTGAAATTAGCAAAAAAAAACTCCTCAGATCGAACCAAAAAACGTGGAAATTGGATTTTGAACGGCCAAATGGGGAAAACGCACGAAAATGAGGGATTTTTGCCCCGATTTCTGATTTTCGAGAGGATTTCAGTTGAGAAATCAGTAGAAAAAAAAAAAAAGAGAGAATAAGCACCTGAAATCGGTGAAGAGATTGCTGGTGTGGAGGACAACATTTCCTTTGAGCTGAGGGATTTTGAGAGAGCTCTGTTGAGAGAGGGATTTTGAGAATTTCCTTTTATAGCGCCACACACTAATTACTTATTAGGTTACTGAAAACCGGATTAGGCCGGCTCTTCGGTTGAGCCGGGCCTGTTCGAGATCCAAGCTTTCCATCTGGATGGCCTGGAAGGACCGACCAACTTTATTTCTAGCCGTCCATTTCGATACTAAAATCTATCGACCATTCTAGAGAAATGCTACAGCTACTCGCCATATATCCGCATCTTATTCCTCCACTTCATGCACGTGCCAACCTCACATCTGCGTGAAACATCAAGGCCGTATATCACGTGAGCCCCTCCATGTATGTTCCTTGGCCCCAGAGTTAGGCAGGTCTAGTAATCGTGTATGAGATAAATGTATGCTAAATCTGGACCGTTGGTAGTATTTTCTATATAATCCATTTTAACAGCTGGTTGTGGCTCACCTGATGATTGAGCTGGTCCGATTCAACGACAGATTTTTGGTCGATATATCTGAGCTGGTGCATGCACAATAAGAAGAACTCAATAGTATTTTTTTTTTTTTTTTTTTTTTTTGTTTTTTTTTGTTTTTTTTTTTTTTGTTTCTACATTGTGATTTTTGGAACATGGCTCATTCATTATTTGATCATGAAATGGGTGGTTTCAATTTGATCAGACGGAGCAATGTCCAGACGAAACATGGCCCATTCATAAAAAATTAGACCTTTCGCCTCGGTTCCTATGCAACTGAGGTTGAAATGTGGACTTTTGGCCTCGGTTCCTATGCAACTAAGGCTAAAAATTAGACCTTTCGCCTCGGTTGTTATGGAATTGAGGTTAAAAAGTAGACCTTTCGCCTCGGTTCCTATGCAACTGAGCCTAAAAAGTAGACCTTTCGCCTCGGTTCTTATGCAACTGAGGCTAGAATGTAGACCTTTCGCCTCGGTTCGTATGGAACTGAGGCTAAAAAGTAGACATTTCGCCTCGATTCCTTTGAGGCTAAAAAGTAGACATTTCGCCTCGGTTCCTATGCAACTGAGGCTAGAAAGTAAACCTTTCGCCTCAGTTCCTATGCAACTAAGACTAAAAAGTAGACCTTTCGCCTCAGTTCCTATGCAACTGAGGCTAAAAAGTAGACCTTTTGCCTCGGTTCTTATGCAACTGAGGCTAAAAAGTTGACCTTTTGCCTCGGTTCCTAGCAACTGAGGCTAAAAAGTAGACCTTTCGCCTCGGTTCCTACGCAACTGAGGCTAAAAAGTAGACCTTTCGCCTCGGTTCCTATGCAACTGAGGCTAACATGTAGACTTTTCACCTCGGTTCCTATGTAACTGAGGCTAAAAGGTAGACTTTTCGGCTCGGTTCGTATGCAACTGAGGTAAAAGATGAACTTTTGGCCTCAGTTCCTTAGAAACCGAGGCTAAAAGACACATTTAGCCTCCATTTTTTCAACTGAGGCTAAAAGACTGTGGCTAAAGGCCTATTTTCTTGTGTAGTGGATGGGCCATGTCCCAAAATCACAATGATCTAGCAAATCCTAAATTTCATTGGAGTTTTGGGGAAGAAAGTGGATGGTTATCAGAAGTCAACTGAAGTTAATTTGACTTCCCATTTTCACCCTTCAAAATCCTTCAATCTAAGGATTACATTGTCTAGTTGGCACAAGATATGGTATATGGCCCATCCCATGTGCTAGTTATGTGTATTCTTTTCCCGTATTACGGGCTTTATACTAAATTGTTGTTTCCTCTTTAAAAAAAGGCATTGGATTGAACCCTAGATCACTCACACACACCACACCGTCTGTCTGCCCATCTAACTAGCGGGAGATATCTAACACTACATTTTCTTTTTGGTTGGATGTTTCCTTTAGCCATTCTTTATGCCTGATTTATTGTGCATGCTATTTTTTGAGTGTAGGTATCTTGTTCCTGCTAACTTAACTGTGGGGCAATTTGTTTACGTGATTTGAAAGAGGAGGAATCTGACCCATGAGAAGGCCATTTTCATCTTTGTGAAGAATATTTTGCCACGCACTGGTAAGGAATTTAAGACAGATTTCATTACTTCCATGATGCTCCATTTGGATGCACCGAGTGTATTGAATTAGGAAACATTCACATAATGTTTGAATATTGGATAGACCATAAAATGATCTGGCAAAATGGATGGAGGGAGTGGTATAAACCCATACATTATAGTGGGCTCCACAGAGCCCCTGCCTTGGATGCAATCCATTTCCACCTCCAGGGGCCGATCAGATGATACATGTCCCAAAATTCTCCAACATTGGAGGATTGAAGCCGTTCAACTTTTGACCTCTTTATCATTGAATTTCCCAATGGCAACAAATTGCAAGAATGGCCCAGTGGATCATGGGTCTAAAATCGGATTACTAACTGTACAGACGAAATATATGATCCTAGTCCTTAGGATATGGCTGAAACATGTGCAGGGGAAATGATACCTTGAGCTAATGGAAAGGCCATTTGCAGGCCGAGTGGAAGGGTTAAGATTGCTCCATAAGGGAGTATTCAAGGAATGAACACGGAATGCATCCTACCCCAGCTGACAATGTACGGGCAGATCTGTGGGGGCCACCGTGACCTATCTGTTATTCAAGTTGTACATTCCTTTTCTCATATCATTTTAAGGTATGAGATCAAAAATAGGCAGTTCCAAACAGACATTAGCATGCTTCTTAGAGAATGTTGACATTATGGCTGGTAATGGGGCAGGCCAGAGCTAGGCAAAATTGATATTTTGAATAGGCCCTGCCTGTCTATTTCAAAATCCAACGCTGAACCAGCCCCAGGCCTGCCTATTGCTAGGCCTAGTTGATATTTAGAGGAAAAGACTCAGTTTTCTCTTCTCTCTTATGAGTTGGGTGGTTTTGTTTGTTGTTTCACAAATTAGAAATAAAAGAATGCATCTATGATCCTCCTTTTTATCTATTGGATCTTATCTTAATTCAACTATTTTAATTATGATTTTCTTTGTGTTAAGTATTGCAAGGAGACATTTTATGATGTTTCCCTTTTTTTGTTAATCTTTACCACTAACTAGAGGACAAGACTGCCTTTCTCATCTGTTTTCTGTTATACATATATATATGCATATTTATATTGTTTATTCTTTATGATTTGCAGCTTCGCCCCAATTTCTATGATGTGTGGTCAAATTTAGCTAGTGTATATATGAGGAAAGGAAAACTTAATGAGGCAGCCTAGTGTTGTTGTCAGGCTCTTGCATTGAACCCTCGCTAGGTGAATCCTTGTTTTGTTTTATCATTTAGTTTCCTTCTTTTATTGTATATGCATTGAAATTACTATTTACATATCTTCCCCTTATTGGTAGGTTGATGCTCATAGCAACCTTGGTAATCTGATGAAGGCACAAGGCTTAGTACAAGAAGTACGTCACAGTGGATTCGATACATTATTTTCATTAGATGTTCTTAAAGAATCGAAGTAGAATTCGAGAACCATGATCTATGACTGGACTGCACTGGGTTGTGCAGATGTTCTAGTAATTAGATGAATGAATGATTGTAATTGAATGAATGAATGATTGTGCAGGTGGTAATTGAATGAATGAATGATTATAATTTTTTTTAAATTGTGAGAAATAGCTACGGATATTGACCGTAGTTGATAGTCTGACAACCGTAGCTGTTCTTAAATTCAGCATATTGCTACGGATCCATCACAACTTTTAGCTACAAATACTATCCGTAGCTGTATGTACTTTTAGCTACTGAAATAGTTGCTACGGATTATATTCGTAGTTATTTTGATCTATGGCTATGGATTAAATCCGTAGCTATAGGTTTTAGACCTATTGTTATGGCACCTATAACTACGGTCGTGCTACGAACTAAAACCATAGTCATAGGTCTTTAGCTACGACTTTTCTCCGTAGCCTTTGCCCATTTTTCTGGTTGTGGGGATAACTGAATAACTGCCATTATCTACATATTTGTCGGTCATTGTTAGTGGCTAAAATCATGCAAAGTATTATGAACACGTCTATCCCAGTTGAAAGGTATAAATAGTTGTCAAATGCAAGGGAACAGGTACGCAAAATCTCTCACCCAAAACCCTTCTACACTACTTAGACCCAGATTCCTAGCCTGACTTTGGCATCGGAGGATTCCCTGCTCTAGCTAGGGTCTCCTTTGTCATTCCTTTGGACAGGTATCCAAAGGTCGGAGTCCAAACTCGGAGCTCGGTGCAGGTGAACTAGATTTCTACATCAACATGTTGGCGTTGTCTGTGGGAATAGATACAAAAAGACTAAAGCTTTACCAAAAATGGCAAGAGGAAAGAAGAAAACACTCCCAATAGTGACCGCGGAGCCTGAATCGAGTGGGCAACGTCACTCGTCCTCACTACTACATACCGAGTAGGCTCCGATCGGACCGTCTCAATGGACCCATAGTTAGGGAGGTTAATACAAGGCCTTGCAGAACGAAGTGCAGATGCTGAAGGATGAGATTAATCGAATGAAGGAATGACAGGTACCTCTCAACCTAGAAAAGGTGGCCCCAGAGCTGAGGAGGAGCTACTGCTCGTGAGCTCTCATTCCAGAGCATCCCATAACCTATCTACTTAAGCTCCGGATCCTTCGCGACATGTAGAGCGACTTATATATCTGCAGCCTCGGTGCTAGCCCCAACTAACCTCCGACACAAGTTGGAGAGGAGGAGAAGGGGCAAAATGCCTGAGGCCGAAGTTCCTTGAGAAACCGTGGCAGAGAATCGGAACCCGTGGGAAGCTCAACTTGATGAGCTCCGAAATCAGATTAAGACTTTGCAGCGGAACTAGTAGACTCTAGCTTTGACTACAGTGGAAGCGATGATGGAAGAAATTGAACCCCCCCTTCACCAGTGAGGTCATGAGTGCAGAAATGCTTCTGAGGTTCGGGATGCCCCCCATCGCCCAGTATTCTGGGTCAGGTGACCCAACAAAGCACGTGGAGTCTTACCGTTCATGGATGCAGATTCAATCCGCCTTGGACGTAATGATGTGTCAAGCCTTCTTGATAACCGTTACTTGGGCCACGAGGAATTGGTATCAACAACTCATGCTGAGATCAATTAGTACCTTCACCGAGCTCAGCAAGTCGTTCTTGACTCAATTTATCATTGGCAAGAAGAGTCGAAAGCCGTCGACCCACTTGCTAACCCTCAATCAGAAGAGCGGAGAGTCATTGAAAGACTATATCTCCCACTTTAACGAGGAGGCCCTGTAGGTGGATGACTACTCGAACAAGATGGCATTGTCAGTAATGATCAGCGAGCTCAAGAAGGGCAGATTCCTATTCTCGATTGGGAAGAACCCGCCTTCAACTCTTGGTGAGCTTATCAACCACGCACAGAAGTACACTAATGCTGAGGAGTTCTTCAGCTCGCACAAGAGCAACTAGACCTCCAATTCCTCGTCTAAGGGCAAGAGATGGAGGGACGAAGCACATCAGCATGCGGATAAGAAGAGGTCAGACAACAGCGCCTCTGGGGATAGGAGGCCGAGCCGGAAGCCTGAGAGGAAGTTTATCTCATACACTCCTCTCAACACATCTCTGGAGAAAATCCTTCTAGACATCCGAGATCAGAAGCTATTACATTGGCCGAGTTGCATGAAAACATATGTCAGGCAGTGGGACAAACGCAATTACTGCCGCTTCCATCACGACCACAACCATAATACCAGCGACTGCGTCGACTTAAAAGATGAAATCGAGACCCTCATCCGCAAGGGTCATTTGCGTCAATATACAAAAGAAGAGACAGACCCAGAAGCATGACCAACCACGCAAAGCCGAGGATGAGGCCACAGAGAACCGAACAATATATGGTGGCCCATTCGATGTTAGAGATTCGAATCGGGCTCATAAAGCCCACTCCAGGAGCACCAACCTTGAGCATTACATCCACTTGGCCGAAAGGACAAGGAAAGAGCTCCGAGTAAGCCCTTGTAGCCTTATGTTTATAGAAGACGACGCACGAGGCATCCAACATCCACATAATGATACCTTGGTGGTTACGATGATGATAGCTAATCGCAAGGTCTACCGTATCTTGGTCGGCACTAGAAGCTTGGCCGATATACTTTACTCCGAGGTGTTCGATAAGATGGGGATAGACATGTTGCGACTCTGACCCGTGAAGACTCCACTACATGGATTTGCCAGAGATAAGGTTATCTCCGAGGGCACTATTTTCCTCCCAGTTACAATGGGAGAAAGGAAGAATCAAGTGACTCTGCTAGTAGACTTCCTGGTGGTGAATGTACCATCAGTTCATAATATCATCTTGGGGCGGCCATCCCTTAATGCAATGAGGGCTGTCGTGGTTACATATCATCTAATGATGGAGTTCCCTGGCAATGGAGGGGTCAGATATGTCCGAGGAGACTAGCATCAGGGGTGCGGGTGCTATTTAGTAGCAGTGAGAAAGGGCTCGACAAAGCAGGCCCTCATGATTGGTGCACTTAAATTCATGGATGATGTCTTAATCGAGAATCCCTTTGTAAAGGATCTCGTAGCCATAGGTGCACTCGACCCTAGGAAAGACACCTCAACGGAGAGTTCTCCTATGGAGGACCTCTTAAATCTCTCACTCAATGACACCGATCCGACCAAGATGATTCAGCTCGGATCATCGTTGAATCCCGAGCAACGAGATCAGATGATGAGCTTTCTATGGCAACATAAGGATGTCTTCACATGATCCCATTAAGACATGCCAGGCATCGACCCCAAAGTTATGGTCCACAGATTGAATGTGGATCCGGAGTACAAGCCAGTCAAGAACAAGAGAAGAGCTTTCGAGCTAGAAAGATATGCAGCGATTGCCGAGGAGGTTACTAAGCTCCTCGATGTCGGTTTCATAGAAGAGGTCAACTACCTCGACTGGATCGTTAATGTTGTACTTGTCAAAAAATCCAACGGGAAGTGGCAAGTCTGTGTAAATTACTCTGACCTCAATAAGGCTTATCCCAAGGACAGTTTCCCCCTCCCGAAGATCGACAAACTGGTTGATAGTACAGTCGGGCACGAGAGTCTAACATTCATGGATGCGTACTCTAGTTATAATCAGATTGCAGTGCATCCCTCAGACAAGCAAAAGACGATGTTCATCACCGACAGAGGGCTCTATTGTTACCGGGTGATGCCTTTCAGGTTGAAGAATGCAGTGATAACCTACCAACGACTGGTTAACAATATGTTCACTCAGCAAATCGATAAGACCATGGAGGTCTATGTCGATGACTTGTTGGTGAAGAGCGTCAAGTCAGCTAACCACACCTCGGACCTGGCTGAGGCCTTTTCTATCCTTCAAAAGTATTAGATGAGGCTAAACCTGACCAAGTGCATGTTCGGTGTGGGTTCGGGTAAGTTTCTCGGTTTCCAAGTTAGTCAGAGGGGAATCAAAGATAACCTAGAGAAGATAAGGGCTCTCCTAGACATGAGCTCACCCCTGAATTTGAAGGAGATACAGTGTCTTAAAGAAAGAGTGGCCACGCTCAATCACTTCATCTCCCGAGCCACGAATAGATGCCTCCCCTTCTTTCAATAGTTGAAGGATAATAAGAAGGTAGAATGGACTTCAGAGTGCGAACGAGCTTTCCAGCAACTGAAGTAGTATCTGGGATCACCCCCATTACTGTCCAAGCCAGAGAAAGGAGAACGTCTATTTCTTTATCTAGTCGTATCTCCCTCGGCTATCAACTTAGCACTCATCAGAGAGTCTGGAGGAAAGCAGTACCCGGTGTATTATGTCAGCAAAGCACTGATTCCGGCTGAAACAAGGTATCTAGACATGGAAAAGATCGCCCTAACTTTGATAGTCTCAGCTCAATGATTGCGTCCATACTTCTAGGTTCACTCCATAATCGTCCTCATAGACCAACCTCTCTGGAAAGTACTGCAGAAACCAGACGTGTTGGGACGGTTGATCAAATGGTCAATTAAGCTCGGTGAATTCGATATCGAATATCGACCGAGAACAGCTATCAAGGGTCAAGCCATGGCCAACTTCATGGCAGAGTTCACCACTCAGAATAGTAAAACAGATCTGCTAAGCTCAGGTGCACTTGTAAGATCACCAGAAAATCCTATCATAGCCAGGATCATTCTAATTGCACCCGACACGATGACAATCCAGTATGCCGTACGACTCGGATTCCAAGCCTCTAATAATGAAGTAGAGTACGAGGCCTTGTTAGTTGGACTTAGGTTAGCGGCCACCCTGGGAGTCCGAGTTCTGAGTGTTAAATGCGACTCACAGCTCGTCGTGAATCATATCTCTTCAGAATATGAGGCAAAGGAAGCTAGGATGATATCTTACCTGAATGAAGCTCGGAGGTTGATGGAAAAATTCTAAGAGTGCAACATCAACCAAAATTTGAGGGCAGAGAACTCTTGGGCCAATGCACTTACAAAGCTTGCCTTGGCAATAGAAGGGAGGATCTTGAGGTTTATCCCAGTGGAATTCCTGGATAAACCGAGTATCGATGATCACGAGGTCATCCAACCCGTATAGATGATTCCGAGTTGGATGGATCCGATAGTTGAGTTTCTTAGAGATGGAAAGATCCCCGAGGATAGGGCCAAGGCCCAATGCTTGAGAGTTAGATCGTCTCGGTACACTATCATTTGAGATACCTTATACAAGAAGGGGTTTTCTCGGCCCTATTTAAGGTGTCTGCGACCGGATGAAGCCGAGTATGTGATCAGAAAGATCCACGAAGGTATATGCGAGAATCATTCTGGGAGCTGAGCTCTAGCTAGAAAATCATCCGTCAAGGATACTTTTGACTGACTATCCAAACTGACTTCAGAGACTTCACTCGGAGGTGCGAAAGATGTCAAAGGTTCGCAGCCATCCCTAGGCAGCCATCAGAAGAATTGACCCCTATATGTGGGCCCTGGCCATTTGCCTAGTGGGGGATCGACATCGTCGGTCCTCTGCTCTAGGGCAACGGACAAACAAAATATGCAATCGTGGTGGTGGATTATTTTACAAAGTGGGCCGAGGCCAAGCCGGTGGCCAAGATCACTAAGCAGAAGGTGACAGACTTCGTTTGGAAGAACATCATTTGCCGATTTGGTATTCCACATACCATTATCTCAGATAATGGGAAACAGTTTGAAAACGACAGGTTCAGGGGCATGTGTCAAGGGCTCGGCATCAGAAATGCCTACTCGTCACCGCGGCATCCTCAGTCGAATGGACATGTAGAGGCGATGAACAAAATATTCAAGACTAAGTTGGAAAAAGCTAAGGGCGCATAGGCCGATGAGCTACTGTTCTTGTTGTGGGCATATAGAATGACAGTTCGGATTGCTACAGGGGAGACGCCATTCTCTCTCTCATATGGAGCAGAGGCAGTCGTCCCAGTTGAGATAGGGCTTCCCACTGCCCGAGTGTAATCATATCACGAGGGATAGAATACAGATCAAATGACAACGAGTCTCGACCTAGTTGAAGAACTGAGAGAAGTCGCCACACTACGGATCGTAGATCGACATCAGCAAGTCGCTCGTTTCTACAACTCCAGGACCCAGGCAAGACATTTCTAACTAGGAGATCTCGTCTTATGTCGTGTGTTCCAAAACACATCAAAGCTTGGAGTAGGATCCTTAGGGCCTAACTGGGAAGGTCCTTATTGAGTTGTCAACTCGGCAAAGCCCGGTTCTTATCGGCTTGAGACTCTGGAAGGACGCGCTCTACCGCATCTGTGGAATGCCGAGCATCTGAAAATCTACTACTCCTAAAGGGAGCAATGTAAGGGTCGGCATGTTTCATCGAAAGTTTACTATTTTAATAAAAGTAATGTTCTACAAAAAAAAGTTGTTCGGCTTTACACAATTTGTAGGGACCCACATGAAGAAAAAGATCCTACGAGAAGGTTGGTCGTCAAATTGGATGGCCGACCCATTTCCTGAATAAGTTATGAGGAATTGTCTCTCATGTGCAGAGACAGAGCTCTTCGGTGAGCAGACACTTATAGAAGAGGTCAGCTCGTCTCTTAACAAACATTCGACAGACTAACAGTCATTATCATTCAACTACCGACGTATAAAAGGGCATGTCATCAACCAAGGATTAATTACCCATAAAATCATCATCCAAAAACATCCAAAAGTCATCATCCAGAAATATCCAAAAATCATCATCCAGAAAGAAAAAGGTTAAAAACTACTCGGCAGGAGGATTGGGGTCGATAGGCTGAGGAGAAGGGGGAGCCTCGAAGTCGTGAGGAGGAACCCCGGTGTCAGGAGCCCGGCAAGGCTGACCTCCATCGCTGGCCCCTCGGCATCCTCAGTGGCAAGAGCATCAAGTATGATGTCTGGGTATAGCTCTCGGACATCGTCAACGCAAGCATTGTATCCACAGAAGTAGAACCTGCTAGCTTCGGCGGTCCTTTCTGTTGAGGATTTAAGTTCCTTAATGGTAGCAACAATCGTTGAGGCAACTAAAGGCTCGAATTCAGTACGATGGGCCACTTTTGCCTCCTCGACCACGACCTTCAATTCTTCTGCAACATCGACTTTTGCCTGTTCTAACTCAGCCATCAGATGAGCATTAACCCCCTCAACCAAGCCGAGGCGAGCTTTGACCGCCGCAAGCTTGGACGAGATATCATTGCAACGAGCTTGGAGCTTGATAGTGTCCCCTGATACAGCAACACTTTCAGCTTCTCCTCGGATGGCAAGCCGTGAAGTTCCTCCCGTTCCTCCCGAAGTGATCCGACTTCGCTTCGGAGGGCCTCTATCTCCATGTCCTTTCTGGTTATTTCCCTCAATCTCTCTCGAGTTGACAGGAACATTGGCATGGCCTGATTTGAGGCAAGAGTATGAGTAGAGATCAATTTAAAAGAAGAAGAGGGGAGAATCTTCGTATGAGAATTACCTTGTAGCAAACAGAAGTAATGTCGTTGATGAAGGACTCATGCCGCTTAGTGAGAAGGTTGACAATTTCTTCTTTAGAGGCATGTTTCACTGCCCAGTTGACCAAACTGGACATATGATAGCCCGGAGAAAATCTCGATCTTCTTGCCTCAGGAGCCTCCGGAAGAGGAGCAGACCCTACCACCTCCCCAGTACCACTAGCGGTCGAGGCCTGAGCCTCATCCATTGTGGTGCCCCCATCCCCAGGAGGGGAGAGCATCGCGTCAGTAGCTCGAATGGCTTCCTTGAGCTTGGAAGATGATGGGATTGCGATGTAGGGCTACTAGGAGTCTAGTAGGGGGATTTCAGGGGCTTGAGCAATGGTGGCAGGTTGGAGGGTCCAAGCCTGAGCAATCTTGGACCCAAATGTAGTTGTCGTTTCAACTCCCGTGACATCGGTTGCCACAACATTGGTTGAAGTTGTAGCAACAGAAATTGGAGCTACAGCAACAGAAATTGAAGCCTCGCTTCAGGTCTTCTGTCTCTTCCGAGGAGTTATCTTCACTTGGGGTTCAGGAAGCAACATGTCTTTGAGGGGCGCGGGCTTCCTCTTCTTGGATTCAGAAGCTTTCCTTGATCCAGAAACTTCGGTTATACCTATACAAGCAGCGGAAGGTTAGAAAATTTTCGAAGAGGTACTCACTTAGAGCAGAGGGGATCAGGTTAAGTCTACAGAGTTGTACTGATGCAGATTGTCCGGAGTGATCACGTAATGCCAAACATGCTGCTCTTCTGTGCAATTCTTTTAAAGAGAAGATAGTTGCAGGGCTCCCTTTGGGTATTCTACAAAATAAAAAAAGGGGTAAAGTTCGGTCAAAAAGGGTTGGGTCAAAAAATCATGGAGGAGGTTAACACAACTCAAGGTCAACCTGGGCGAGCAAATTAAGACGATACTCGGACTCGTTGATTCCTGATTTCAGCCGCAGGCGCTTCCCATTCACCCAAGGCCCAAAACCACTTGTTCTTCCAATCTTTGTTGGAAGAAGGAAGTTTGAGGATGGGGCCTGAACCCTGGTTGGTTGGGCAGCAAAGTAGTACCAATATGGCTTGTTGCGGTCATGCTTGGCTTGGTAGAGTGTCAGGAACTCGTTAGGCGTTAGTTCCTGGTTTCCAACTTGGTACCATATCATGTATGACGCCATCAATATTCTCCAGGAATTGGGAATGAGTTGACCCGGGGCCAGTCTCAAACGTACAATCAGGGCACGGATGAAGGGATGTAGCAGAAGCTGCAGCCTGCATTGTAGAGCGCAAATGAAAATGGCGATGACACCCTCGGCGGGGTCTCCTGGGGTGTTGTGGGGGGCGGGCGCGCGAATTAGGATGGAGTGGGGGATTTGGAATTCTTCTCGAACCCAGTCTATCTGGGATTCAATGAGCACCAAGCCCCTGATGACAAGCTCTGTAGCTCAGCCACCTGAAGGACCAGCGGTAGCCCTCCCTTTCGGATCTCGGGGTATCCTTTTCGTGCCCCTTAGACAAGCATAAGGCTTAGACCCTTTGCATCTTGTGGGCGGATAATAGAGAGGTACCACCTCTAAGGGGCCCTCAGAGGCCTCTTGCTTGGAGTCCAAGCTCTCTTGTTCGGACTCGTCGTTATAGGCATATCCTTCTCAGATTTCTTTCGAGCTGTTTGACATTATGAAGAGTTGGGAATGAAAAGAAGATCAAAAGAAGGCCAGGAGTAGGAAAGACTCACAAGAAATTGATTGATTAGGTTGCTAGAAATTGCCTACTCAAGTCGCCAGAAATCGCCCTCTCAGCTTGCCAGAAATCGCCTACTTAGGTCGCCGGAAATTACCTACTCAGGTCATCGAAAATCGCCTACTAAAGTAAACCTCAATAGCAAATGCCTTAGGAGAAAATAAGAAATGAGGATTCCCCTGGAGAAGGGTACGAGGGCTTATATAGCCTAGAGATACCTCTGCATTTATGGCTAATCGATAATACTGCAGCTAAATCGTCATGAGCTAACCCTGCAAGACATGTAGCGGTGGATGTCACGCCCCAAACTCGGAAACCGGGCTCACAAAATTTTTGATCACCGAATTCGGTGCCGACAGCCTCCATAGTACCCCATTCTCGGCTCCCACCACTCATACGCCAGATTCCAATCTTAGGATCCTACAAGGAGGATTTTCAACATGAATTTGTCTCAAAGACGCATAACCACAAGTATACCCAAATCATAAGAACAACATCATCACCACATATCCACTAATATAAACATTTGAATACAATGCTGAAAGGGAAATACATATATCAAAATCAAAGCTCCAGAAGATAGCTGCATGCTCCAGGCTCAATGCTGCTGCAACCTAACACCACCCGCACGCATCTATCGTCCATAAGCTTGCAGAGAGCTTAGAGGGTAGTGAAAGTGTGTGCACAAGGTAAGTGCCAAGTAAGCAATATCAGAGTAATCAGAGTAAGCGAAAATATACTGGCAAGATCATAAATCATATGATATCAGAGGAAGCGGAAATATGCTGGTAAGTCCATGAGTGCTATTAGCCGTACCAAGGCTATGCTATGCAAGGCATGAATGTTAACTGTCATATCAAGGCTATGCAATGCAAAACATAATAAGACAATAACAGATGTCGAGGATGCAATGCAATATGTAAATCCTGACGAGCCATGAATACCATCAACCTCATCTAGGCCATACATCAATCCTGTGCATATCGCGCGATCATGTGGGGATAACTCCGTCTCACAAGGATCCCATAAACATCTTAACCCAATGGCATCTGCTTTAATCAATCATCCATCACAACATGCATATGAATGATGGGGGTCCACAGAAGGACGATGGATCTAGTAAAAATATTAAGATAAGCTCACTGATTTAAAATGTGCCACGATAGTTAAGGAAAGAATCCAACTTATAGCCACCGCAACATTGGACGATGCAATAGATATGGGACAAAGTTCTGCCTTCACTGTGTGCACAGTAGCCTTCCAATCACTAGTAGCTTGCCCAGGCTCCTCAGGCCCCGCCTACATCAGTGTCCGCCCACGTGCACCCGCCCACATGTGAACACAGTGATGGAGCGTCACAATATCCCCACCCAGGGCAGATCCGAGTCTAAGTATAATAAGTGGGCTTCCTTACCCTCTCTATCCTGTAATAAACTGGACTTTCCTATGGGCCCAATGTATACATAAGGTGGCTCCAAGGTGTAGGGATCATGATGCTATGCTGTCACATACTCATAATCGGTATTGATAACCGGCATTGATAATCGGCCTCGACAAATCGAAATCGGTCGAACAGGGCCTAAGGGAAGGTCACAATGTGGACATTAAACCATCATTACCCAACAATGTGGCCATTTAACTAACATTGCTCCCAAGGAGTGGCCCATACAAGGGATTCATACACAACTTAACAGGCCATACATGCATCGCACTGGAACTCAACCATGGGCCTTGAATACATCACAATGGGCCTCAACCCACGGGCCTTAATACATCTCAATGGGCCTCAACCCATGGGCCCCAAATACATCATAATGAGCCTCAACCCACAGGCCCTAATACATTATAATGGGTCTCAACCCATGGGCCCTAAATACATTACATCGGGCCTCATCAAATAAGCCCCTAAATACATCAAATGGGTCGTATCAACGGGCCTAATCAAATGGGCTGATTCAAATGGGCCCACCCTCATGTATTTTAGAGATCTGACCTATTCATAAGTTAACATGGAGATAGATGAAGTGAAAGCAAAAACATCAGCTTGATCGGAACTACTGTGGCCCTTAAGAAGTTTTTGAACTGTGAATGTCACTATCCCCATTAGTGCAAGGGTGGGGTCTGCTTGAACTATGGATCTAACTCATTCTTTAGCTCATGCCATAAAATAAGCTTTTAAAATGGTTGGACGGTTTGGATACAACACATGCATCATGGTGGTTCCATAGATGGACAGTGAGGGTGAAACAGGTGGGGCCCACATAACTTGGTGACGTCACGTACACCATCTATATAGCTGGTGTGTGGCACTCCATCCAACCTGCTTCATAAGGTGGGTCCACACGTGTGGCCCACCATAACATTTATTTTCCATTCAACGTTGATAAGGTCACACAAACCTGGATGAAGAGGAAAAACAAATTTCCTAACGATCCAAAAATTTTGTGACAACCCAAAAGGGTTCCAATGGTAGACATTTAATCAACGTTGTTTCCTGTGACGTGGGCCACCTGAATCTTTATATGGCTGATTTTAAGGGAGGGCCCACTATTTGAAAAAGGGCCCACCTACTACATGGTGTGGATGTTCAACACACGTCACAATGGGGCCCACGGTTGGGACCTTGCCTGTCCATCCACAGTTGGGAGCGCAGTAGGACACTGCTGCGCGTCCTCTAGCGTCAGCGGTAGCGCCTGCTGCCTCTTGCATATATATGTATATTTTTTAAAATAGTATTTTTGGGGTTTTTCGTAGGTGGGGATCAGGGGAATCCGACCCAGCCATTGGTTTCTATGGCTCATGACAGGCTAAATGCGCGTAATATTCAAGGTATTTTGGTGTATAGAAACATTATGGTAGATTTCAATGGCAGAAAAATATTGTTTCTATACTATGGCCCACCAGATAGTCAGATTAGCTTCATTTTTCGGTTCAACGCCTAAAATGAGTTGGGAAATAGGATAGACGGCGTGGATTGAATTCATACATCAAGGTGGGGCGTATACGAGTGGCCCACCTAAAAACCATTTTTTTCCTGTTGTCATTAGTACACCCCACTATTTATTCATGCTTCATGGTGTGGCCCTGTCTAGCGTCCTTGGGCGCTGGACGGTTTAAATATAACACATATGCAAGGTGGGCCCCACCTGCAGACGTGCTGCCTAGGTGGGCCACCTAGTGGCTAAATGGATAGTACACACATTAGGGTGGGGTCCATCCGGGTGGGCCACAAATTACATCATCACATAAAAAGAAAAAGAGAGAGATAGAGATAGAGATAGAAAGAGAGACACATGTGATAGAGGGACCCCGATACTATATGCCCTCCCTTCCATGATCTACAACATACATCAAGTGGGTCCCATTACATGTGGGCCCACCGATCAAAATCAACGGTGGAGATCCTTTCTCCACCAAAATGCAATGGTCTAGATGACCCTATTCATGCAAGGAAAATAAACATCATGATAGGGTCCATGAAGAATCGCCCCATCATGGAATGATCGTGAGGATCAAGGTGGGTCGTCGGCCACATATAGGGTCCAAAATGAGATCCATACCATCAATCGGTAGGCCTCACTTGGCCCATCATAAAAACATAAAAATCTAGCCTATAAAGCACCCACCGTTAGATCTTCTTGGTCCGATGGAATGCCAATCTCCTTGTGCTTCACTTTGATGGAGAGAATGAGAAATAAAGGGCGAGGATGACAGATCTTGAGGTGGAAAGTAGGCCACACAACAATCTTTTCTCACTTAGAATAGCTTGGACATCCACCACATTTGCTAGCTTGGAATTGTGAAGAGAAAGAGAGAGAGAGAGAGAGAGAGGGTGGTTGTAAGAAAGGTGATGTGTGTGAGTGATGGATGTGAGGTGATGGTGTACTTAACATGTATGGGTGTGAAAGAGAGAGGGTGAGAGAGAGTTGATTTTGGGGTTACTTGTACTTGACATGAGGTGATTGATTGATTGATGGGATATGATGTAGAGATTCTCTTGGGATTGTAAACACGCGGTGTTTTCCTCGAACTAAATGTGGGTCCACATCTCCCTGCCAGGGTATCGGACCAGTATGCAAGATGCGGCGTTGGAACAGCGGCGATGGTATGATCGCAATGATACAAGTCTCAGATTGAGTTGACTTAAATCTACGGGGTACGACTTAGGGTCAAGCGCAAATATCGATTATTGGTCGTAGGTTGGTGGAATTTGACGGGAAGGATCGCGGAAGTCGACGGAACAGTACAGACTAGGATAAGGGCCTTACAACTCTCCCTACCTAATAAAAATTTCATCCTCGAAATTTACACTACAACACAAGCAATACAAAGCTCACCAAGGGAGGGAAATCTTATCCAAACATAACATGGCAGCATAATCAAACACCTAAGAATGGGGACAACGCCTGCGAATCTCAGCCTTCTGCTCCTAAAATGCCTCATTAACACTACGATGATCCAACTGGACCTCGGATCCTGGTAAAAAATGATCGAAACTAAAATACTATGCAGCCTCATAATCTCAACGGTAGGGAGCTATATCAGAAAATCTCTAAGTTATTCAAACTTAGGGATCTAACCATTCTAAGTTCTCAACAATCATAGAGTGAAGGGTAGCTATCAGTAGATATGTGATGTTATCTTCAGGTATTCCCAAATTATGCTATGATACTAATTTCTGTCACACCACAAACTCGAAAACAGGGCTCACAAAATTTTCGATCGCTGAATTTGATGCCGACATCCTCCGTACTACCCCATTCTCGGCTCCCAGCACTCATACGCCAGATTCCGATCCAGGGATCCTACAAGGAGGATTTTCAACATGAATTTGTCTCATAAGAAGCATAACCACAAGTATACCCAAATCATAAGAACAACATCATCACCAAATATCCACTAATAGAAACATTTGAATACATGCTGAAAGGGAAATACATATATTAAAATCAAAGCTCCAGAACATAACTGCATGCTTTAAGCTCAATGCTGCTGCAACCTAACGCCACTTGCACGCATCTATCGTGCATAAGCTTACAGAAAGCTTAGAGGGTGGTGAAAGTGTGTGCACAAGGTAAGTGTCAAGTAAGCAATATCAGAGTAATCGGAGTAAGCGGAAATATGCTGGCAAGATCATGAATCATACGATATCAGAGTAAGCAAAAATATACTGGTAAGTCCATGAGTGCTATCAACCGTACCAAGGTTATGCGATGCAAGTCATGAATGTTAACTATTATATCAAGGCTATGCAATGCAAAACATAATAAGATAATAACAGATGTTGAGGATGCAATGCAATATGTAAATCTTGACGAGCCACGAATACGATCAACCTCATCTAGGTCATACATCAATCCTGTGCATATCGCGCGATCATGTGGGGATAACTCTGTCTTACAAGGAGTCCCATAAACATCTTAACCCAATGGCATCTGCTTTAATCAATCATCCATCACAACATGCATACGAATGATGGGGGTCCACAGAAGGATAACGGATCTAGTCAAAATATCAAGATAAGCTCACTGATTTAAAACGTGCCACGATAGTTAAGGAAAGAATCCAACTTATAGCTACCACAACATCGGACGATGCCACCGATGTGGGACAAAGTTCTGCCTTCACTGTGTGCACAATAGCCTACCAGCACAGTAGCCTACCAATCACTGGTAGCTCGCCCAGGCTCCTCAGGTTTCGCCCACATCAGTGTCCGCCCACGTGCACCTGCCCACATGTGATCATAGTGATGAAGCGTCATAATATCCCCCACCGAGGGCAAATCTGAGTCTAAGTGTAATAAATGGGCTTCCTTACCCTCTCTATCACACAATAAACTGAACTTTCCTATGGGCCTAATTATTCACAAGGTGGCTCCAAGGTGTAGGTATCATGATGCTATGCTGTCACATACTCATAATCGGTATTGATAACCGGCACTGATAATCGACCTCGATAAATTGAAATTGGCTGAACAAGGCCTAAGGGAAGGTCACAATGTAGACATTAAACCATCATTGCCCAACAATGTGGCCATTTAACCAACATTGCACCCAAGGAGTGGCCCATTTAAGGGATTCATACACAACTTAATGGGCCATATATACATCACACTGAGCCTCAACCATGGGCCTTGAATACATCACAATGGGCCTCAACCCATGGGCCCTGATACATTACAATGGGCCTCAACCCATGGGCCCTAAATACATTACATCGGGCCTCATCAAATGGGCCCCAAATACATCAAATGGGTCGTATCAACGGGCTGAATCAAATGGGCTTCATGTATATCAATCGGGCCCACCCTCATGTATTTTTGAGATCCGACTTATTCATAAGTTAACATGGAGATAGATGAAGTGAAAATAAAAACATCGACTTGATCGAAACTGCCGTGGCCCTTAAGAAGTTTTTTGAACGTTGAATGTCACTATCCCCATTAGTGTAAGGATGGGGTCCGCTTGAACTATGGATCTGACTCATTCTTTAGCTCATGCCATAAAACGAGCTTTTAAAATGGTTGGATGGTTTGGATGCGACACATGCATCATGGTGGTTCCATAGATGGACAGCAAGGGTGAAATAGGTGGGCCCCACATAACTTGGTGATGTCACGTACACCATCTATATAGCTGGTGTGTGGCACTCCAGCCAACCTGCTCCATAAGGTGGGTCCACACACGTGGCCCACCATAACATTTATTTTCCATCCAACGTCGATAAGGTCACACAGACCTGGATGAAGAGGAAAAATAAATTTCCTAATGATCCAAAAATTCTATGACAACCCAAAAGGGTTCCAATGGTAGACGTTTAATCAACGTTATTTCCTGTGACGTGGGCCACCTGAGTCTGTATATGGCTGATTTTAAGGGAGGGCCCACTGTTTGAAAAGGGGCCCACCTATTACACGATGTGGATGTTCAACACATGTCACAGTGGAGCCCACGGTTGGGACCCTGCCTGTCCGTCCACAGCTGGGAGCGCAGTAGGATGCTGTTGCGCATCCTCTAGCATCAGCGGCAGTGCCTGCTGCCTCTTGCATATATTTTTTTTGAAAAAAAATAGTATTTTGGGGTTTTTCGTAGGTGGGGCCGGCATCAGGGGAATTTGACCCAGCCATTGGCCTCTACGGCTCATGACAGGCTAAATGAGCACAATATTCGAGGTATTTTGGTGTATAGAAACATTAGGGTGGATTTCAATGGTAGAAAATATTGTTTTCTATATTATGGCCCACCAGATAGTTGGATCAGCTTCATTTTTCGGTTCAACACCTGAAGTGAGTTGGAAAATAGGATGGACGGCGTGGATTGAATTCATACAATAAGGTGGGGCATACATGAGTGGCCCACCTAAAAACCATTTTTTTCTTATTACCGTCAGTACACCCCACTGTCTATTCACGCTTCATGGTGTGGCCCTGTCCAGTGTCCCTAAACGCTGGATGGTTTGAATATAACACATATGCAAGATGGGCCCCACCCGCAGATGTGCTGCTTAGGTGGGCCACCCAATGGCTAGATGGTGTGAATAGTACACACATTAAGGTGGGGTCCATCCGGGTGGGCCGCACAACTACATCATCACATAAAAAGAAAAAGAGAGAGAGAGAGAGAGAGAGAGAGAGAGAAAGAGAGATAGAGAGATACACATGTGATGGAGGGACCCCAGTCCTATGGCCCTCCCTTCCATGATCTACAACATACATCAAGTGGGTCCCATTACATGTGGGCCCACTGATCAAAATTAACAGTGGAGATCCTTTCTCCTCCAAAATGCAATGGTCTAGATGACCCTATTCATTCAAGGAAAATAAACATCATCGGCCACATCTAGGGTCCAAAATGAGATCCATACCATCAATCGGTAGGCCTCACTTGGCCTATCATAAAAACCTAAAAATCTAGCCTATAAAGCACCCACCGTTCGATCTTCTTGGTCCGATGGAACGCCGATATCCTTGTACTTCACTTTAATAAAGAGGATGAGAAATGAAGGGCTAGGATGATAAATCTTGGGGTGGAAAGTGGGCCACACAACACTCTTTTCTCTATTGGAATAGCTTGGACGTCCACCACATTTGCTAGCTTGGAATTGTGAAGAGAAAGAGAAAGAGAGAGAGAGAGAGAGAGAGAGAGAGAGAGAGGGTGGTTGTAAGAGAGGTGATGTGTGTGAGTAATGGATGTGAGGTGATGTTGTACTTGACATGTATGGGTGTGAAAGAGAGAGGGTGAGAGAGAGTTAACTTTGGGGTTGCTTGTGCTTGACATAAGGTGATTGATTGATGGGACATGATGTAGAGATTCTCTTGAGATTGCAAACACGTGGTATTTTTCTCGAACTGAATGTGGGTCCACATCTCCCTGCCTAGGTATCGAACCAGTATGCAAGACGCGGCGTTGGAACCGCGGCGACGGTGCGGTCGCAATGATATAAGTCTCAGATTGAGCTGACTCAAATCTACAGGGTATGACTTAGGGTCAAGTACAAACGTCGATTATAGGTTGTAGGTTGTCAGAATTTGACGGGAAGGATCGCGGAAGTCGACAGAACAGTACAGACTAGGATACGGGCCTTACAGTGGATCATTAACCGAGCACTGTCGAGCCACGTGCTGCAAGCATTGGGCAGTTGGAGTGATGTCATTTTATCCTCCTTTGTCCACGTGGAGGTCTCATAATCAATCTGATGATTTAAAATCGTAATCGTTGCCACACATTCACCCCGTATAGGTTTATAGACGAAGAGCCTCGATAATACGCCTTCTCCACAATAGAGTCATAATTACAGCCGTACGCATTAAATGACCCGACGGTTCATAGCTCGAGGGTTTGTACAAGATTTTCCCCATGTATTTACTCTCTGAGTCTGTGCCTGAACTCGAAGAGTAGGGAGCTTCTGTTATGGGAAAATCCAAAGTGCTTCGAGACCTGAAGAGTCCTCTAAGTAGTGAGGTGTTGAGAGACATCCGAGTAGCGTGATCGAGAGATGCCTCTGAGTGGTGAGGCTTGGAGTGTCTTCCAAGCATTGAGGCATGAGGTAGACGTCTCAGAAATGAGACTTAATGAGGTCTTGCTCAGCTTAATATCAACTCTGAGGTACAACACCATAATCATCTCATACTTGATCGGAAGAGTGGAGCGACAGATACGGTGTCCCAGTATCGCATGATCAATGGGATCACTACATAACTGCCAATATCTACACATTCATCGGTCATTATTAGTGGCTAAAATTGTGTCGAGTATTGTGACACGTCTATCCCAGTTGAAAGGTATAAATAGTTGTCAAATACAAGGGAACAGGTACACAAAATCTCTCACCCAAAACCCTACTACACTACTTAGACCCAGATTCCTAGTCTGACTTTAGCATCGGAGGATCCCCTACTCTGACCAGGGTCTCCTTTGTCCTTCCTTTATGTAGGTATCCAGAGGTTAGAGTCCGAGCTTGGATCTCAGTGCGGGTGAACCAGATTTCTGCATCAACAACATTCATCATTTCTTTCAATGTTTTATTTTTACATTCAGCTATTCCATTTTGTTCTAATGCGGAGGGAGTAGTAATTTCATGACCTATCTCATTCTTTTAACAAAACTTTTAAAATTGGGAAGATTCTACATCATCTATCTGTTTCAAGTCTTCTAATTTTCTTATTAAGTTGGTTTTTAACTTCGGTTCTCTATTTAGTGAAGGCTTCTAAGGCTTCATTTTTATTTCTTAGTAGGTATACTCTAATATATCTAAAATAATCATATACATACATTACATAATACCTTTTACACCTCTAGACATGTGATTTTTAAAATCACCTAATTCACTATGTATTAATTCTAATAATTTAGAAATCTTGTTTACTAGTTGAAAATTTTTTTTCTAGTAAACTTAGATTTTATGCATGTTTTATATTTATTGAATTCTTCACTTGAAAAGTTGGGTAATAAATCTAGTATTTTCAATAAAGCTATTTAACATGACCTAATCTATTATATCATAGTTAAAGTGGCTCGACAATATAAATAGAACTGGACGACTTCTTATTATTATCATAGGATACATATACAATGAATAACCCATCAATATAGTATCCATTCCCAACAAAAGTCTCATTCTTTGTCATTACAAGCTTGTCTAAATCAAATACTAATTTAATCCCAGATTTATTGAAGAGAAAAATAGATACCAAATTTCTTCTTATGTTAGTTACATGCAAGACACCATTAAGTATTAAAGTCTTTTCCAATGTCAGCTTTAAGAGTTTTTTTTTTCAGACAACTGAATTAGTTCGAGCATTTTTTTATGAAAACTTATTCATCATCCCCTATCACTTGATAATAGAGGGTAAACATGCTTCAATCCTTTCATACATGTTGAGTTGCCACGATGTCTAGCAACCACCCCGTGTTGTTTATAAGAAAGATTTAAGACATAACAACCACTACCATGTCTGACTCTTTTTTAGTCTTAACGAGATTTACTTGTGGCTTAGTATTATTTTTCTTAAGCCTACATTTCCCAATATGATGCCCTAGCTTACCACAATTGTAGCAATTTTCTTTTTACTGAAGCTAATTTTTAGTTTCTTTTTTAAACCCTCGACTTTGCGAAATAGCAGGGGGAATTGGTTGATATTGCTGGGGCAAAACGACTTGTTGTTGAATTTAAGGATAGGGGTGCCGATAGAATTGTTGTTGCTGCATTGGTTGCAAGGGAAAAGGCTTCATCTCTAGTAACTACAATTAATCTAATTCATTCGTTATCGTTTTTTGTCTCACCCACTTAGGAGAAGGAATATAAACCATCTGAGCTCAAGTTATGGAAAAAGGAACCGAGAAGGAGGTATTAGCAATAACTACACTCATTAGCATGGTGTATATGAAAAGGCTGAGCTATATGTCCGGGGGGGGGGGGGGGGGTGCCAAATTAAAATGCTAATAGCGGAATTTAAACAATTAAAGAAAAGAAAGCACTTTAAACAAACCACAATACGGAAATGTAAAGCAACCTCAAAATTCTAGTATTGAGAGGTTGATACAAATGTTGTTCTAAGGACAACCTTGCACCATAAAAACCAAGGGTTTATGGCAGGACAACCTTACTAGAATTGTTTGTGTATCAAGAACTCAAACTGAAGAGGAATAAAAAAGAAATAGCTTGAAAGAAAATCTAAACTATTACAACATTCCCCACAATGCTGAAATGTAAAGATTATAGCATTCACATCCACAAATACATCCCACAAACTTGAATGATAAAAGATATAGAAAATAAACAAACATTCAAATCACAAGACACACAGAATTATAGTGGTTCAATTGTGTGTACACCAACTGTTAAACAATAGCCACACAACTACTCCACTTCTAATATACTCACACAGTGGATATTAACGTTCACTATGAAAATAGGCTTTTCCAGGTTCACCTAAAACCCTCACCATTGTGTCTTTCAAGTGGGCTTACATAATTCAAAAACCCCACACTCTGAGTTTTCTGGATCTCCTCAGATAACCAAAAGAATGAGATTTTTTCGGCTCAATCTCAAAAGAAACCAAAAACAAAAGATTTACACAAATGTAAAATACCTGGATTTCTCTTTTTGTTGCAGCCCAGAAGAACCAAATCGGAGTAGAAGTTCAAATAGAAGTTCAATATCCAATACTCACTTATGAAATGGTTCTAGATTCTAAATTGATTTTAAATTAAATAAAGTTGGGCTAGCTCTATTTGATTTTGATTCCAAGAAGTGGGAATTCTTCAATCCCTCTTTCAAATCAGATTGAAATGCAGAATACAAAATCAAATATAAAAAGCTATTAAAAGAGAATATCAAGTGAGCACAATATAGCTTAACTTATCTCTCAGAGTGATGACTTGATTATACTTGAATTGAATATCAAACTTAAAAAATCGTGCTCTATTTATAGATGAAGAAGTCGTGTCCACGACTGGTCGTGAGGACACTACGACTAGTCGTAGGACTAATAACATTTTAAAATTTTAAGCGTAATCGGATAAAACCATTCCATGACTGGTCGTAGGCCTTGCACGACTGGTCGTGTGGTCTCCATGACTGGTCGTAGGCCTTGCACGACCAGTCGTGTGGTCTCCACGACTGGTCATGACATGTCCACGACTGGTCGTGAGAAGGCTAAATCAATTGTTAGACTTTGAGTCATGGCTGTAGAGTTGGTTGTGAACGAGTCGTGCACTGTTCACACGACCGGTCGAGCAGTCTCCAGGACTAGTCGTAGCTTAACAAAAAAATTCTGAAAATTTGCAACAACTTAGGACTGGTCGTGGAATTTCTTAGACTGGTCGAGCCAGTGCTAGGACTAGTCGAACAGAGTCCAGGACTAGTCGAAGAACAAACCAAACACTTATAAAGTAATTCAATTTGAATTATGTATTCAAAATGACCTACGTACCCTATGGTCAATCTAAGGTCTTCTATACCTCAGATATGATGTATGAACATTGAACCTTCTTTTTTTCAAATGATAAACGGTCTTTGAAGTTCATGAAGCTTGAGATCTCGACACATAATGGAGCTTGAACTTGAGATCTTTTGAAGCTTGAATTTATAGTACTTGAGTTGTACTTTACCTTGAGTCTTGAGTATGAACAGTTGACTTGTCTTTCAATGTCGCTTTAAAACTTTGAACTTTGAAGTTTAAAGGAGTGAACAATGTACTTGATCTTGCATTTCTTGAAGTAGATCTTTGTTCTTGACTTGAAGCATTGTCCTTATACATGTGATGCATTGCCTTAAACATATATATCAATGTGCTACACAAGACATAGACTGTGGTTTTGGCACAACAAAATTTGACAATCAAAGGAACAAATAACCATAGCACTTACAGTATAGGCTTATTACAACTATAACAATTCCTCTTATTTTCCTGATTATATTTCACTATATCTGCCTTTGAGGCTATCTCATTTGAATTTTCATTTTAATCTTTGTTTCTGTTAGCCTCCTCGATTATAATGTATATGATTATACTTTCTACAGAGACATTATTTTTCTTATATTTCATATAGTTCTTATATCCTTTCCATGAGAGCGGTAACTTTTCTTTTAGAGCTCTTGGTAGAAAGACCTCATCTAATTTCATTCTCTCATTCGATAATTCATGTACAACAATTTGATATCATAAATTTGGTTAGTGACAAGTATATCATCTGTCATCATATAATAAAGGAAATAAGCAATGACATGTTTATTAGCCCTTATATCTTCGAAAACATACTTCTTTTGTAAAGCAATCTAAATATCTCTTGAAGATTGATAAGAAATGTGGATATCATACCATTCATTGAATAGGGTATTTAGAATATAATTCTTGCAATTATTAGCATCTCCAATTTCATATATATTTATTGGATCAACCATAAATGATTTAGACAATATGTAAAATACCTACCTTTAAGGTATATATCCAGTACAAAACTTAGCTTTTGTTTCCACCATTTAAAGTGTTTTCCAGAAAATTATTTGATTTTAGATAACTCAATAGTAGCATTTACAGTAATGGTGGCCATAGTCTAATTTGATACCAACACAATTTTCAATTTCAAGATGGTTGGAATTTATTGAAAATACTTCAGACTATGTAAAAAAAAATTAAATTAGATTAAAAGAGAATTAAAAGAAAACTTATTAAGTTGTTGGGTCAAGGCGTGATATGAATCACTCGGCTTGAAATCAAATTTTCCCTTCTTGGACCACGTCCCAAGTAAAACAAGATTATCTAGGCAATTGACCTCCAAAATACAATGATTATAACCCAATTCCAGCAGTGCACGATGTGAGTGCGAGCACACTCGTAATACACCATGAGCGGATGTACACTCAAAATGACACTCACACTCACACCTGCACCAAGCCCAACCCTAAGCACAAGACCATGCCCATGCCTTGCTTAGCCTGGCGAGGTGCATATCCATATGCACGTGCATGTGACACAGCTAGGGCTTGATGCAGCTTGGCTTGATATGCACATGCTACAAAGAAACGATCCAACACAAACCCCAAGTCTTTCCAAATGCCCAAGCCTTCTACACAACTTTCACACCCCAAATTTTGAAACCTAAGTACAGTAACTCAAATCCCAAGTTCTGGGGTGTGAAATAATTTGTATACATTCTTACATCCACATTAGCATTCAAATCACATTCACCCAAACCAAACCATAATTAAAACATCTAAATCATGATAATTTAAATTTAAACTTTAAATTTTAAATGCATAAAACTAGATCCTAATGTTCACTACTTCTACTTCTCATTTTAATCTTCTACTAAGAGTATATTACAAGCATTTAAAATAAAATGAATATCTATAGATAAACTTCTGAAGAAAATTGACGTCCAAGTATTCCTCCTCCTCTAGACCTTCTTCATCCTGAAAACTAACAGGGTTGTTAATTTGGTGAGCTAGAGGCCCGGTGAGATCATTTCCATCATAAGTTTGATATAGAATAGAGAATGGAAAGAAAAACACGAGTTAATGAGATAAATTGTCAAGACAAAATATACATAATGAAAGCATAGCTCAAGACAAGGATTAAAGATGTCATCAATTTAAAATAGATATAGTAGAGATTGGGTAATCATATAACAAAATGTAATTCCATGATACAATAATAACAAGAAGTGTATAATGTCATGATGCATGAGATATTTAATGCATGCAATGCAAGTCATCATGGGTAAAATCTCATAGGAAACCTTCTCTTAATAATCCCTTCAAATAATCATCCTTTCCATGAAGACCAAGAGAACCCCCTCTCAATAATCCCCACAAATTATCACCTTTATCATAAAGGCCAAGGGATTCCCTACTCGATAATCGATCCCCCCATATCATCATTAATTTAAATTCATTGTGTTCCATGAATAGGTAAGCAACACAAGTATCAAGCATTCCCAAGCAAACAGATTTATGCATTCGTATTCATAATTCATGCAGACACAAGATTTAATAATGCAATATAAATTTACAGAAGAGAATATATTCATAATACAATAACTACATAGGGTATGAATGCAAAGGATTTAGGAACATTCAATGTCATAATTTGAGATTTAGAGGAATACATTAAAGTGTTATAATTAATGAGTTATAAACGTAAAAGAATACCTCAATTCTTAGAACTTGAAGGATTCGTAATTGATGAGAAAGAAGACAATGGTTATTCCCATTAATATAGGTATATGTTTAAACACGACAAGTGGTAAAATCAAGATAAGATGCTAAACCCCCGATACAAGAGTGCAATTTCTAGGGCCGTACACGAGTAGAGTTAGCTCGGTTAACTCAGTCGACTCGACTTGAAAAATCTTGATTCGACTACATTCAAAACTGAGTTCGAGTCGAGTTAAGATGATTTTTTGAGCTCGAAAAAATTTTGAACTGAGTTCGAGCTTGACTCGACTCGGATCAAACCCGGCTCGAATCGGACTTGGATTGAACTAATTCGATGACTCAGTTACTTTGATATTGATGTTGCTCACTAACTGTTTGATGAAATGATCCAACCAAGTGTTGGCTGGTGGCAAGGAAGGTATGTATGTGAAACAAATTCTCCTTTTTCTTGATTTCGATGTTGCCTACGAGGTGTTTGATGAAATACCTGTAAAACTACTGCTATTGTTTTACAAACAGTGAGAATTTGAGATGCAGTCCATGTGTTTGTGAAAATACCGTAGAGGTGAACTCGGCTCGATCTTGGCTCGAACTGGCCGAGCTACTGACTAAACCGAGCTGAGCTGGCCAATCACGCTTGAGGATCGAGCCGAGCTGAGTTTGAGTTGGGGTCGACAAGTGGCCTAGCCGAGTAGAGTTATGCCAAGCTCGACTCGTGTACACCTCTAGCAATTTCTACTAAGTAGAGAGCTATTAGGAATACACACAATGCTTAATTTAGGGAATAAGGAGGATCCCATACCAAGGATAACGAAATTACAACAAAAAGGAAGAATTAGGAAAGATTATGAAATGAGGAAGACCTTAAATCAAAATCTAAAGAAAGATTAAACAAGTAGGAGATCACTAACTTTTTTTTTTACAACATGATTAGCTAACCCAAAACTGGCCCGAATATCACTAGAATTGAGCTCGACTCGACTTGACTCAGTTGTAACTCAAAGTTGAACTCAATGTGGAATTGGGCACAGCTTCTCCAATAGATCCACAACTCTCGCCAGGGTATTTTCATCTTGTATTAGACCTGAATAAGGCCAACACTGATCCAACTCAGCCAGCCAACTAGTTAACTCGGCTGAGTCGATTCGGCTTTCTTTTCTCTCACTTTCTCTTCTTCTTCTTCTTGCTTTCTTTTTTCTTTCTTTTTATCTTCCTCTCTTCTCTCCCTCTTTCTTTACTTCTTCCTAAACCATACCCAACAATGAACTCAACCTAGTCAACTCGACTTAGTGAATCGACTCTGAGTTGAACTAATTCTCTCTCTTGCCCAATCCCTTTGGTTCTTTCTTTCATTACTCTAACTATTTTACTGTGGATATTACATATGGTATTAGGATTTTTTTAAATTCCTTTCTATCTCGAAGGTTCCTACTCGAGTCAATGCAAAAACTGAGTTGCGCATGTAAAATTGGTTTTGATTTCTTGAGTCTCTTTTGGATATTGATCACCACACAATTGAGGTTTGTTAATCTAATTTTCATTATTGAAGGCCAATCCTATGGCCCATCTAATGGATGACTAAGATCTCATATTGAAGTTATGGCAAGAACATGCAATTTTGATCTCAATTCATGGAAGAAATGGTGCCTTAATGGCAAATTTTGAACCGCTGTATATTTCTTCGAATTGACACTTATGAATGGTCTAGATTCATTCTACAAAGCTTTTGAAAAGCAAAAAATTGAAGGATCACAGATGTTAAACAAATGGGTATGTAGGTGTATATGGTTTTGGTCATTTTCTACGAACTTTAGCAAATAGTTAAGAAATTTGGATAAATAGTGTTGTGATTGGATCTCTTGGATTTCACTGAGATCTGGGAATCCCTCTAGTGATCTTTAGATGGTCTAGATTGATTTAGAAATATAGTTTCTAATTTTTAGTCCGTAGATAATCAGTGAGGAAGATTCGACATGGATTCTCTATTTTGATTCCTCTAGACACCCGGCCTAATTCTTGGAAAAGGATTTAAATATGATGAGGATCATATGGCCCACCTAATGATTGAATTAGATCTACTATTGATGGTTAGATCAAATCCTTTAAACAAATTTTTTTACTAAGGAAATAGAGTCATCGTTAATGGAAAATTCGAATTTGGCCTATTTTTCTTCGTTCAGATCACATTGAATGGTCTATATCCATCCTACAAAGCTTGTGAATGCACAATTTTTAAGATTTTGGGTCGTTCACTCGGTAGGTTTTGAGTTTGAAGGAAACGACTTCCTATAGCCAAAAATTCCGGTGTGGGTTGCACTTCAGTGTCTTCTTTTATTTCTTTGCATGAAAAAGTATAGGAATGGACAGTGGAGATAATTTTGATGTTGAAGGTCTGGGATTTTGAAAATCTGAAGTCGTTATATGTGAATCCATGTAGTGTTTTAGTTGTAGCCCGATCGACTCTTGACAACAGTATGTTGATCGTTCATCCGGGTCTAACACGATAGTCATGGACGGCTAGGATTCATAAATTTTGATAGACATGATTGAATAGCTGGGACATCTCTCTTGAATTCGCGTGAAGTTTGGATTCTTTCTAATCCGAAGGGAATCAAGGAAACCTCATTCAAATGTGGTTTTCGCACGTAAGGGAAAATAGTGCTATTTTGGTTCATGTACAAGCATGCACATGTGTAACGACCAGCATACTTGATCGTACCAACTGAATACGCAAGTGTTACCACTAAAGAACTGTACTAATTGGATTAAAATATACTTATGATGTTAATAAATACACCGTAGAGCCTTAATATTGTGTCTAAGCATGTGATCTATAAACCAAGCGTCGAGGTCTATGAAATTTTATTTTTCTAAATTGCCCTAAATGCGATCGAAATGTTCAAACAAACTCTAGATTGTTGGTTAGTGGGCTAATGATCGCGGCATGATGGAAACACGTTCTCCTTGGCGGGATTGGAATCCTATATGGATTGGATGTTTGGGACCATCCATCGAATTGTTCAACTTAGACCCGTAGGTGGGCACATGAGTTGGGGTGAAGCTCCCTCACTTTTCAGGAATCTCTATATAAAGGATTTCTTGTGCTAGGTTAGTGGAAAAACCTAAATTTTAGGGTTTTATTTGTGCTTAGAAGGGATTTTTGTTGGGATTCTCCAAATTAGTTATTGTTTCCTCTGTATGATCGACGTTTATTGTAAATTAGAGGTAGATCATCGTCTTACTCCATAAATTAGGAGCTGAGTTAGGATTTACTGATCTTAATTAGGTCTTCTTTGAAATTCGTGTAGGGAAGTTAGGATCATCTTGAATCTTGAACCCTAGGTGCCTTTAGTACGTGAAATTGTATTCAAGGTGATGACTATTACCTTAAGTTAACCTTTATTAGCCCTTGTCAATTCCAGTTAGTGAATTATTGGGTTTTGCTTAGAATTATCTATGTTTAAATGTGAGGATTACTCTACAATTATGATTTATGTGCTAATTGTTGTTAAGATAATGACATGTTTGATTATTTGTATAAATTTATGGTCGTAGGATTCATCTAGTCTTGATATGTTGTGAATTCATGAAATTATTGCTTTCGCATACCAAGTGTTTAGTTATATGCCAAGTAATGATTTTGATATTAAACCAGTATGTCCTGTTGATAATCATGTTCATGATATTATATATGTATATTACATTGGATTAATCTCTGAGAATCGTTGAATAGTGGACTGCCTACCTAGGGTTGATCATCACACACTACCTCGATCGACTAAGGCGAAACATAGCTGGCCGACACTAGCTAGGGCCACTCAAGATGCTTTACACCCAAGGTTGGTCTTGTCGAAGTTCCGTTGATCCGCCGGATTAGTTCCATTTTGGAGTTAATCATCTATTATATTTGATTATTACTGAACATCTTATTGAATCTAGGGTACTATGATCTCCATTGTTACACAATCACCATTTATAAATGTTTGTGATTAATACAAATCGTACTTGCCAAATCTCATGAACTAGCCATGGTGATATGGGACACTATGTCTGAACTGTCAGCCTATGCTAGGTAATAAGCCTCTCATAGTGACCATTGAGTAGTGAAGGAGGTGACGAGCCCATCCTGCACTTATTGATTTTGAGTGACGAACCCTTACCACATTGATATTGTGATGGAGGTGATGAGCCTTTCATTCACTTGTTGACTTTCGGCATTGAGACCCTTACCATTGGTTGCATTATTTGTAAGTGATATGAGGTGATGGACCCTAATTTGTATTACGAGACTCTGGTGACGAATCATGCTATCCTGTCTATTAGACTCCTAGTTCAATTATGGTATTCTAGCTTCTCAAATTGGCTATTTGAAGTGGATTAATAAACACTTGGCTAAAGCATGCACATCATGGCATTTTTCAACCGTATTTGTGATGAGCCATATTATTGTTGGTTAAAGGTTGTATTACGGGTAATGTTGTTGACTAGCCACATTACTATCGATTAACAGGCCATTGGGTGATTTTGGTGATGAGCCACATCCCCATTGGTACCTAGGATATGCATTCGTACATCATAACATATATGCAAAATAATCAACCAGATTTAGAATATCAATTGCTATATTGTGCTTTCATTACATGTACTTAGATCGTTTTAATACTGTGCATAACCTATGATAATGGTAACACTAAGTTAGCGACTCACTCCCACCTGGGAGAGTGTTCTAAAACACTAACCAAGTATCATTGGTGCAGGTACCATAGAGGCAACAATCCTAAATGAGGCTAACGACGAACCTGCTGAGGAGGTCTCATACTTTCAGTTTGCAGATGGTTAGGCATAGGCTTGCATGTCTCTGCTTCGTAATTATTTTTGGAATTGTTATACTGAGTCATCCAATTCTTTTTGTACATTTTGAACCTATATATTGAGTCCCCAGCTGAATGGACCCTGTTATTTTGGTTGGATGACTGCACAAATACCATTGTGCTTGTCGTGGCACCACTTTATTTTCAAACTATATATACACTGTTTGATTTAGTTTTGTACTATTGGTTTGGTGCCATCTAAATCTCTATTAAACTATGCTTCTTCATTAAAACTTAACACCCAAGAATTCAAAGATCGAGGACGTTCTTGACCTTTGAAATTTGGGGCTTGTTTTGAAATTAGTTCACACGTGAATAATTCAAAGGTTGATTGATCATAGAATAGTCTCAGCATTCAGTGACCTTCCATCATGAGGTTTTGGATTGTTAGATATCAACTATTCTCAAATGACTATATGAGATTAGGACTGCATTTAATGATCGAATTTCATCAAAATCATAAGTAATATATGCGGTCCTTCGAGGTGATGAGGTGTAAATGTATGGGTGGTTTCTCATATTAACGGTCGAATCGAAGTTTCTTGGGCAAGGGCACACCATTAAGAATGTATGTACACAATTAACAAATTTCTTGAATTTTAGAAAGCGAAGGATTTTCCCTTAATAGTCCAAGGCTCCGTAAATTATTTTAAACGTATAATGATGTAAGATGTAAACCATTAGATTTGTCAGGTATTATATGTGGATAACAAAGATGGTTGTTTTATGATTTCCAAGCGGGTCATTCAGTGGATAATATGTAAAATCTGATGAACGTTGGATCTTGTGAATTAAAGGCTAAAATTACAGATGAACAGTTCATTTGGGTTGTTTAGACGTTATCTGAAATTTCATCATGATTGGATTAAAAATAAGTTTTATGAAGTTTCAGTGTTAGGTGGGAATGTGTACACCATAGAAAATCGAAGATATTCATTAGCGTACATATATCTGTTACAACTACATTTTAATAATGGTAAATACTACTTAGTATATTAAGGCCTAGGTGGTAGGTTTAGAATTCAAGATGATCAAATGTAACTGTAACGCCATGAATTTTCGCGACTCGAGTACATACTTGTGCCTGAGAATTCCGGGTGTTAATAATATAAAAATTGGATGCTTCAAAATCACACTTTGTTTTTTTTTTTTTCCGATTAGATCATATCCAGTTACATTCACGAAGGTAACCAACCATTCACGAGAATAAAATCGACTGTATTTATTATTCCATTAGAGTAAAAAAGTGTACAAATAATTCTTTAATGCCCTCTTAATGGGAGATTATTACATTATCAGAGTTTTCAGCAAAAAAATAAATAAAAGCAAGTCGTGTGTTATTCTTCTTCTCTATTCGAACATATTTTTCACAGAACGGTCATCGTCTGTATTATCAACCTGTAGTTTAATTGCAACATATGTATAATTGAAAAGGGTCAATGCCCTACTCATAGTAGTGGTTATCCTCTAAAGTTTACAATGATTCGAGTGATTCATAAGAATAAGAGGAGGGTTCTAATACATCTCATACTCCACAAATACAAGTGGTATCAGTATGCACAAATATTCTACATGAAATACATGCCTAACAAAGTATGTGTGGTCCATCACACTCAGCGATTTATTATAATGTGGAAAATAATTCAAGAATACCCGGCTCACCCCACATCCCATACTACGGAGATTCGTCAGCATGTCCAACATTAACGTGAATTTATGTGAACATCTCAAGGCAACACAACAACGGGATTGGAAGATTTACGTGACACGATTTGTTCATAGAGCAACTATTTGTGACATTCAATTCCAGGAAGTGATATAACACGCATGGTGGTTTACTTACATTGATTGTGCACCACTACCCAACCAATAGGATTACATGCTAACCAAAAGGGCCGTTACCCAAAATGCATTACGTCCACGATATTATATCGATCACTAGAAGTGAGATTTCCAACATTATACTTGCGTGACAAGATAATAATGTGATAATTGAAATTGTGCAACAGTCATTCATAAGATGATGATTCACAATAATAAAACTCGAAGCAATTAAGAATAAGATAATCAAATCAAATTATCGCAAAATTTAAAGAAAAATCCTCACCTCTTAAACTCAATCTCACTCTAACCTTATTAGATTTGCGTCGTGCACTCCAACTCTAGCATAATTAACATGATTCTTCTAGTAAGGCTATCGTATTATACATGTTACACGGTTAGGACCAATTTTTGCATTATAGTCAATATGGATGTAGATTTTAGGGTTAGATTCTAACCATGATTACACAGATTGTACAGTTAGACCACAACACTAAATAGGTCATATGATTATGATCAAAACTTATGTTAGAGTAAGTCTACGATTTGAATTTGGTTTTTAACATACTATTATATCCATATAAGAAAACTTAAATTTAGATGGAGCCTGGATAGCAGTTTACCTTGTTCAGCTTATAGAATCAGCCCAATCAAAATTTAAATTCTAGTGACTATGCTTGTTGTCTTAATTTGGTTCAACTTGGTTTTCTATGTAATTTGAATTTTGAAAAAAAAAAAAAATTCTGGATGAGCATTGATATTTATTTGGAATTTAGCAACAATGAGTTGAACTGTTAACTAACCTCTATTTAACCAGGGATCTGGGCTTGATTAGCCATTTGAATTTGATGGCTATTGGGGCAGCCCGACGATGCTATAAACGTCTCTCTCTCTCTCTCTCTCTCTCTCTCTCTCTCTCTCTCTCTCTCTCTCTCTCTCTCTCTCTCTCTCTCTCTCTCTTATCTATTATGGACGTTCCACAACATCAGAGGAGCAATTTATATAGTTGCAGAGTTTCTAAATCATCCTTGCGTGACCTTAAGACACTAGGTTACATTGAGCAGAATCGGGTTTGTGCAGGTAAGTTTAAGCGTCGTTTCGATCTGGCAACTACAGTCCGGATCTCTGGTTCTTTCTTGTCTAGTATTTTCGAGAGTATAATATACTTTGGTGGGCCATCTAGAACATGGTTTTGATCTTTGAATGGGGTTAATCACCGTGATTAACATCCATCATTTTCTTAAGGAAGACAACTCATGTCCAATGGTAAATTCCATCCCGACCCATTTATACTTGAACCGGTTCTTCAGGACGATCTGGATTTGTCAAGGGAAACTTGGGAGGGCCTAGGATCAAGGTTCCAGGATGGCTCTTTTAGTGGATTCCACGAAATTGTGTGACAGGTAGTTTTTTTTTTTTTTTTTTTTTTTTTTTTTTTTTTTGTGTTTTCACAATCGAGTCCTTGAATCTTAGTTTTTCCAACTTGGTGGGATCCTTCGAGTTTTCCTAGATCTCTTTGTTGGAGTCGAAATTCACTCCAATGAATATTGGATGGTTTAGATCTGCTGAAGATTCAAAACCAGAAGTCTTGGCATGGAGTTTTCTTAGTGCACACGGTTTTCACGTGTGTAGTTATACCAGGTGGAAGTTTTAGCTTGGGGTTCGGTTGTACAAAATAGGTGGGGACCACTATGATGCATTTTTGGGAAATCCATTCCACGCATCACACTAGTTAGGTTGTGTTGACCTAAGAGCCCAAATATGAAGTAAATAGGAATCTTATATAAGCTTATCAATTCCCCTGATAGGTGCTAAAAAGGACTTGATCTTAATTAACAGTCCACGCTTAATAATCAGGGGTCAATTTTGGAGTGAATGTGTAATTAGGATAGGCAAATAATTGGACAAAATTTGGTGGTTGATCGATGGTGAAAAAGGCCTAGATTTGAAATTTCACCTACTACACCAAAAGAAAGGAACTGGTTTCAATATTCAACGGTGTAAGATTACAAATCGAAGTCTAAATTTTGTATGATCTCGTAGTCATATGAGGCCAAAGTGTGGTCTAAGTTTGAATTGTGATGGACGGCACAAAGTGGGTAAATCGGAAGATCCAAATTTATAAAGAATTGACAAGCCAAAAATTGATAACTTTGCCCGTAAGGAAAAGTCTACCAAGGTGGGTTCTTCATATTTCACACTTAGTCCATATGATGGGCAATCCAAGTCATTCATATGAATGAAAATATTCTACTATGAATACCTACAAGCTTTCCTCAATCAATGGATACTAAAATCAATGACTTAGGGGCTAATTTGTCAATTGGGCCACTTTTATAATGATCTAATGGTTAAAATTCGACATGTATGGTTAATTTTTGATATATAGGCATGATATGAAATTTCACATCAAACGGATCATAAGAACGATGTGATATGGAATTCAAGGGTCTGAGTCAATGGCATTTTTGTAATTATTGATGATCTAAGAGTTTTAAAAAATCTAATGGTTTTAATGGTTATACGAACATTTCTAAGAAATTCTTACAAAAAACTTACATCTAAATCATTATGAATAGTTATTTACCAAATTAATTAAGGGAAGATACATATATCAAACCACATAATGGATGGTCAGATGACATGTTAAAATAGTATAACTTGATGGTTAGTACTCTGACTATGTATACAGGTAGATGTACGGTCAGTTTCATAAACGGATGAACACAAGTGGTTTTTTAGAGTGATCGAGAGGAAGAACATGTATACAGTTAGATTCAAGTGACTTGTTCACATATGTAAGTTCATCAAATTGTAGTTCTAATGGTGGGTTAAGCATATACATAGGTGGTGAGTAAGATGAATAAATCAAAATCTCAATTCAATATGTGTATGAGTGGATATAGAGATCAGGTTATTAGTTTACTACGATCGGGTGGTCCAAACTCAAAGTGGATAATCAAATATCTTTATCTAGTGGTGGATAGTTTACTGATCGATTAGTTAAGATGGACAGGTGAGAATGGTAAGATATATGATGGAATGTCTTACAAATAGATGGTCGAATGAATTAGTCTACAGATAAAGATTATTCCCAACAGTAATTTATATGTAAGGTTAGAATTGGCTAAATTGGTATCGTAAACGGGTACATACTAAGTTAAATTTCATGGTAACACTCGAGAACTTTTAATACTCGAGTATTGAAAAGTTCGGGGTATTACAGTAACTACTTAAATGGGCTTTTTTGTCAATTTCTTGATGATGTAAGGATCCATATGGAATTCAAACGGTTGGATAGATAAATCTATCCATAAAGAGTTTTTTATGGTTTGGATTATTGATTGGTTGAGTATATTGTGATATATGAAGCTCAGGATGTGTAATTACATGTATATGTCAATGTACGCAAGGTTAGGATCCTTAGATCATGATTTTGATCTTTTATTAATCCTATACATGAGTAACGAGTAGGATGAATGGATCAAATTCTAGGATAAATGTATATGGGCAGATATGATAATCTCACAATTGATTCACTATGATCGAGTGATCTAAAATCAAGGTGGATGATCAGATATCTTAACCTAGTGATGTTGACTTATTTTCAACAGTTGATATGACTATGACGAAAATCATGTATACGAAAATATACAAGGGTCTGATATTCATTGCAGAGTGTATGTGGGTCTACGAGAGTGTACAAGTTTACAAACGTGGAAAAGCACTCATATGCATACTTGTGGTCGAAATTTTTTGAAATACTACAAATACATCCCACATATAATATCTTCACATTTCTTTTACAATTTTTATGCGGAACTATTTCAAATGAAAAATATATATGGGACAAGGAATTTCAAATAAAATTTTGAAGGATTTGACGGGATTTTTGAAAACACCAAGATTTAAAATAACTTTAAAATTACAACAACCTAATAGACCATAGATTTGGAGTTCTATCAACTAGTGGCAACTCCAAAATAAGGAAGAAACATTCACGAAATAATTCACCACCACATCTATTGACATAAATCTCCATTGCGGCCGGCCAACCCCAGCCCATGTGCGCGTTGATAGATTTTGCGACTCTACTAGTGAATATTCTTGTTAGCTACTAGCTAGCTATATATGAATTGAAACACGAGATTTTCAATTTTTTAGGATTTTTAGCTCTAGCCAATTCACTTCTCAGCAGTTTATACTTTGGTAATTTACATTTTAGTAATTTTATTATTCTCGTATTTGCCACTACAAGAAAAATAGCCATAGCCTACCGATGGGGCTAACCTTTCCCGCAACTAGTTTTAAGGGCTACTGAAAAAGGGCCCTTATTAAAAAAAAAATATTCTGCAGCCTAATTTCGTTTTTGCCTCTCGATATTTGTTTGCCTCTCCCTCTCCCTCTCCACTCCCTCAAGCTCTCTCTCTCTCTCTCTCTCTCTCTCTCTCTCTCTCTCTCTCTCTCTCTCTCTCTCTCTCTCTCTCTCTCTCTCTCTCTCAAAACCTATTAATTGTTGGGACATGAGCCATCACAGAAATTGGATGTATTGGTAGTGGCACATGGATCAGATGGTAATTCACCACCTGAAATTGTTGTCGAGATGCTAATGGATTCAAGGTATGAAGCCTAAACATCGAAAGATTTTTCTTCATCATCATCTTCTTCTTCTTCTACATTGGGTGAGTCTTTAAGAAGAAGGTTGAGTAGGAGTGGATCAGAATGCAGAGTGTTTCCTTCAGTCCATGTAAATGAGAGTCATGGAATCGTATGAGTTTGTATCCATTTGTGTATATGTGAGTGAGAGGCTGTAATTTACAAGTTAGAATGTCTATTTCAGCAAGGGCTATGATGTAGTGAGAGTGTATTAGTAGGGTGCAAGTGGCCCACCTTGGGACTGGATTTGCACTATAAAATTGATTTGAATGTACTAATAGCCCAGAATCCCTTTTCAACCCTGGGTGAACTCTGTTTCTCATCCCATGCATCTTTTTTTTCCTTTTACATCATCTTTACCTGTAATGTATCTTTGAATATCTTCTTGGTGCTCACTAGTGGTGATGCTTGATTTCTTCAGGATCCTTTGCTAGGAGATTGGCGCAAGAATTTCCTATGTGACAGGTACTTACATAGAACTTTTGTTTAGTATACATTTGATACATTGAACATTGGTCTTGTCATCAACTTCCTTTGCTTAATTGTCGTAGGTTTTACTTCTGCTTTTCCTTCAAATGCTATTGAACTTGATTGATTTAATTGGAATGGTTTGCGGATACATTGCAAAGTTTGAGTAGATTAAGTTTTTGTAAGTGGCACCGAACACTCTTCACTATATGTATAAGTTGTTGGACAGAAATACGCTCTGTTTGATGAATAGTCTAGACACAAACATGTCCTGTTGGACAGAACTACGCTCTGATTGATGAACAGTCCGGACACTTAACTGTTAAAAGTTCTGATATTCAATCTTTCGCCTACACTTCAGATTTTTAATCATTTTCCCTTTTCTTTTTTTAACAGCCTAAAATGTAGGCCATTAGTCAAAGGGCTGCCCCACATCCACCTTTACAAAGTTGGCCCATCAGGACACTACTCGTTCTTATTCTCATTACCTAAATTTCCTCAATAAACATATGCGACAAATTTGCAAAAGAAGATTACAAGAAACTTAAAATATGGCACAAAGGAACATGACCCCATCAAAGGGATTGATACTGCTTACAAATGTTCTAGTAGGGTTTCTATCTTATGTCAAAATGGATACGGAAATTTCCTTGTAGACAGTCAAATGGATATTTTGGACTCATTCAAAGGACTAGGTTCACTAGCAAGAGCTACAAATTTGATATTATCACATTCACTACTAGCCACATTGAAACTACCAGTGAATATTAAGTGAAAGTAAATTGCTGTTAGAAAGAACTGACATTGTGTATTTTCGGAACATGCCGTGAAATGTTTAGTGTCATGAAGAGTTAATTTTTATTTTTTATTTTTTTACTTTCAATCACTATTTTTTTTTCTTTAAAAACCTTTCTGGAGGCCATTTTCTTAAGGTAATTGACTCTATCATGGCTTTATTATTATTATTTTATTTTATTTTATTTTTAACACAGTTAATTTACACCATGTCTTTCAAATCACATTTTCTTTTATTAGTTTCATTTAAGAGGATAGGTTGTTTTACAAGGTTGGGCACGAGGCCCACCATTTGTGTGGAATCTAATTAACCTATCCAATACGATTGCTCTATTATGAAATTAAACATTTGTGTAACATTTATGTAGTCTCTGCTTTCTATATAAACTGTAACAGAATCTGAACCAAAGCAAGAAAACAACCTTCTCTCTCTCTCTCACATCTTTTACATACTTTACATACTTGTACAACGAGAGTATCAAACAGTTTACATCTTTGAGGGAGGTCGTTTAAATCCTGAGGAGTTTTTTTGCTATGGTCCCTTCCTATGAACACTGTTGATATTCAAATAAAGCTAAAGAGATTGGAGCAGTTCTATGGAACAAATTTTTATAGTGGCAACAAAATGAGGTGTGTTTGCTGGCATAGTTAAAATTGGCTCTCAAAATCCGCATTATGTGTTTTAAGGGCCTGTTTGGTTTATCCATGGCTTTATACATTTTCTTAGACTTTATATTCCAGTTTCTAAGGGCCTGTTTGGTTGCCACTTAAAGATGTGTTTATCTCATTTTATTCAATTGTGATTATGTATTAGAGATCTTATTCAATTGTAATTTTGTATTTGATGGGTTTTTTTCACCCGTTGTCGACTGATCGTGAGCCCTTCTCGACCGGTCGAAGGTTGGTCTCAACCAGTCGTAGGAGTCGAGTCATGGCACGACTCAAAGTCTAGCGACTTGGGCTATTTTTCTTCGGGGTGCTCGACCAGTCGTGGGAGGTGCTCGACCAGTCGTGGGTGGCTCTCGATCGGTCGAAGGTTCGTCACGACCAGTCGTAGTTACGCAAATTTGTTCTACGATTTTGCGTGGATTTCGTGTCGCAAGTTCTTTCGCAACTGGGATGCGGAAAGGAGTTTCCTAAAACTTTAAATAGGAGGTACCTAGGGCTTTCTAGGTATGACAAGAGGGTTTTCTAAAGCTTTACAAGGGATTTGCTAAAGGGTTTAGGGCTATCAAAGGTCAGAGAGAGAGAGAGGGAAAGAGAGAGAGGAAGCTTATAGAAGAGAGATTATGCTCGTGGAGGTTATCTACTGTGCAATCTATATCTCAGCGCTTCTATGTCCTCATAATTGGTGAGATCTCTCCATTTTCTTTGTTTCTGTCATTGTTTATCCAGTCCTGCGTGAGTGAAGAAGTTTGTAACGTTCTACTTCATAATGGATTGTTGATCTAGACGAGGTCCCGTGGTTTTTACCTCTTTGAGGGTTTTCCACGTAAAAATCTCTTGTGTGGTGTGTGATTGATGCATTGATTATTTTCATTACTTTATTATCCATAATTCTGGTTTGTTCTGGAGGGCTAGATCCTAAGGTTTTGTGCAAGGCCTCCAACAAAGTGGTATCAAAGCTAAGTTCATTGAACGGGTAGGATCGGTTTTGAATTATGGAAGGTGGCTCATCAAGGATGATCAGCCTCAATAGTTCTAACTAGACCATATGGAAGGCTAAGATGGAGGACTTTCTTTATTGCAAGGACCTATATTCTCCAATTTTAGGCATACCAGCAAAATCCAAGGTTATGACTGATGATGATTGGACGAAGATGGACTGAAAGGCGGTGGGGTTTATTAGACAATGGTTGGATGATTCTGTGTTCCACCATGTGTCTATAGAAACCTCAGCCGCTAGCCTATGGCTGAAATTACAAGGCTGTATGAGAGGAAGACAATCGGTAATAAGATTTTTCTGACAAGGCGACTTGTGAATCTCAAGTTCAAAGATAGTGGTTATGTGGCCAAGCACATGAATGAGGTCAGCAATATAGTGAACCAACTCTCCTCTATGAAGATGGTCTTGGATGATGAATTACAGGCTTTACTTTTGCTTAGTTCATTGCCTGACAGTTGGGAGACATTGGTGGTGTCTCTAAGTAACTCCGCGCCAGATAAAAAGATATCCATAGAACAGGTAACCAGTTGTCTCTTCAATGAGGAGACAAGGAGGAATTCTCAGGGGTCTACTCAGCAAGAGGCCCTTGTAACACAAGAACAGGGGAGAGGAAAGAACAGGAAGGGCGGAAAGGTCCGAGATAAATTAAGAGGCAATTCAAGTAACAGAAAAGATGTAGATTATTGGAATTGTGGCAAGAAGGGCCACTACAAGCATGAATGTCGTGGTAAGAAGAATGACAAGAAAGGAAAAGGAAAGGAAGATGAATCAGATTCCACTGCGGTCGCTTTAGATGGCGACGTTGAAGTTATTCTTTCTGCAGATCATGATGTATGTCTCACGGCTACGAGTCAGGACACCAACTGGGTGATAGACTCAGGAGCTTCTTTTCATGCGACTCCATGCAGGAACTTTTTCACAAGCTACAAGTCAGGTGACTATGGGACTGTGAAGATGAAAAATTCTGGCATATCAAAAATCATACGAGTCAGGACACCTAACATTGGTTCTCAGGGATGTGAGGTATATCCCAAACCTTCGCCTCAACTTAATGTCGACGAGAAGGTTGGATGATGATGACTATGAAAGCTGGTTTGCTGGTGGGCGATTAAAGCTCATCAAGGGTTCATTGATCGTAGCTAGAGGAAAGAAGTGTTGTACCATTTACAAGGCAAGTGTCAGTATGTACAAGGTTGGGTTGAACGCGGCAGAAGATTCAGCTATTGACATGTGGCATAGGCGTCTAGGCCACATGAGTGAAAAAGAGCTTCATCTACTAGCGAGGAAGTGGCTCCTTCCAGACGTGACAAGTACACCTATCAAAACATGTCTTGATTGTTTATCAGGGAAACAGCATAGAGTTTCATTTATTAAATCTGCTTCTCAAGTTAATAAAGTGCATGCATTAGATTTGGTTTATTCTGATGTTTGTGGTCCTATGAGGACAAAAACCTTGGGTGGGGCATTGTATTTTGTTACTTTTATAGATGATACATCTAGGAGGGTTTGGGTTTATGCTTTAAAATCCAAGGACGAGGTCTTTGGTGTGTTTAAATTGTTTCATGCTATGGTCGAGAGAGAGACAAGTAGACCATTGAAGTACATCCGCACTGACAATGGTGATGAATACATTGGCGACTTTCATGAGTATTGTAAGTCCCTAGGTATATGGCATGAACAGACGGTTCCCAAAACCCCCCAGCATAATGGTGTAGTTGAGCGATAAATCACACCATTGTAGAGAGAATCAGATGCATGTTATCCCATGCAAAATTGTTCAAGATGTTCTGGGGAGAAGCAATGCACACGACAGTGTATTTGATAACACTACAAGAAAAATGGGCAAAGGCTACGGACTAGATCCGTAGCAAAAGCCCTTTTGCTGCGGATCTGGACCGTGGCACGTCCGTCGCAATTGGTGGGGTAGCTAAAGGTCTAGCTACGGATAATATCCGTAGCAATAGATACATTTAGCTACGGCTTTTGTCCGTAGCAATAGATACATTTAGCTACGAACAATATCCGTAGCAATAGATACAATTAGCTACGGCTTTTGTCCGTAGCAATAGATACTTTAGCTACGGATATTATCCGTAGCAATAGATACAATTAGCTACGGCTTTTGTCCGTAGCAATAGATACTTTAGCTACGGATATTATCCGTAGCAATAGATACAATTAGCTACGGCTTTTATTCGTAGCAATATACACAATTCACTACGGATATTCTTCGAGCTATAGATAGAAATGGCTACGACTATACAGACATAGCTACGGATATAATCCGTAGCAATAGATACCAATGTTTGGGTTTTCTGCGGCACTACATACCAATAGCTACAGATATAGTCCGTAGCTATATACCAATAGCTACGGATTACATCCGTAGCTATAGATAGTAATTGCTACCGCTACGGCTTATATTTCGTAGCTATTTTTCCTGTTTTCATTGCAAGAACCTGCTATGATTGATAACTCATCTAAGCTTAATGCAATCAAAGAAAAAAAAAATGATGCATTTGTTACAATAGCAATCAAATCTATAATGCATCTTACATTCACATTTCTAAATAAATAATACTTCACTTTGCTCAACCTATCATAAGAATTACAACTAAGGCGTGCCCTCATGCATTAAACAATGCTCGCACTTTTACAGAATTTTCTTTCTTCAGACGGTCAAGTTCAGCAAACATAGAAGATACAGCTTCTTCTTTCCTTAAAACTGCATAAGTAACTTCTGTAGACTTCGACACAATATTACTTTCAAGTTTCAAAACCCTTCCCTTGAGAAAATGAATTTCATCATCCACTAACTTCTTTAGCTTGTCAGCCTGTATAAAACAACAATTGTAGACACAATCAAACAAGCATGCCTTTGTACACATCTCAAAAGGAAGAAAGACAAAAAAAAGAGCTGGAAAAAAAACAATTATATATAAAGAAATCAAAAATGTACCTACAAATCTTCTAAACTATAGCAAAATCCATAGGTTAGGTTATCAGTTATAAGCTATAGGTTAAGGTTTAGTTTATAGGTTTAGGAAATCGGGTTCGGTTTCAGGATCGGGTTTAGGTTTGGGTTTTTAAGTTTAGGTTTAAGTTTAGGTTATGGAGTTGAGATTAGGATTAGGTGTAGGTTTAGGTTTAGGATTAGGAATTTGAGAATACATTTAGGTTAAGGTTTAGGGAATTGAGAATAGGTTAAGGTATAGGTTTAGGAAATCGGGTTCGTGTTCAAGATCGGGTTTAGGTTTGGGTTTTCAAGTTTAGGTTTAGGTTTAGGTTAGAGAGTTGATATTAGGATTAGGTGTAAGTTTAGATTTACGGATTTGAGAATACATTTAGGCTAAGGTTTAGAGAATTGAGAATAGGTTAAGGTTTAGGTTTAGGAAATCAGATTCGGGTTCAGGATCGGGTTTAGGTTTGGGTTTTCAAGTTTAGGTTTAGGTTTTTTGTTAGGGAGTTGAGATTAGGATTAGGTGTAGGTTTAGGTTTAGGGATTTGAGAATACATTTAGGTTAAGGTTTAGGTTAAAGGTTTTGGTTTAGGTTAAGGTTATATGTTTTGGTGATCTAGGTTTATGTTTAAGTTTTAGGTTTAGGTTATAGATGTAGGGAATTGAGAATACTTTAAGGTTTAGGTTTAGGAAATCGGGTTCAGGTTCGGGATCGGCTTTAGGTTTGGGTTTTCAAGTTTAGGATCCGGTTTAGGTTAGGGAGTTGAGATTAGGATTAGGTGTAGGTTTAGGTTTAGGGATTTAAGAATACATTTAGGTTAAGGTTTAGGTTATAGGTTTTGGTTTAAGTTAAGGTTATAGGTTTTGGTTTAGGTTTAGGTTATAGATTTAGGGAATTGAGAATAGTTTAAGGTTTAGGTTTAGGAAATCGGGTTTGGGTTCAGGATCGGCTTTAGGTTTGGGTTTTCAAGTTTAGGATCCAGTTTAGGTTAGGGAGTTGAGATTAGGATTAGGTGTAGGTTTAGGTTTAGGGATTTGAGAATACATTTAGGTTAAGGTTTAGGTTATAGGCTTTGGTTTAGGTTTAGGTTATAGATTTAGGGAATTGAGAATAGTTTAAGGTTTAGGTTTAGGAAATCGGGTTCGGGTTTGGGATCGGGTTTAGGTTTGGGTTTTCAAGTTTAGGATCCGGTTTAGGTTAGGGAGTTGAGATTAGGATTAGGTGTAGGTTTAGGTTTAAGGATTTAAGAATACATTTAGGTTAAGGTTTAGGTTATAGGTTTTGGTTTAAGTTAAGGTTATAGGTTTTGGTTTAGGTTTAGGTTATAGATTTAGGGAATTGAGAATAGTTTAAGGTTTAGGTTTAGGAAATCGGGTTCGGGTTCGGGATCGGCTTTAGGTTTGGGTTTTCAAGTTTAGAATCCGGTTTAGGTTAGGGAGTTGAGATTAGGATTAGGTGTAGGTTTAGGTTTAGTGATTTGAGAATACATTTAGGTTAAGGTTTAGGTTATAGGTTTTGGTTTAAGTTAAGGTTATAGGTTTTGGTTTAGGTTTAGGTTATAGATTTAGGGAATTGAGAATAGTTTAAGGTTTAGGTTTAGGAAATCGGGTTTGGGTTCAGGATCGGCTTTAGGTTTAGGTTTTCAAGTTTAGGATCCGGTTTAGGTTAGGGAGTTGAGATTAGGATTAGGTGTAGGTTTAGGTTTAGGGATTTGAGAATACATTTAGGTTAAGGTTTAGGTTATAGGCTTTGGTTTAGGTTTAGGTTATAGATTTAGGGAATTGAGAATAGTTTAAGGTTTAGGTTTAGGAAATTGGGTTCGGGTTTGGGATCGGGTTTAGGTTTGGGTTTTCAAGTTTAGGATCCGGTTTAGGTTAGGGAGTTGAGATTAGGATTAGGTGTAGGTTTAGGTTTACGGATTTAAGAATACATTTAGGTTAAGGTTTAGGTTATAGGTTTTGGTTTAAGTTAAGGTTATAGGTTTTGGTTTAGGTTTAGGTTATAGATTTAGGGAATTGAGAATAGTTTAAGGTTTAGGTTTAGGAAATCGGGTTCGGGTTCGGGATCGGCTTTAGGTTTGGGTTTTCAAGTTTAGGATCCGGCTTAGGTTAGGGAGTTGAGATTAGGATTAGGTGTAGGTTTAGGTTTAGTGATTTGAGAATACATTTAGGTTAAGGTTTAGGTTATAGGTTTTGGTTTAAGTTAAGGTTATAGGTTTTGGTTTAGGTTTAGGTTATAGATTTAGGGAATTGAGAATAGTTTAAGGTTTAGGTTTAGGAAATCGGGTTCGGGTTCGGGATCGGCTTTAGGTTTGGGTTTTCAAGTTTAGGATCCGGTTTAGGTTAGGGAGTTGAGATTAGGATTAGGTGTAGGTTTAGGTTTAGGAATTTGAGAATACATTTAGGTTAAGGTTTAGGTTATAGGCTTTGGTTTAAGTTAAGGTTATAGGTTTTGGTTTAAGTTTAGGTTATAGATTTAGGGAATTGAGAATAGTTTAAGGTTTAGGTTTAGGAAATCGGGTTTGGGTTCGGGATCGGCTTTAGGTTTGGGTTTTCAAGTTTAGGATCTGGTTTAGGTTAGGGAGTTGAGATTAGGATTAGGTGTAGGTTTAGGTTTAGGGTTTTGAGAATACATTTAGGTTAAGGTTTAGGTTATAGGTTTTGGTTTAAGTTAAGGTTATAGGTTTTGGTTTAGGTTTAGGTTATAGATTTAGGGAATTGAGAATAGTTTAAGGTTTAGGTTTAAGAAATCGGGTTCGGGTTCGGGATCGGCTTTAGGTATGGGTTTTCAAGTTTAGGTTTAGGTTTAGGTTAGGGAGTTGAGATTAGGATTAGGTGTAGGTTTAGGTTTAGGGATTTGAGAATACATTTAGGTTAAGGTTTAGGTTAAAGGTTTTGGTTTAGGTTAAGGTTATATGTTTTGGTGATCTAGGTTTAGGTTTAAGTTTTAGGTTTAGGTTATAGATGTAGGGAATTGAGAATACTTTAAGGTTTAGGTTTAGGAAATCGGGTTCAGGTTCGGGATCGGCTTTAGGTTTGGGTTTTCAAGTTTAGGATCCGGTTTAGGTTAGGGAGTTGAGATTAGGATTAGGTGTAGGTTTAGGTTTAGGGATTTAAGAATACATTTAGGTTAAGGTTTAGGTTATAGGTTTTGGTTTAAGTTAAGGTTATAGGTTTTGGTTTAGGTTTAGGTTATAGATTTAGGGAATTGAGAATAGTTTAAGGTTTAGGTTTAGGAAATCGGGTTTGGGTTCAGGATCGGCTTTAGGTTTGGGTTTTCAAGTTTAGGATCCGGTTTAGGTTAGGGAGTTGAGATTAGGATTAGGTGTAGGTTTAGGTTTAGGGATTTGAGAATACATTTAGGTTAAGGTTTAGGTTATAGGCTTTGGTTTAGGTTTAGGTTATAGATTTAGGGAATTGAGAATAGTTTAAGGTTTAGGTTTAGGAAATCGGGTTCGGGTTTGGGATCGGGTTTAGGTTTGGGTTTTCAAGTTTAGGATCCGGTTTAGGTTAGAGAGTTGAGATTAGGATTAGGTGTAGGTTTAGGTTTAAGGATTTAAGAATACATTTAGGTTAAGGGTTAGGTTATAGGTTTTGGTTTAAGTTAAGGTTATAGGTTTTGGTTTAGGTTTAGGTTATTGATTTAGGGAATTGAGAATAGTTTAAGGTTTAGGTTTAGGAAATCGGGTTCGGGTTCGGGATAGGCTTTAGGTTTGGGTTTTCAAGTTTAGAATCCGGTTTAGGTTAGGGAGTTGAGATTAGGATTAGGTGTAGGTTTAGGTTTAGTGATTTGAGAATACATTTAGGTTAAGGTTTATGTTATAGGTTTTGGTTTAAGTTAAGGTTATAGGTTTTGGTTTAGGTTTAGGTTATAGATTTAGGGAATTGAGAATAGTTTAAGGTTTAGGTTTAGGAAATCGGGTTTGGGTTCAGGATCGGCTTTAGGTTTGGGTTTTCAAGTTTAGGATCCGGTTTAGGTTAGGGAGTTGAGATTAGGATTAGGTGTAGGTTTAGGTTTAAAGATTTGAGAATACATTTAGGTTAAGGTTTAGGTTATAGGCTTTGGTTTAGGTTTAGGTTATAGATTTAGGGAATTGAGAATAGTTTAAGGTTTAGGTTTAGGAAATTGGGTTCGGGTTTGGGATCGGGTTTAGGTTTGGGTTTTCAAGTTTAGGATCCGGTTTAGGTTAGGGAGTTGAGATTAGGATTTGGTGTAGGTTTAGGTTTACGGATTTAAGAATACATTTAGGTTAAGGTTTAGGTTATAGGTTTTGGTTTAAGTTAAGGTTATAGGTTTTGGTTTAGGTTTAGGTTATAGATTTAGGGAATTGAGAATAGTTTAAGGTTTAGGTTTAGGAAATCGGGTTTGGGTTCGGGATCGGCTTTAGGTTTGGGTTTTCAAGTTTAGGATCCGGCTTAGGTTAGGGAGTTGAGATTAGGATTAGGTGTAGGTTTAGGTTTAGTGATTTGAGAATACATTTAGGTTAAGGTTTAGGTTATAGGTTTTGGTTTAAGTTAAGGTTATAGGTTTTGGTTTAGGTTTAGGTTATAGATTTAGGGAATTGAGAATAGTTTAAGGTTTAGGTTTAGGAAATCGGGTTCGGGTTCGGGATCGGCTTTAGGTTTGGGTTTTCAAGTTTAGGATCCGGTTTAGGTTAGGGAGTTGAGATTAGGATTAGGTGTAGGTTTAGGTTTAGGAATTTGAGAATACATTTAGGTTAAGGTTTAGGTTATAGGCTTTGGTTTAAGTTAAGGTTATAGGTTTTTTTTTAAGTTTAGGTTATAGATTTAGGGAATTGAGAATAGTTTAAGGTTTAGGTTTAGGAAATCGGGTTTGGGTTCGGGATCGGCTTTAGGTTTGGGTTTTCAAGTTTAGGATCCGGTTTAGGTTAGGGAGTTGAGATTAGGATTAGGTGTAGGTTTAGGTTTAGGGATTTGAGAATACATTTATGTTAAGGTTTAGGTTATAGGTTTTGGTTTAAGTTAAGGTTATAGGTTTTGGTTTAGGTTTAGGTTATAGATTTAGGGAATTGAGAATAGTTTAAGGTTTAGGTTTAAGAAATCGGGTTCGGGTTCGGGATCGGCTTTAGGTTTGGGTTTTCAAGTTTAGGATCCGGTTTAGGTTAGGGAGTTGAGATTAGGATTAGGTGTAGGTTTGGGTTTAGGGATTTGAGAATACATTTAGGTTAAGGTTTAGGTTATAGGTTTTGGTTTAAGTTAAGGTTATAGGTTTTGGTTTTGGTTTAGGTTATAGATTTAGGGAATTGAGAATAGTTTAAGGTTTAGGTTTAGGAAATCGGGTTCGGGTTTGGGATCGGCTTTAGGTTTGGGTTTTCAAGTTTAGGATCCGGTTTAGGTTAGGGAGTTGAGATTAGGATTAGGTGTAGGTTTAGGGATTTGAGAATACATTTAGGTTAAGGTTTAGGTTATAGGTTTTGGTTTAGGTTTAGGTTTAGGTTTAGTTTTAGTTTAGGTTATAGATTTAGGGAATTGGGTTAGTTTGGGAGGTTTAGGTTTGGGAAAGTTTAGGTTTAGGTTCGGGTTTGGGATCGGGTTTAGGTTTGGGTTTTCAAGTTTAGGTTTAGGTTAAGGGTATGGTCCCTGCGAATACAGATATAAAAATGGTCTGTCCAAATGGCCAGGCCCTTCCAATGCTGTCCATAGGAAATGGACGGCTTCATCATGGTCATAACAGTGGTTCCCACCTTCCAGGGACCCCCGCTCATTCGGATAGCTCCGACGCACATCCGGGTCTGCTCCATTAATATCGAGCAAATACATAAACACGGCCTGTCCAAATGGCCAGGCCCCTCCAATGTTGTCCATAGGAAATGGACAGCTTCATCATGGTCATAATAGCGGTTCCCACCTTCCAGGGACCCCCGCTCTTCCGGATAGCTCCGACGCACATCCGGGTCTGCTCCATTAATTTCGAGCAAATACATAAACACGGCCTGTCCGAATGGTCAAGCCCCTCCAATGCTGTCCATAGGAAATGGACAGCTTCATCATGGTCATAACAGCGGTTCCCACCTTCCAGGGACCCCCGCTCCACATCCGGATAGCTCCGACGCACATCCGGATCTACTTCATCAATTTCATGATAATATATAAACATGGATCTGTCCAAATGGCCAGGCCACTTCTTCGATGAATCATATAGTATGAAGGAAAGAAGACTCACCAATTTAGCTAGCAAAGAGAGAGTGTGAGTGCTTGGAATGTCGCCCTTTCTTTGAATAATGGATGCATATTCCACAATGCAATCTGAGAATGAGTAAGTTTTTTAGTTTCTTCGACAATGCATATGGGCATAGATTTACATATAAAGATTTTAAAAGAAAGAAAACAAACTCCATTCATGGACACATCCATATGCACATGCATGACATACCAACAAGTTTCTGAGCTCGAAGAATATTCTGCCGTCTTTTCCACCAGCATATGGAACAGATGAAAATAAGTGCAAGTGCTATAAATGCCCCCAACGCAATGCCAACCTTAGAGCTAGTGGAGAGGTGAGGCCCACATGTAGGTAGCCCCGGTATACCACAAAGGCCTGCATTGCTGGTAAAACTATACATGTCAAACAGTGATTTTAATAATACATAACATAACCTATTAAAAATTAAGCTACACTACATCAATAGTTCATCATTATCAAAATGATGCTGACTCACATCCAGTGTACACACAAAAAATATGCTACTGAAACTCAATCGTCAAACTATTACAACCCACCATGATCATGGATTGAGTATAAGGCTGAGAATAAGCGCATTTGACAATCTTAACCATCATTGTTTGAACAACTCACTTGAGCCATTGATCATTGGATGGTTATGATCTTCTGATCAGTGTGACTTCCGGCCTCTATGCTCCGTCCACAATGGCATCATGATTTAGTCATTATGGACTTACATGGATGCCACATGCCCAATGGATGAGTCACCACCATTTTGAAAGTGATGCCAAACTAATAACAGTAGTCTGACTCTTATATAGTAGTTGTCAATTGTCATGGACTACCTCAGGCATTATATTTTCACTAATTGAAAGGAAACATAAATATGGCCTCATAAGTTAGTAATCATTCTTATAAATGACAACTTGCTTGAAGCTAGCTCTACGGAGAGGCCGTCCTCTTGAGTTTCGCAAGGACTCTTCCAGGTAGAGAGTTTCCATTAAGATCCCTGCACCATGGATCAAGTTCAACTTATTTGAATTTCCTGTCATGTACCAAAATCCAATGAAAATCAAATGCGTGAGAGATTTACGTGTATTTAGTGTTGAAGCAAGTTCCCAGCTTCAAAATATTAATAATAAAATAAAAATAAAATGGTTGAAGGAAGACATGTCAGAAATATATCCTGCTTTTCAAAATGAATAGCGAATCCTCATGAAAAAATGAGCATTTAATCAATGTAAGCCTCCAACCTTACCAGCAAGGGCATCCAAAATGCCTTAAAAGAGCAACCACTGCCATTCCCTGCAAAAAAGAAGAAGGAAAAGCGTGTTAATAGTTATTACAATCTCAACGAGCATGTCATCCTGTATGCAAAATCCAATGTCAGATTTTTGTTCCTCAAAGAACATGCAACGATAATCACCTGTCGTCTACTTGTCTCAAGAAACTCATTAACTGAAAAGGCAATCCTGCATTTAGAGTGGTCACATATGGGTCTGATAGACTTTACATTATAGAGGTATGATTAATGAAAATTATTTGTTCTCATCGTTATTCAGTAAGTTCAAACTAAATCAGCCTGATGTTATGGTTCTACCTAGCAAAGGATAACAACAACTCCTAATCCCCAAAATGGACAGGGAGCTTATGTCATGGTTCTACCTAGCAAAGGACACGTGCAATCTGATTTAGAGAAAAAGAAGCAAAATCTGTGAGGCCAAATCTGATGTCCAATGTTTGGGACATATTACCAACATCAAACATTTACAAGAATGCACTCCTTGATGGAACACAAATAAGTAAAAAGACATTACTCATGTTAAGTTGACTACACTGTCCTCGGGAACTGCATATAGACTAGGGGTTGTTTGGATGCCCAGAAGTTGGGTTCCTGCAAGTTTGGGTTCCACCAAAATTTCTGATTTCATGTGTTTGGATCATTTTGTTCAGATGTAAGTGGTTATCCTAGCAAACTAAACTTCTCCAAAAACAGGAAACCTTAGCCCCACTAGTAAGATGTCGTGTGCTTAAATGTATTCTACAAAGGAAGCCACACACGCGTTTCCTCTCACTTTCTGTTTGCGCAGATCCTCTACAACGTTTGCAAGAATAAGCTTATTCTACAAATGTTGTGGATGGGGACCACCACGGTGTATGTATGACACTGAATCCATCCCGAAGGGTTAACCAACCATGACAAAGGGAAACTCCAAAAATTAGACCAATCCAAAAATTAACCATCTCCCTTTAACTGCACTCCCTGAACCAACGGACACTCACACACCCTTCCATGGAATGTATCCTGAAGTAACAATGCAACTATCAGCATGCATGGAAACATCTCAACTTGTATGTCAGCCTAATTGTACCCTTTAATACCTTGCAAGCAGTAATGTTGGCAGCCTTGTCTTCCCAGCAACCACCATTATTGTTCGAAGACTCATTTGTCTCAATATCCTTGTCTTCCTAACTGCTACAGAATTTTGGCAATGTTGGGTTTTCCTGTCTCTCTCCTCCAACTTCAGTCTGGGAAGTTGCATGTTATGGAAAGCCTTCATTCATTTCATACTTACCAAGTATGACTTTGAGGGCCTCCACGATGGTGTCCTTGGGTATGGTCACAAAGGGCTCCTGTTGAAGCAGATATGTCAGGAAATGGCATTCAAACTGGCTAAATTCCATCAGATTTTATAACTCAGATACATGACAGTAATTCAAAACCATGTTATAGCCCATAGGACAGGTCATGCTGAGAGTTTGGCAAGTATCAGGTATGATAGATCACTCCAAACCCGAAATTCTAGGCAACTGGGTATCGCAAGCATTCAGTTAGATTTATCAATAATATAGCCATGCCATGGTGCAACCATTTTGCTGACACTTCATCTTCTTCCACTGATGAAGTTCCTCATTACCGGAGCCATTGATTTGTTGGGCCATCATTAGCCTACAAATTGCAACGACTGAACCATCCAAATTCCAAGCAATCCATTTCATGAATGCTGCCCCATCAAAATTTTACAGGATTGGTCCTTTTCCCCCAGACTTCCTTTCTGAACTGTCCATTTTTGTGCCATGAACGTGGTTGGCTAGAATGTGACACAGTCTGCAACTTGGGCTATGTGTTGTGCGTGGTGTGGTCCAGATGAGAGGTTCCAATTACCTAAGAAGATTGCCATATGTATGGCCAAGATAATTAGAAATGGACAAGGCAACAATCTCTACTCTTTGGTCCTACACAATGCCAGCAAACCTCTAGCTGAAATCTACTATTGTTCTTCAACCTTATCTACCCAGGGTAAATAACTAGAATAGATGATGCCTCATATCCCCTCTAACAATTTGATACATGCCATAAAACAACATTTTATTCTGACATGAACCTTTTATTAATCCATCTACTCACAATATGTATTGTGGATGATTGTTCTAAAATTTTAAGATTTGTAAGAACAATGCAACTACGACCATCAAAGGTCAAACCCATTAATTCTACTTACTCTGGCCAACAACAAATTATCTGTTAGTTTTCTCTATTTTTTGTTATTGTAAAATAAAGCAAGGAAAAATATTCCAGGACAAAATGGGCCAGGTGGACCTGACCAGTGGAGGAAACTGCTCACAAGTAATGGTTTGATGTTTGCACTGGGTTTTGAAAAACATTGAGCAATGCAGCCAGGAAGAAGATTGTCACTTCGAAGATGCAAGTTTTTCAATCTGCAAATTTCATTTCCTACAGTTGTAAATACCTTCTCGTTCAAAGATAGTAATCCCTAAAAGTATTCTTTAAAGATCTGTAGCTCAATCTAATTCCAAGGAAAATGTTAAGATAGATGATAGTGAAATTAGATGATAAGCAAGAGCTAAATGCATAATGAAGATTGTCCTAGATCATGAACATATCGGTGCTTTAAGAGACTTGATCTCTACCATTTGTTCAACACACCTATTCGATAGGCTCTTGTGTTCACTCATCTACCAGCAATGAAAAAAAATAAATATTACATGTCTCTAAAGATATAAGTTACGAAGTAGAGAAATAAGAATACCATACATGTATTTTGGAGTTTGCAACAAAATACATGGCGATAAGAAAAAAGGAGGCTAAATTACTATGTACTCACCTTCATTTCCTAGGCAAAGGACCTTGAGCCATTTCATCAAACTGTTAGCATGCATGAAATCTGAAAGAGGTCAAAAGAGACATAAACAGTTAGTAGGCATCTTTTCAGATATTACAAATCCTATGTAATGTGTAAAGTGATAACCAAATTGCAAGTAACTTTCTTAGCATTCGTATCGAGGAATTGAGCTACAAATTGCTACCACATTATTTCAAATCTGACTTCAATGAAACATAACTACTATTTGAGGCTGCTTCTTATTATGAACACTAAAAAACATAAACAACATAATTTGGACATATAAAAAAAATAAAAAATAAAAATAAAAAATAAAATAAAATAAAAACATTTTTAAAAAATCACTCCATCTGGAATCATATTTTCTATGGAAACACAGATTGGATTACCTGTATCCAATGAAACCATCGTGGCAACCTGCAGCTTGCTCAAAGTTCCGATGCATATATCCACATCATTCTCACAATCAAACTGCTCTGCCACTCCACCATGCTTGCCACAAACTAGTGTCCCAAGGGCCGGAAGAAACTTCAAGTAAATGCCAGTGCATCAGATCAATCACTGTTTGTATGACACAATCATGCAACTCTAATTGGAATTAGAAGTCACACTTACATCATCAATGACCAATAAAAATCCATGCTTCTTCCGAAGCTCCACAAGTTTAATTAAAGGTGAAAAATCTCCATCCATACTAAACAAGCTACAAAATAAGATAAACCATAGTTGCTTATGTAACAAAAATACAATATACCCCTTCAAAGATGTATTTTATGAGCTAGAAACTTCCATACCATCCTCAGGTCCTTCATACAAATGCAGCCCATATTTTGGTCATCCAGACCATAGATCCTATGGCCCAGTGGATGGACCATGGCTCAAAATCTCCCTTACAATACAATTCCATTGGTCACCTGCGAAGACAATTAAGAAAACAAGTGTAGTAATAGTCCACATTCAACTAAGAAAACGTCAATTGAAAAGCCAGCTTCCTGTTGCCTCTCAGTAAGATGAATACCATCAATGATTGATGCATGTTTCAGAGCATCTGAAAATACGGCTTCCTTCCAGTAGCTAAAAGAGAGCTAACACTTCCTAGTGTTACCATTAAAGCCATATTGGTAAGTTTTTTTTAGCAATAGTCCATTCTCCATCAAGATTCAAGATCATGGTCCACTTGAGAAACCGTCTCCCTAGTTTTAGAACACTGCTTAAGGAAATTATGCTTAAATAGAAATTATACAGAACTCAATATGTGTAGAGTAATAAATTATAATAATGGTGCCTCTGGAAAAAAAAAAGAAGAAGAAGAAGAAACTATTAACCATCAAACCACAAGGTGATATGGCAAATGTTGGCGCCAATTGGTGGAGGTGGCAGTGCTGGTGGAGTACAGAGGTTGCAACAGTGGATTGCAGGGCAGTGGCTGCAGACGAAGATTGTGGTCACGGGGGTTGATGCCAATGAAAAATCCTCTGTACTGAACCAACTCAACCCAAATACACATGATTATTCCTGAAACAAACCTGATTTCAAGTTGGGTTTGCGTTTTTTAACCCCGAATGTGAGCCAAGGGCCTTGGCACCTATCCTAAACTTGATTTGGGTTAATCAGTTTTCGGGTTGACCAAACCCAAGTAGCAGCCACAGTAGGGATGATTGATATACGATTACAATAACCACAACACAATGTAGTTGCTTACCTCTACAAACTTGCTGCTGACACTCGAATCACCCCCATTGATGGAATCACCGTCAACACCGATGCTTTCCCTCTTGCGTAGAAGAGAGGGAGAGAAAAGATCGGAAATAGAAAATAAAAATCCTAACCCTAAATTAAGAAAAGGGGATGATCAGAAATTTAAAAGGAGAGAAAAGGGGGAAAGAAATGGGAACGAGAGAGGGCATTTTTTTTTTTTTTTTTAAAACGTGCAAAGGACATCTTTATAGTAAGGAAACTTCAAAAGTAACAAAGATACAGGAGAGCACCAGACCCACAAAGATCGAAATTGCAGCCTTTGTGTCTATATATACATCAAAACATATAGAAAGATTGTGGTGGCAGAGTCTAAACTCACAACATTTAATATCCTTGAAGAGAATGAACACTACTATTTCTTGCAAAGATACTTACCTCTACAAGAATTTGTCGATGCTCGCAGTTAGCGTAGTTTTGGGGACTGCGCCAATGATTTTGTCTTTCTTCTCGCCATTTTTGAAGATGATGACAGTTGGGATGCTGCGGATTCCGTATTGGGTTGCGATTGATGGCTCTCATCAGTGTTCACCTTGAAGCATTTTAGCTTCCCAGCATAGTCCCTTGACAATTCATCTATTATGAGATGGATCATGCGGCAGGGACCACACCATGGAGCCCAGAACTCGGACAAGCACAGGAAGGTCAGCCCCAAGGACGAGCGACTATAGTAATTCAAATGGGTCCTCAGAGTCCAACATGTGTAGCAAACTATGGGACTTAAATTAGCCTCACAATTTGAGACCAAAACTATATTGCAGATTACTATGAAAAGTCAAGAGTTTCACCACATTACAATAGAACCAGCATGTTGATCAGTGGAAAACGAAAAAGAAAAATTCCTTACTTTCCTCATTTGACCATTCTCAAATCAGCAGTTGTAACTGTAATCCGCAGTGATAACAAATCTTGTAATAATTGTAGCATTTAATCATAACAATAATTTCAATTCCAATAATTTTTCAATCTTGAATTATACAATGCTCAACTCGAAATAGTACAGTACACTCAGGTTTCTAGTTCGTAATAGTGGGGTCCATGGTTCAATGATTCAAACCATTGATTTGATCCCCCCATTGAATTTGTAGCCTTTTATCAAAAGAGTGTGGACTGATGTTGTATTTCTTACTTAACCATCAATTTGCTGGCCACCAGTTGAAAGGATAGGATTTTCTAATCTACGAAATTTCTAGGGGGCATGTCATCCACCATCATGTAAACCACACAACAGGGGACAGTTGGGATGGGACGCCCATCGTTAAAACCTTCTAGATTGTGTGTGGGGCCCACTCTGTTGGGTGCATGCCATCTAATTAGTCTAACAAGTGTGGCCAACTTAAAAGCTGAACACGATAGCATGTAAAACAGTTTACACAGAAACCCTTTTCAAGTGTAAAGTGTTTACAATTTACAATTTTACAAGAATCCAAACAGCCTCTAATTACAATAAACAGAAATCAGAAAAGAAAAAGGGAAATGAAAATTCACAATCAAAAATCGAATTTACCTCGGCTTTGGTAGATGAGGCAGACCCTCCAAGATCCCCCATGTGGATCTCACTCCCCTCAGTGTCCATCATAATTGCGACCGCATACCCCTTCTCGCCGTTAAGCCTGCGGACACTATCGATTATGTGGCGGTGCCACTCACTCGTGTCGTGACACATGTTGATCTGTGCGACGTTCATCCCGCCAACGGCCAGCGCCTCCAGCTAATCGAACCCGCATGTGGCGGGCCCGATCGTGCACACTAGCTTGGTCCGCCGCGTGCTACGGAAGCCGTTCTCCTTCAGCTCTGTCTCCGTCACCGAGTCAACCTCGAGCGCGCCAGCGTTGGAAGGAGGCGGAGGGAAGGCGGCGGTGCTGCCTTTTCCATTGTAAATGGATAGGATGGAGGATGAGGAATCAACAGCTGAGATCGGAAGGCGGGGGAGGGAGATGCGTTTGCGATTGAGATGGATTTGGGAGAAGGGGAAATTGGAGAGCTTGGAGACAGATCGGTTTGGAGAGGAGAGAGGAATTTGAAAATGGAGGGTTTGTGCCATTTCTTTCTAGGGACGGGGATTGTACGGGCGACATGTAGCTTGTGAAATTGAATGGTTGGGGTTCATTGATCGGATCGAGAGAGAGAGAGAGAGAGAGAGAGAGAGAGAGAGAGAGAGGTGGAGGTGCGGCTAGGGCATGGAGGTGAGGTGGAGGCGTGAGAGGGAATGAAAGAAAAAAAAAAAAAAAAAAAAGACCCGCGTTAATGAAATAGAAAGGACCCGCGCGACTTTTTGTGAGCTACGGTTAAATGGAATTTAGCTACGGATTAAATCCGTAGCTATATAGCTACAGCTTTAAACCGTAGCTAAAATCCGCCATGGGCTGTATCCTTTGCCCAATTTTTTGGTAGTGTAAACAGGTCTCCATCAGCCCCGTTAAATAGAGAAGTATCTGAAAAGGTGTGGACTGGACAGGATCCATCGTACAGTCATCTCAGGGTGTTTGGATGTAGGGCATCCGTTCACGTACCAAAGGACCAGAGGTCCAAGCTCGATATGAAGATCAGGCAATGTGTGTTCTTAGGGTATGGTGATGAAAAATTCAGTTATAGATTGTGGGATCCGACCGAGAGGAAGCTCGTCAAGAGCAGAGATGTGGTTTTTTTTTAAGATCAGTGTACAGAAGACATTGGTAAGTTAGAGAAGAACCAGTTTAGTTCAGGTAAGCTAGAGGACATGGATCCGGTTACTCCGGTTACTCCTCCCGTGGTGCCTGATGACAGGGGAGTACAACAAGGTACAGAAGACGAGGGAGTTCCTTCAGAAGATGGACCAGGAGAGCAGCCCCCACTTGATCCAGCTGTTGAGCCACAGGTGAGGAGGTCATCTAAGGACAGACAGCCATCCAAAAGGTACTCACCACATGAGTACATTATGCTCACTGATGAGGGAGAGCCGGAAGATTATTTTGAGGCCCTAGCCGACGAGCATAAGGAGGAGTGGTTGAAAGCTATGCAAGAGAAGATGAAATCCTTGCATAAGAACCACACCTATGATACAGTGAAATTGCCTAAGGGTAAGAAAGATTTGAGCAACAAGTGAGTTTTCAGAGAGAAGATCGAGCAGGAGAATTCACAGATGAGGTTCAAGGCCAGACTTGTGGTGAAAGGTTTTAGTCAGAGGAAAGGTATAGACTTCAAAGAGATATTCTCACCAGTGGTGAAGATAACATCCATACGGGTGTTGCTTGGATTGGCGGCTAGCATGGATCTAGAGATAGAGTAGTTAGATGTTAAAGTTGTCTTTCTCCATGGTGACCTGGAAGAAGAGATCTATATGCACCAACCAGAGGGGTTCGAAGTCAAGGGCAAAGAGCATATGGTGTGTAGGCTGAGGAAGAGCTTGTATGGGTTGAAACAAGCTCCACGACAATGGTACAAGAAGTTCGATTTGTTCATGTTACAGCATGAGTATGATAGAACAGAGTCGGACCACTGTGTGTTCACGCGCAAGTTTTTAGATGGTGATTTCTTAATTCTGCTCTTATACGTTGATGATATACTCATTATGGGAAAAAACATCAAGAAGATCAACAGGCTGAAACAGGAGTTGGGTAAGTCGTTTGCGATGAAAGACTTGAACCCTGCTAGACAGATCCTAGGAATGGAGATAACCCGTGATAGAAGCAACAGGAAGCTTTGGCTATCACAAGAGCGGTATATTGAGAAAGTCCTAGAGTGGTTCAATATGAATGCAGCGAAGTGGTCAGTACTCCACTGGATGGTCACTTCAGATTGAGCGACAGGCAGTGTCCCAAGACGAAGACAGAGCTGGAAGAGATGCAGAAGATACCCTACGTGTTAGCTGTAGAAAGTTTGATGTATGTTATGGTGTGTACACGCCCAGACATAGCATACGCAGTTGGTGTTGTCAGCCGGTATCTTGCCAATCCTAACCAAGAACATTGGGCAGTGGTTAAGTGGATATTGTGGTATCTGCGGTATCTAAGAGGCTCATCCAGGTTGAGCCTATGCTATGGTGACGGAAAACCTGTGTTAGAGGGCTACACAGATGCAGATATGGCAGGTGACATAGACTTTAGGAAGTCTACATCGGGGTTCATGTTCACTTTTGCAAGGGGAGCAATTTCTTGGCAGAGCAAGCTACAAAAGGTAGTAGCATTGTCGACGATAAAGGCCAAGTACATTGCAATCACAGAGGCATGTAAAGAGATGCCTTGGATGAAGAGGTTCTTACAGAAACTCGGCCGGAAGCAGGAGGAGCACGTGGTCTATTGCGATAGTCACAGTGCTATACACTTGAGCAAGAATCCAAGTCAACATTCCAAGTCAAAGCACATAGAGATTCGGTATCACTGGATCAAGGATACTTTGGAACAGAAGGTGTTACAGCTTAAGAAGGTCCACACGGACAATAATGGGTTAGACATGATGACCAAGGCTTTGATCAAGGGCAAGTTTGAGGTTTATAGAAACCTGGCTGGCTTAAAGAAGGTGGATCCCTCCTAGGTTAAAAAGGAAAAGATTTGATGGTTTTTTTGACCCGTCGTCAACCGGTCGTGAACCCTTCTCGACCGGTCGAAGGTTGGTCTCGATCAGTCGTAGGAGTCAAGTCGTGGCACGACTCAAAGTCCAGCGACTTGGGCTATTTTTCTCTGGGGTGCTCGACCGGTCGTGGGAGGTGTTTGACCTGTCATGGGTAGCTCTCGAACGGTCGAAAGTTCATCACGACCAGTCGTAGTTACGCAGATTCGTTCCGCGATTTTGCACGGATTTCATGTCGTAAGTCCTTTCGCAACTGGGATGCGGAAAGGAGTTTCCTAAAACTTTCAATAAGAGGTACCTAAGGCCTTCTAGGTATTACAAGAGGGTTTCCTAAATCTTTACAAGGAATTTGCTAAAGGGTTTAGGGCTATCAAAGGTGAGAGAGAGAGGAAAAGCGAGAGAGGAAGCTTATAGAAGGGAGATTATACTCGTGGAGGTTATTTACTATGCAATCTATATCTCAGCGCTTATATGTCCTTGTAATCGATGAGATCTCTCCGTTTTCTTTGTTTCTCTCATTGTTTATCCACTCCTGCGTGAGTGAAGAAGTTTGTAACGTTCTACTTCATAGTGGATTGTTGATCTGGATGAGGTCCCGTGGTTTTTACCTCTTTGAGAGTTTTCCATGTAAAAATCTCGTGTGGTGTGTGATTGATGCATTGATTATTTTCATTGCTTTATTATCCATAATTCTGGTTTGGTCTGGAGGGCTAGATCTTAAGGTTTTGTGCAAGGCCCCCAACAGTATTAGTGATCAATTCTTTTGGTAGGGATTAAAAATAAAACCAACAACTTATAACGGTGGTCTCTAATACGTAATTAAAAGTAAAACCACAATCATGTAAATGGTCTTCGGACTTGCTCCAATGGTTAATGTTGTAGCTTCTTTCGGTTGTTTCCAATTTGTGTTCTTCTATGAAAAATTGCCAATTCTATGCCCTATAGCCTATGGACCTTCAAATCCTATGGTTAAGGAATTCCACTCCCACCATGGAATATTACATGGAACTTTGTTGATAATTTTTACATCTTGTATCAGTTTCAGGTGTCAACCTTGTTAACCTTAAATCAGAGGCCTAGAACTTCCATTCATTTAGTCATGGGCCTGGCATAGATCCTGCCTACTTTTATCTCATTGGAAGTAAGTCATAGTTCAAGGCCTTCCTCAAGATCCTAAACATTGGTTCGACCTTTGATGATCTAGGATTGACCCACATCCTTAGATAGCTTGGTGCAGTGGCTCCATGGAAAAGATAGATAGTAAAGGACTTGTTCCTGGGCAGAACTATGGTCCCCTGCCTTGGCTTGGTAATGGGTCTGGTTCATGTTCATGCTAACTGGCAATGGCTTGGCTTGGCTATGGTGTAGAAAGTTCCGTGTGCTAACAAGGAAGCCCATGTCTTGTTTGCAGTCTGTCCTCTATTTATTTATGTCTTTATTATTTATGAAATGTTTATTTTCTGACCTAATTGCAATTTAAAAATATATATTTTTTGAATGGTGAAAATTTCAAATATACGGCCTAATCCACAAAACGACTAGTTGTTTTCCAAGTCCAAAATGCATATGAATTTTCTTTAGCATTTCCTTAACTGATATGGTTCCAAAAATATTCCTTACTGCAATATGTACCAGATTGTTATTTGGACTCCTGGCTGCACTGGATGTTTAATTCATGCAGTGTCTTGTTGAGTACAATGCAGCATTAGCATCAATCTGCTTCATAAAGAGTGGAAGTGCTTCCTTAACTCTTGTTAATATGAAAATGCCATGTTTTCCTTTGTTTCTGATGTTATGGGGTGAAATAGTCTAGTATGTTTCCCCAATAAATTCAATTTATATTGTTTTCAATTGGCATCTGTCTACCTAGTATCATTGGTAGTCAGGTGGTCTGGGATCTGGCATTTAAAAGAGATCTTGCAGATGATGAATTTGATGAAATGCACTAACAGTCTACATTCAATGGAGAAAAAGATTTGGTAGTTAACGATCTTCTAATTAGGGAGATTTTTTTTTTTTTTTTTTTTTTTAAGTTCATCCATGATGGTGGGCATCAGATCAATGGCATGGATGAACTAGTAATGAGCCCTAAATTTACAGATTATGAACCAAACAGGGAAGTTTCATGTTGGTGACAAACATGGAACTCGGCATTTAAAAAATGATATTTAACATCCTGCCAAAGTATAATTATATTAGTAAATAAAAATTTACTAAAATACCTTTAAAATAGTAAGGCCCTGTTTGGTAGAAACCTAAAAATGAGCTCATCTCATGTTAGTGCTGATTGACATGTTGGATTTTATATCAGTTTTCCTCCAACTTTTTAATAAACTCGGATGTTTGTGGTGTATTGTCTTACAATGTCTACAAAATGCAGGTTAATCTGTCTACTGGTCAAATGGTGGATTCGATACCTTGATGCTTACCAAACACAGCCAATAGGCACAATCAGTGGAAGGGACTGTTTGGTAGGTTGGATTGGGCAGGAAACTTCCCAACTTCCATCACAGACCCTCAGCCCATGGGTAAGGTTGGCATGTGCTTTCACCCTCAGACAATTAAAATTTCAGTTTCTGCCATTCTGCAACTGGAAGCCTAAGAGGAGAGATTCATCTTGTGGTTTGCAATTCTAATTTCTTCCTGATAATCCATACTTAGCTAGACTTCTTTATGGTTTATTAAATCTAAACTGTCTGCTTTATTCTGTTGCTCGATTGCTTGCTGAATTGAAATTCTAATTCCTTGTGGTAAATGATAATTTCCCAAGAGATCTGTCAATATTGGGAGTATTTTTAATGTTTCCTTGGTAAATGGTAAATGGTAATTTCCCAAGAGATCTAAACTGTCTGCTAACATTCCAGAAGAACCGATCAAATAGATAGATGAAAGAAAGGAACCCACAGCTTCCGCCCAAGTGCAGACTTTGCATTCCATTTAGTGTATTCCAATGCTATTTTTATTTCCAATATCTGTGTCAATGTGCATATGGGTGTGTTGGTATGTGGTTGTAAGTATCTAATGCTTTGACAATGATTTGAGAGAAATGAAACTGAAAGTGCTTTGCAAGGTGTCTTGTAGCATATCATTGAGTAGCAAATTCATATGATTTTTACAATGTATGTGTACTGGGTGATTTTAAATAAGGAGGAATCATATCTCCTCTCCCTGAGAATTTGCACAGTATGTAGGGCCTTCAGCCTGTACAAGTGGGCCCCATGACTTGGCAATCTAGACCATTGAGTTAATGGGCCTCACTTTGATGAACTGTGCTGTGAAAGTCTCCTTAATGGGAAGTCCTAAACCTTTGATTGGGGGTAATTTTCCTTTTTTTTTCTCTTTTCTTTTTCTTTCTTTCTTTCTTTCTTACTTCAGGAGTGTTTTTTCTTTCTTTATTTCTTCAGGAGTGTTTTAGTTTTACAGAAAGAAGAGCAAGGTTAAGAACAGGTAATTCACCTTTGATCAGCTCACTGTTTTCTATGGTTACAGAAAAATGTGTTCATCTCATTTTAAAGAGGTTTGCTAGATCCGCTTACACTTCTACAAGCAGATATGTGCTAACCTTACACGTGCAAGACATCTGAGCCATGTGTCAGGGATGTTTGCTGGCTCCACATGCACTTCTGCAAGCAGATACGCGCTAACCTGGAAAATGTGCAGGACATCTGAGCCAGGTATCAGGTGTGCTCTACCATGTACATAACTGTGAGGATGGTTAAATAATCAGTTAGGCCACATAGATGAAAACAGTGGATGGTTTAAACGAGCTTGGCAATTTTTTCTAGTATGTCCATGGTTTTAGTGCATGCATTTTTTCGAGTCAACCAAAGGTATCTATGTCAATGTTTCTCCGCAAACTTATTGCTTCAGGCTTCAATCTAATGCTTTATTGATCACTTCATTTGTTTATCCTCACAAGCACCACATGTAGGATTTGGGACTGGATTTTGAACTGTTTGGGGCTGGCTTGTTAGGCCATGACTATTCAAAATTTTAATTTGCCCAACCCAGCTTTTAGAGGATGGCCTCTTTGGGTTGTTAGGCCATGACTATTCAAAAGTGTAGCCCACCCGATGATCAAAATCAGCTTGATTTTGGGCCACATGCAACATGTACATGGTGAGGCCCTCCAAATAAATGACATGGATCTCATGCTTATGTATCATATTTGCTTATTAAGCGGTTGCTTTAATGTGGTTTTTCTCCCAGATTGTTGACTTGAAAGATGTGTTACTGTAGGGGAATAATCAATATGTAGTTAGTGTATGTATAGCATTCAATGTGCAGATGGTTGCCTCTAATATTTCAATGTGCAGGTAGGAAAATCTTTTTCCTTAGGCCACCCAAATGCCAAGATTAGTATCCTCCATGCAGCCCTATCTTTTGAAGCCCCCAAATTATTTAAATTTTGTGATATGTGGAACAACATAAATCCATTGTAATATCTCTTTGTGTAGGTTCTGGACCGTGGTGAGAAGATTAAGCTTCTGGTAGATAAAACAAAGAACCTCCGCTCACAGGTGGTGAACCTCAATATCATTGAGGGCCTGAACCTACTGAAGGACTCCGAAATACTGGTGTTGATGCCTTTTACTACTACACAGCTCACCAAATATCGACAGAAGAAACCAGTCCCTTAGAAACAATGGCAATCCTTGGCAACAAGGAGATCATTGACATTAACAAAGGTATGCTAACTGCTTAGACTTGTGTTTAAAAAAATAAAAAATAAATAAAAAAAATAAAAAAAACACACTAGCATACATGTTTTGTTATGAACAACATACAAGAGTGGAGAGGACCTTTCTTAATAGAAATTATCTCACACGTTCTTTTGGGCAATCGATAACCCTGCCACAACAATTTATCTCCCGCTTTCAATGTATGTCGCCCAACAATATGTGAAATGAATGTCATAAATTCCTCCTACGGGGCTTCTTGAAATTAATATTAGTGCAAGCTACCCTTAAAATACAAAGGAGACGTAACAGTGGGCTACTTGAGTGAAAGAATTGAAATGAGAGAAAATTCCGGTTGAAGGCCACGGACATCCTTTTTTTCAAAAGTTTATGCTACCTTTGGGTTAATGTGAAGATAAAATTGGCCTAAAAGAGAAAATTAAAAAATAGGAAAATCCAGAGAAGAGAGAGAGAGAGGGGCCCTTAATTTCCGGTCAGTATAAAGATCTGTAAGTCACTGTAAAATAAGCTTAGTTACTACAAGAACACCCATATCCATTGCTCAAGTGGTAGACTAAATGAAAGATATCTCGTTTCAACACTGAGGTCTTGGTATCGATTCCTAGCAGTGTTTAAATTATCGTCGACAATATCGAATTGTCGCCGATAATATCGGTATCGCTGGATTAGCGAAACCAAAAACCCAATTTTTCGTTTCTCTTCCTGATATTGCCAAAATATCGCCGATAATGTCGGTTTTCCGATATTTTCTAGATATCGACGGCCAACTACCCCATTTTACCACATTTTCGGCGATAAAACCGTCGAAATCCAAGAAAAAAAGAGGAAGAAGAAGAAAAAAATACCTGTTTTTTCGCTCCGATCAATTTGAAGAGAGAAATCCCCCAAAAAAATTTGCATTTTCCGTCAAGATCCTTGAATGGCGACTCCTCCGGTTTGCCAGCCCTAAAACCCGCTGGCAGGGCTACGAAAATCCAGAGACTCATAGATATTTTTGAAATTTTGGGAACGAGGGGGAGGGATTTTCGGTTTCAGAGGAATTTGGGGAAGGATTTTTGATTTTTAAGGGACGCGGATTAGGTACGCGCAGGTTAATCGTGCGACTAATAACTTGAAACGTTTCCAAGTTCTGTAGGTCCCACCGTGATATATGTGTTGTATCCACACGGTCCATCAATTTGGAGAGATCATTTTATGGGATGATTCAAGGAATGAGGTAGATCAAAAGCTTTAGTGAACCCCACCACCGAAAACTGTGGAGAGAGTGACCGTACCGTTGAAACCTTCCTAAGGTCCAGTGGACTATTTATTTGAGATCCAATCTGTTCATAAGTTAACAGTGACGTTAAATAATGCTATTAACAAATATCATCTTGAGCGAAAACTTCTGTAACCCTTATAAGTTTTTTATGGTAGGCATCACTCTGTCCACTATTTTCTGTGGTGGGGTCCACTTGAGATTTGGATCTGACTCATTATTTGGCTAATGCCCTGAAATGGTGTCTCCATATGTATGTATGGTGTGGAGACACAACATACATCATGGTGGGACCAACATAACTCAGTGACGTAATTTAGTCGCTCCGCGTTAGTAGCTAATCCGCATCCATTTCAAAAAGTGGGTTGCGTACGCACACCCTTAACGTACTGGGATGCTTAGGTGGGGTCCACCATGGTATTTTTTGAAAAATCCACCCTGTCCATTAGTTTTTTCAGATCATTTTAGGACATGATCCCAAAAATCAAGTGTATCCAAAACTCAAGTGGGTCACAGGAGAGGAAACAGTGAAAATTGGTGACCATCGTTTAAACATTCATGTAACCACAAAAGTTTAGTATCAGGCTAAACTTTTTGTCTTTTCACTTCATCTCAATGGGAATGAACTTATAAACGGTTTGGATGGCATATAAACATCAAGGTGGAGCCCAGGAAGGTTTGAAGGGTAGCAAACTCTTTCTATAGTTTTCCTTCTTGTATGACCCACTTTAGTTTTGGATTCACCTAATGTTTGGTATCAAGTCGTAAAATGATCTGGAAAAACAGATGGACGGGGTGGATTTTTTTGGAAATATCATGGTTGGCCCCACCTAAGCATCCCAGCGCAGGAAATTCCTGTAAAAGCTTTCCCGCATGAATGTGTATTGAGTACGCTCTTACGGTACTATGAGCGTACTCAGTAAACTCTGTTGGGTCCACTCTAAATTCATGTGGTTTATCCACGCCGTCCATCCATTTTTTTCGGATCATTTTAAGGGTTGAGCCCAAAATCAAAGTATATCAAAATCTCAAGTAGACCATATCAAAGGAAACAATGGAAGTATTGATTTCCACCGTTGAAACCTTTCTAAGGCCCCTAGTGATATTTATTAGTCATCCAAACTTTCATAAGATCACAGAGACACGGATGAAGGGAAAACACAAATTTCATCTTAATCTAAAACTTTTGTGCGCCCCCAATAACTTTTCAACGGTAGACTTCAATTCACGTTGTTTCAAGTGGTGTGGTCCATTTGAGCTTTGGTTATGATTAATTTTTGGCTTAAAGACCTAAAATTATATGATAAAATGTATGGACGGAGTTGATACAACACATGAACGACGGTGGGGCCCACAGAGTTTACTTAGTACACTTAGAGTTACTCAGTACGCAGTACGCTTCCTTTGGTACGGAATCAGATTAGCTACTCCCACCGCCACCAGCCAATGACTAGTGGTGGGTGCTCCGTGGACCCCACCATGATGTACATCTTTCATCCATGCCATCTATCTATTTTTTTAGAGCATGTTATTATATCATACCAAAAATGAAGTATATCCCAATCTCAAGTGGACCACATTACAGGAACAGTTTTGAATGAACGTTGACCGTTAAAAACTTTTTGGGGGCCATAAAAATTTTGGATGAAGCTGATCTTTGTTTTTATCCTTCATCTGGGTCTGTATGACCTAATCAATAGATTGGATGTCAAATAAACAGTACAGTAAGTCTTAGGGGGATTTTAACGGTGAATATCCAATCACTATTGTTTACCCGTGGTGTGTTCCACCTGAGATTTATATCCCTCTCATTTTTTTGCATAAAGCCCTAAAATGATCTGTAAAATGTATGAATGATATGGATGAAACACATACATCATGGTGGGGCCCACGGAGCACCGACCACCATGATGTATGTGTTATATCCACACCATCCATCCATTTTTAGATATCATTTTAGGGTATGAACCAAAGAATGAGGCAAATAAAAATTTATAAGCTTGCATTTGTATTATAAAAATTCATTTTGGTTACTATTTGACTGATTTCTTACTACAACGCATGCCTTTTGGCCCCCATTAAATGGAAACTTATTATTTAATGCATTCTTTTTACAATTTTTTCATTCCTGGAGATGTAAATATGTGTATTTAGGCATGTCCTGAAGTTTCACTGAAAAATTCCACCATTTTCTCCATGTTTCTCCCTTGTTTTCCTGCATTTCCGGTTATCGGCAATATTATCAACGATAACGATATTATATCTTTATCTCTGGCCAGCGAAACTTGTAGCGATACCGACAACTCGAACACTGATTCCTAGAGGGGGTGGCTAACAGTGATGTGTGAATTGACAGTGGGTGTACTAACAAGCTAGCAAAAAAAAAAAAAAAGATTAGTTACTACAAGTCACTGTAAAACAAAGCTTAACAAGGGTTGCACATGGTCAATGTGACTTGTGTACGATAACCAACCTATCCCGATGGTGGTCCCACCTTGAAAGTATGAACACTCCAAAATTCAGGCCGATCAACCCATTATGTGGGCCATCAAGTGCATTCGGAGGTTTTTGGGAGATTGTCAGTTTTTACCTATGGTGTGGCCCACCTACTGAGAAGGTGCAGGGAAGCGGATTGGCTGGTGTACCGCACACCAGCGATATGGCTGGTGTGGGTACGTGACGAGCTTTGTAGTTCCTCGAGCTCCGAGTTGTACAAACAGTTCAAAGGAGATCAAAGTTAGATGGCCTCAAAATGATGTATTTATTATATGCACACCGCTAAATGATGTATTTATTATATCCACACTGTTCATCCATTTTTTGAGATAATTTTGGAGCACGATCCCAAAAAAGATTCATATCCACAGCTTAAGTGGACCACACCAGAAATCAATAGCAACGGGGACAATTATTCTCACCTTTAAAACATTTGTATGGCCCACCATAGTGTTTATTTTCCATCCAATCTGTTCACAAGGTCACAAAGACAGACCTAGATGAAGAGGGAAAAAAATATCATATCGATCTAAAACTTCTGTGATCCCAAAAGGGTTTCAATGGTAGACATTCAATCCCTCACACCTTTTTAGAGTGTGGTCCACTTGATCTTTGTATCTGTCTTATTTTTCGATTCAGGCCTTAGGACGAGTTCGCCAAATGAATGGATGGTTGGGATATAACACATACTTCATGATAAGACCCACGGAAATTGGTGACGTCAGCACATCAGCCATGTCGCTGGTGTGCGGTACACCAGCCAATCCGCTTCCGTGTGCAGCGAGTTCGTTCGGGAAGCGGATTGTAGGTAGAGAGTTACTCACTACTAGGGGTGCACATGGCTCGGTTTCGGTTTTGAAACTGGAACCGAATGGCCAAGGATGTAGTTGAATTGGTCCTACCAGCTGTCAATCTGGACCGTTAATGTGAAGGGGGCCACCTTTAGTTCTCATCCCTTTTGGAACCGGATCCAAACCGTGTGCACCCCTACTCACTACGCCTAGCGTACTGAGTAAACTCTGTGAGTTCCATGATTTATATGTTTTATCCGAACCGTCCATACATTTTCTTAGATACTTTTAGGGCTTTATACAAAAAATGAATCATATAAATTGTTCAAATGGACCACACCACAGGAAACAGTTGAATTGAACGTTTAACGTTGAAAATTTCTTGGGGGCCACTGAAGTTTTGGATCAAGCTTATATTTGTGTTTTCCGTTCACCCATGTATGTATGATGGTTGTATGACAAATAAACATCATTGTGGGGCCTAGAAAGGTATCAAAGGTGGAAATCATTAGCCCCACTGTTTCCTGTGGTATGATCCACTTGATCTTTTGATATACTTCAATTTTGGGATCAACGCCTAAAATTAGATGTTAAAACGGATAGACGTCATGGATATACTACATACATTCAAGGTGAGCTCAATTGAATTTACTCGGTACGATGAGAGCGTACTGAGTAACTCAGTACGCAATCCGATTTCGTTAGTTAGGAGCTCGACCGGAATCCCTCACAACACTGTTGTACACACCGCGTACGCACACCAGGTGGGCCCACCATGTTAGGTGCGTAGCATTCACTCTGCCCATAAAGTATGCTCCCATCATGTTCACCATGCGGCTCATCAGCCTGATCCAAGACTGGGGTGGCCACACCATGAGAAATACACGAACCATTGTGGCCCCATTCAAATCTATGGTTGGTGTTGCCTCACCATTGGTCTCTGTGGTGTGGCCACCTGAGCTATCTATTAGGCTGATTATTTTCCCTAAGGGCCTAACAACGAAAAGCAAGCCGGATGGATGGAGTAGATGTCAGCGAGACAACACGATGGTCCCACAGCTTGCGTGTTGTATGTGAAGCGTACGACTAAGGGTGTACATTGGGCCGAACCGAGTCGAATTGGGCTCAACCCGGCCCGGCCCGATCACCAACCAAACTCAGCCCAAACCTGGCCCGGCCCAGTCACCGGGCCAACATGTCCAACCCAAACTCGGCCCAGTCAACAATCGAGCGAGTTCGGGCCGAGTTCAGGCCAGTTTCGAACCTTACAACAAGTTCATGAGTCGGACGGCATTCTCACTTCTCTGTCTCAAATGGTTAGGGTAAGGATATATATATATATATATATATATATATATATGACTGAGTCGGGCTGGGTCAGGTCAGGTCAAGTCGGGTTTTGAACAGAGTTGGGCCAAACTGTGACCTGTTCGAACTCGGCCCGAACTCAGTTTCGAGCTGAAGAAAATGACCTGTCCTAGACCGTACTCAGTTCCGAGTTGAGCGAGTTAACCGGGCTAGCCCGGTTCGTGTACAGCCCTACGTACAACAGATCCGAGTCTGGACGAGAGTCGGATTTCGTAGTGTAGCGCACTAGGGACGTACTCGTCGATGCTGGAAAAGCTCTATGGACCCACCGTGATGTATGTGTTTTATCCACACCGTCCATCAATTTTGCTAGCTCATTTTAGTTTACGAACTCAAAAACAAGTCCAATGAGAATTTCAGATGGACCAGCTTTCAGAAAACAGTGGTGATTGAATGCTCAGCATTATAAACTTCCTATGGCCTATTGATGTTTATTTTCCATCTAGCCTCGTCACACAGATCCAGATGTAGGAAAAATACAAATATCAGCTTGATCCAAAACTTTTGTACCCATGCAAAGTTTTAAATAGTGGTCATTCAATCACATTGTTTCCTATTTTGTGGTCCACCTGATATTTCGATTTGCCTCATTTCTAGGATCATAGCCTAAAATGACTTAGAAAAATGGACAGATGGCGTGGATAAAACACATACATCACGGTGGGGCCCACTGATCAAACTGCTGTGTGCTACCCGTTTCACGTATGTTGGTAAAACGGCCGTTGTTTGCAATTCCCGTCGCGGTTTCATGGCCTCGAACAGAAATTCTGCAAAACCCATGAGCGTGTGGACTGGAATATATCTCAGAAACAGTCCAACAGATGTAACATATTGTATGGTTCCCCACTACAACACTCTCTCTGATTCTTTCATTTTAAAAATAAAATAAAAAATAATTAGAGGTATGTTTCTCTAGTAGATTCTTTCCTCTTTTTCATTAATATTCCAATGGTTGTTTTAAGAATTTCCCCTCATTTTCATTAACATTAGAATGTTGCTTGCTTGTATTGTTGTCAATGGGCTGGCTGGGAACGGATAGGCTACTCCCCCTGCCACCAGCCATTGGCTGATGGTCGGTGCTCTGTGGGCCCCACCATGATGTATGTACTTCATCCATGCCGTCCATCTATTTTTATAGATTATTTTATGGTATGAAACGAAAAACGAGTATATCTCAATCTCAAGTGGACCACATTAAAGGAAACATCGTTGAGAACCATAAAATTTTTGGATCAATCTGATATTTATTGTTTCCCTTCATGTGAGTCTTTATAACCTAATCAACAGATTGGATGTCAAATAACCAGTACAAAGGGCTTTAGGAGGATTTTAATGGTGGATATCTAATCATTATTTTTTTTCCTATGGTGTGGTCTACCTAAGATTTATATCCCTATATTTTTTTGCATACGATCTAAAATGATCCATAAAAATGGATGAACCAAATGGATGAAACACATACATCATGGTGGGGCCCAAAGAGCACCGACCACCAGCCACGGGCTGGTGTCATGAGGAGTAGCCAATCCGTCTCCCTGACTTTGGTGCTAGCTGACTTTGTGACAGGCTACGGCTAGAATACTAGGCCTGATGGCTAGGCCTGGGCCTATGATTTGAGCACGTTCGATAAAATGGCTAAGCCCGATGGCTGGGCCTGGGCCTAAAATTTGAGCCATTGGCCAAAATCCTCTTAAAGTTTGAAATCCACCATGAAAGCTTAGATTACCTCTAAAATTCTTTCAAGAATTGCATGTGTTACATGTGTCTCACTAGACTATTAATCTATTAGACGCATGGCTCACTGATGATATCCTAAAATAATTAGATTATCAATTGCATCACAATAATTACTTCAAAACAATGATTAACAACGTCCAAACATTGTCCATATAAATCAACAATTAAAAATCGTTAGTTAGCCACTTAGCCATGATATTGTGCTCGTGGCTCATCTAAGACTTGGAATTTCATCATTTTCAGGTAAAGTATATATTTTAGCGGGCTTATTACAACCATTGTGTCAAATATTATTTACATTCACTAATTAAAATATTAAAATTGATTTAGTAATTAAATTTAAACCCCTATAAATATAAGTATAGCTAATTTTGGATTAAAGTTTATGAATCCTTAGTGCCAAACACAAAATAAGGATTTCAAATCCAGGGTTCTGAATCCAAGGGTTCCAAACTCACGCTCCCAAACAAGCCCTTATTTAGTTATAACAAGTCACTTACAACAAGCCTAACAGGAACTTTAACTCGTGTATGACATCCAACCCGTCCAGATGGTAGTCCCAACTTTAAAGTTGAACACCCCAAAATTCAGCCGCATCAAGCCATCATGTGGGGCATCAAGTGCACTTGGAGGTTTTTGGGTTGTCAGTTGTTATAACGAGTCACTTTCAACGGTAGATATTCAGTCCTCACCGTTCTTCCCTGTTGTGCGGTTCAATTAAGCTTTGTGTCTGCCTCTATGACTCAGGTCATTACTCACAGACATCAAAGTGGGCTCCGCCTTGATTCTGCAAGAGGCTGTCGCAGCAATCCGAGTCCTGATGGGAAACGGATTGGCTACTCCCCCTGCCACTATCCCAATGGCTGGTGGTTAGTGCTATGTAAGCCCCACCATAATGTAAATATTTCATCCATGCCGTTCATCTATTTTTACAGATCATTTTAGGGCTTAATCCCAAAAATTAGAGGGATATAAATCACATGTGGACCACACAACAAAAAAACATTAATAGTGATTGGATAGCCACCATTAAAATCCTTCTAAGGCCCACTGTACTGGTTATTTGACATCCAATCTGTTGATTAGGTCATACAGGCATAGATGAAGGGAAAAACATACAAAAAAAAAAAAAAAGTTTTTAACGGTTGACACTAATTCAACACTGTCATATCTTAAAATTGAGATTGTAATATATCTTATTTTTGGTTTCATATTCTAAAATGATCTAGAAAAATATATGGACGGCATGAATGAAACATATGCATCATGGTGGGGCCCACAGAGCTGGATTAATTGACACCATCCTGGTGGCTGGTGGTCGGTGCTTTGTGTGCCCCACCATAATGTATGTTTCATCCATTCCATTCGTCCATTTTTACATATCATTTTATGGTTTGATCCCAAAAATAAGAGGTATGACCACACCACATGAAAACAATAGTAATTGGACATTCATGATTAAAATCCTCCTAAGGGCCACTGTACTTTTTATTTGACATCCAATATGTTGATTAGGTCATACAGGCCCAGATGAAGGGAAAAAACAAAAATCAGATTGATCCAAAACTTTTTCATGGTCCAAAAATGTTTTTTAATGGTCGACATTCATACAACACTGTTTCCTATAATGTGGCCCACTTAAGATTGGGATATAACTCGTTTTTGGTCTTATACCATAAAATGATCCGTGAAAATAGATGGATGGCATGGATGAAACACATACATCATGGTGGGCCGATGGAGCAGCGACCATCAGCCATTGGCTGGTGTCAGGGGAGTAGCCAATCCGTACTGCCCGGTACTGAAAAGATCTGTGAGCCACCATATTGTATGTGTTTTATACACGCGTACATCCATTTTGACTGCTTATTTGAGGGCCTGATCCCAAAATTGGAGGCCGATTCAAATCTTAGGTGGACCACACCACACGAAACAGTGGTGATTGAATCCCGACCATTAAAAACTTCTCATATGCTAAAAAGGGCTGATATCTATGGTTTCCTTCATCGGGGTTTGTGTGACCTAAGCAACAGGTTACATGGTTTTAATGGTGAGTGTTTAATTACCACCGTTTCCTGTAACGTGGCCCGCCTGAGATTTGGTTTTTTCTTAGTTTTAGGCTCATGCATTAAAAGAGCTACCAAAACAGATGGACGACATGGATCAAATACATACATTAGAGCTTTTCTAGCACTGATAGTGCGCTCTGATGTGCTACCCTAGACAGTCAGAGTCTGTTTCTCGCATGTTTGTAAAGCGGGGGTTGTAGACAATTCCCGGTGCGGCTTCGATGGATGGCCAGATCCACCCAGGTTGGAGGATCCCTAACTGTGGGCCCACCTTGATTGATGTATGCACCTTACATCCACGAAGTCATCCATTTTGACATATCATTTGAGGGCATGATCACGAAAATGAAGTAGATATGAATCTCAGGTGGGCCACACCACAGAAAACCATGGTGACTGAATATCTACCATTAAAAACTTTTTGAGGACCACCCGCATGTTTATTTTCCATCCAATCTGTTGATAAGATTACAAAAACATGGACGAAGGAACCACACAAATTTCAGCTTGATCTAAACCTTTTGTCCTATAAAAAAATTTAATAGTCAATCACCACTATTTCCTATGTTGTGGTCCACCTGAGCTTTGAATCTGATTCATTTTTTGGATCCTGCTCTAAAATAAGGTTCAAAACAAGATGGACGTCATCGATGTAAGACACACACATCACTGTTCATCCCACAGTCAAGGGATCCACCAAAGCAGCGCCCCATAAGACGTCGATTGCATCCTACCCCCATCGGTCTTTAGCCACGAACCGGCATATCTGTGGGGGGCACCGTGATGTATCTGTTTATCCATGCCGTCCACTCCTTATCTCAGATAATTTTAATGTATGAGCCTAAAATCATGCAGATCCTATCCTAAAGTAGACCACGCCACATATGAATCTTGTATTTAATGCAAGCCAAGCTTATTATTTCATGTGGTCTATTTGAGGTTGGATTTACCTGAATTTTCAAATAATTCCTTAAAATGATCTGAGAAAATGAACTGACGGTGTGGTTAAAAAGATAAATCGAGGTCAGCCCCCACAGATCTATCCGTTCGTGGACAGAGTGGAAGTACGACGCAATTAGCATCCGCGCACGTAACGTTTTCACGGCTCTTTAACAGAATTTCTGCAAAACCCACAAGCGCATGGAAGGGTCTATATCAGAAATAGTCGAACATATGTACTACATTGTATAATTCCCCGTTACAAAACACCCTCTCGGTGGGTAACAGATTGGCTACTCCCCCTACCATCAGCCACGGTCGGTGATCCGTGGGCCTCCACCATGATGTATGTGTTTCATCCATTCTGTTAATCCATTTTTACATATCATTTTAGTGCTTGATCCCAAAAATGACAGGGATATAAATCTCAGTGGAACACACCACATGAAAACAATAGTGATTGGATATCCACCATTAAAATCCTCCAAAGGCCTACTGTACTGTTTATTTAACATCCAATCTGTTGATTATGTCATAGAGGCCCAGATGAAGGGAAAAAACAAAGATCAGCTTGATCGAAAACTTTTATGGCCCCCAAAATTTTTTTAATGGTCAACACTCATTCAACAATGTTTCCTGTAATGTGGTCAACTTGAGATAGGCATTTATCTCATTTTTGGTTTCATACCATATAATGATCTTGAAAAATAAATGGACGGCATGGATGAAACACATACATCATGGTAGGGCCCACAGAGCACCAGCCATTTGCTGTGGCAGGGGGAGTAGCCAATCCGTTTCCCTCTCGGGGAATCATTCTCGTAGCTTTTTCTTCCTTAAAAGAAGGAAGAGGTACGATTATTTATTTATTTATTTGTAAACTTCCACTCTTTTTCACTAACATTAAAATAATTGCTGTAGCTTTCTCTCTGGCGGAAGGAAGGAAGAGGTACGTATTTTTAAGTAGATTTTACCCTCTTTCTCATTAATTGGTTGCGTGCTTGTATTGGTGTCTATGTGCCGGGATGGCCTGTCAGGCTTTCGGCCCGGCTACGGCTAGAATCCTACGATGATGGCCGGGCTTGGGCTAAAGACTCAGGCATAGGTTGTAAATAATCATTACAGGCTATGATCCAGCCTGTTTCGTTTGGTCTCATCATAGTATGGTCTGGGTTTGACTAGGTTTTACTCGGTGGGCTCGGCTTTGAACAGACCTTGGCAGAGGGCTAACCTGGCTATTGGCAACCTTATTAGCAAAAGTAGCTACTTCAGTCCTACTCTCAGCTTGATCTGCACGTGTGGGAGATCTGAGACATTGATACAGTGAGCAGAAACCATAGTTCAAAAACTCGAAAAGTCGATCCAACTCAATGTATAGCAAAGTCCGGTTAACTTGAAGACTCAAACCGAGTCTTCGATTGACTCGACGTGATATTTTAGCAATTTAATTTTTTTTTTTTTATTAAAGCAGAGGACGCGGATTGCGTCCTACCCCGCCCGGACGGTAATCCGTCCGGGCAGGGCTCTGTGGGGCCCACTATTATGTAAGTGTTTTATCCACACCATTGAACTATTTTTTCATATAAATTTAGTATATCGACTAAAAAATGAGGCAAGTCAAAGGCTTAAGTGGACCACAACAAAGGAACCTGCACTGATATGACACCCACCGTTGAAACCTTTCTATGGACCCACGTGATGTTTTTTTTACCGTAAAACTTACTCATAAGGTCATGTAGACGTGAATGAAGTGAAAACACAAATATCAGCTTGATCCGAAACTTCTCTGTTTCCAAGAAGCTTTTAATGGCATACTAAATCCCCACTTTGTGGTCCGCTCAAGCCTTGGACCTGCCTCATTTTTTGGTTAGTATACTAAATTTATCTGAAAACATCGCTCAACGGCATGGATAAAACACTTACATAACTGTGGGCCCCACGGAGCCCTACCCGCGTCATAAAGCAGATTGGCTGCTCCCCTGCTGCCACTGGCTAGTGGTCGGTGCTCTTTGGGCCCCACCATGATGTATGTGTTTCATCCATTTCGTTCATCCACTTTTAGAGATCATTTTTGGGCTTGATCCCAAAAATTGGAGGGATATAAATCTCAGGTGGACCACAGCACAGGAAAACAATAGTGATTGGATATCCACCATTAAAATCCTCCTAAGGTCCACTGTACTGTTTATTTGACATCCAATTTGTTGATTAGGTCATAAAGACCTAGATGAGGGGAAAAAACAAAGATCAGCTTGTCAAAAAGTTTTTAATGGTCGACTTTCAATCAACATTGTTTCCTGTAATGTGGTCCACTTGAGATTGGGATATATCTCATTGTTGGGATCATACCATAAAATGATCTAAAAAAATAGATGGACGGCATGAATGAAACACATACATCATAGTGGCCCCACAGAGCACCGGCCACTAGCCATTAGCTAGTGGCGGTGGGAGCTGCCAATCCGTTCTCGGAAAAAGGGTCACACTACGCAGCAATGCATGAGGCGGATTTCCTTCCAAAGCCTTTCGCAGGAAGTTGCTGCCCAACGATGTCGGGTACGGCCCACCGACATGTCTGTAGGAAATGTACCCTGTCCGTCCGTTTTTCGAGCTCGTTTTATAACATGCTACAAAAAATGAGGGGGCAAAACAAGAGGGAAAGTTAGGGAAGGAAATGCCTGCCAATGAAACTTTCCTAAGGCTCCACCTTGATATTTATATGTCATCCAAACCGTTTGTTAGGCATTAATATTAGGGCTGAAAGTTGGGCGGGTTCAACCCGACCGACCCGTGACCGACCCGACATTGGGTTGGGTTCAGGTAGGATATATCGGGTCCGATCTCAAGCTTGGGCTGTACAAACACCAACCTGATAAAACTTGGGTTGGGCTTGGGTTGCCTGACCTAACCCAAACTCGATCAATATATAAGTTACTTACAAATTATAATTGAGTGTGGATCTTTTGTGTTGAAGGCACACTAGTGATGTCGGGTCTCATTTGTCCACGTCATTTCCAAGGACTCATGTTAACAAGATATGTCGGATTTCTCTCTTCCAAATAGATTGCATGCTATGCTACATGACTTTTAAAGGAGTAGTTGTCATATATTTTACCTTGTTTTTTAAAGAAAAAAATAAATTTCTTTATGGAATAATCACATATATAATTAATAAAACCATAGATACAAAAAATAAGTCTTATATATTGAAATATAATAAGCTAATGTAATAACGAAAATATTAGCACGTATACCTGACCAACCCGATCAACCCGACCGAGCCCGCTTGGGTTGGGCTTGGGTTGAGAATTCCCAACCCAAGGTTGGGTTGGATTAGGGTTGAGGTATAGGAACCTTGGGTTGGGTTAGAGTTGAGCACCAACCCAACCCAACCCGCCCGACTTTCAGCCCTAATTAACATTGGGATGAAGTGAAAATACAAAAAGATAGCCTGAAAATAAATTTTATAGCCATAGGAATGTTTCAACGGTTCTCATTGAATCCCCAATTTCTCCTCTCGTGTGTTCCACTTTAGCTTTTGATCTAATTTATTTTTAGTCTCAAGTCTTAAAATGATTGGATGTCTTAAAAAACGGATGGAAGGTGTAGACTTCCCACAAACATGGAGGTGGCCCCACCCAGCATGCATGTGCAGGATCTTCCTGCGAAAGGCTTTGGCAGGATATCCGCGTCCCAACAGTGGAAGCGGATTCGCTGGTGTACCACACACCAGGTATACAGCTGCTGCTGTAGGTACGTGTCGTGCCTAGACGAGCTGCTCCTCGAGCTGCGAGTTATACGAACGGTTCAAAGGATATCAATGTTACATGGCTCCACAAGTGATGTATTTATTATATCTACACTGTTCATCTATTTTTAGAGATCAGATTATTTAAAAAGCATTATCTAAAAAATGAATCATATCAAAAGTTCATCAGGACCACACCACAAATGGTAGTGGAGATAATGATTTTCGCCGTTAAACAATTCGTAGGGCCCATTATAACGTTTATTTTCCATCCACTATGTTTATAAGGTCTCAAGGACATGAATGAAGAGGAAAAATAAATTTCTTTTTGACTCAAAACTTCTGTGACCCAAAAAAGGGTTTCAATTGTAGACATTCAATCCCCCGCTGCTTTTTGCAGTGTGGCCCACTTGATAATTAGATTTGTCTTATTTTTCGTCTCAAGACTTAAAACTATCTCACCAAATGTATGAACAATTTAGATATAACACATACCTTATGATCAATCCCACATAATTTGCTTACATCAATACAGCAGCTATACAGCTGTGTGAGGTACACAAGCCAATCCGCCTCCGCCCGGATGCGAATTGCTTCCTACCCCCGCCCGGACGTTAATCCGTCCCGGCAGGGCTCTATGGAGCCCACTGTGATGTAACTGTTTTATCCCGCCGTCCAACGATTTTTTCAGAAAATTTTAATATGTGAACCAAAAAATGAGGCAGGTCCAAGGCTTGAGTGGACCACACCAAAGGAACCTGCACTGATATGACACCCACCGTTCAAACCTTTCTAAGGGCCCACGTGATGTTTTTTTACCATAAAACCTATTCATAAGGTCACGTAGACGTGGATGAAGTGAAAACACAAATATCAGCTTGATCTGAATCTTCACTGGCTCCCAAGAAGCTTTTAATGGTGGACGTTCAATCCCCACTTTGTGGTCCACTCAAGCCTTGGACCTGCCATATTATTTGGTTCACATATTAAAATTTTCTAAAAAAATCGTTGGACGACAGGATAAAACAGTTACATCACGGTGGGCTCCACAGAGCCCTGCCCGGACGGATTACCGTCCGCGCGGGGGTAGGACGCAATCCGCATCCCCTCCGCCTCGGCTTGTCTTGTTGAGACCCGAAAAGTCACAAAAGCACATAGTTTCCATGGAAACGGATTGGCTACCAGCAGCCAATGGTAGGTGGTCGGTGCTATGTGGTCCCACCATGATGTAAGTGTTTCATTCATGCTGTCCATCTAGTTTTCTAGATCATTTTATGGTATGAGACCAAAAATCAATCTAACCGGACTACATTACAGGAAACAGTGTTGAATGAGCGTAGACAATTAAAAACTTTTTGGGCGCTATAAAAGTTTTGGATCAAGTTGATATTTGTTTTTTCCCTTCATCTAGGCCTATATACCTAATCAACAGATTGGATGTCAAATAAACATTACAGTGTGCCTTAGGATGATTTTTATGTGGATATCCAATCAATATTGTTTTCCTGTGGTGTGGTCCACTTGAGATCTATACCCCTCTTATTTTTGTTTTAAAGCCCTAAAATTATCTTTAAAAATGGATGAACGGAATGGATGAAACACATACATCATGGTGGGGCCCACAGAGCACCAACCACCAGCCAAGGGGCTGGTGGCAGGGGGAGTAGCCAATCCGTTTTAGTTTCCACAAGACTCATGCCCTGTTTGTTAACTCTTAAAATTAAGACTTAACACGGAATTGAGAAAATGCCTTGTATTAAGCGTTGTTTGTTAACACTGAAATGGAAAGTGCTAAGTGACTTTCCGCGATATTTCGCTAAATTCTTTCGGCGATGGGAGTCTGGCTTAACGGTAAACACTGAATGCGCTCCGTGAAAATTACTATTAAAAGAAATTTTTGATTCTAAAATTGCCCTTACTACTGCGAATATTTTTTCTCTTCGAAAACTATCTTTTAACATGTGAATTTTATTTATGCCCTATCATAATTTATGTGTTTGATCCACACCGTCCATCAACTTTTTCAGATTATTCTTGACCATGCGCCCAAAAATAAGATGCTTGTAAAACTCAAGTGGTCCACACCACATGAAAACAATAGCAATTGGATATCCACCATTCAAATCCTTCTAAGGCCCATTGTACTGTTTACTTGACATCCAAACTGTTGATTAGGTCATATACGCCCAGATGAAGGGAAAAAATAAAAATCAACCTGATCCAAAACTTTTATGGCCCCTAAAATTTTTTAATGGTCTACGCTCATTCAACACTGTTTCCTATAATATGGTCCAATTGAGATTGGGATATACCTCATTTTATGGTAAAATGATATGTAAAAGTAGATGGACGGAATGGATGAAACACATACATCATGGTGGGCCCCACAGAGCATCGACCACAGGCCATTGGCAGGTGTCAGGGGAGTAGCCAATCCGTTTCCCGGATTTTCGGCGAAGGACGCGGATTAGCTACTGACAGGTTGAGTAGCCAGAATGGCTACTGAAGTGACGTCACCAAGTTATGTTATGTGGGACCAACCATGATGTATGTGTTGTATCCACACCGTCCATCCATTTGGTGATATAAATATAGGGTATGAGCCAAATAACGAGTCAGATCCAAAGCTCGAGTGGACCCCACAACAGAAAACAGTGGAGAGTGTCGTCTACCCTTAAAAATTTCTAACGGCCACAAAAGTTTTAGATCAAGCTGAAATTTATTTTTTACCTTCTTTCATGTCTGTCTTAACTTATGAACATGTTAGATCTCAGATAAACATCATAGTAGACCTTAGGAAGGTTTCAACGGTGGGCGTCACTCTTCCCACTGTTTTATGTGGTGGGGTCCACTCCAGATTTGAATCTGACTCATTCTTTGTCTCATGCCTTAAAATGATATCTCCATATGAATGGTTGGTGTGGATACAACACATATATCATGGTGGGTCCCACAAAACTTGGTGACGTCACTTTAGTAGCCAGTCTCCTGCTCAACCTGTCAGTATCTAATCCGCCTCCTCCTGTGAAAGACTCCCGCAGGAACTTCCTGCATTCTATGTGGGGCCTACTGCGATGTTTGTGAGAAAATCAGTCCATCCATCCATTTTTGGAGCTTATTTTAGGGCATGCAACAAAAAATAAGATGTATCCAAAACTTAAATGGGCCACACAATAGAAAATAATGAAGATTTTGTGACCACCATTGAAACATTTATATGGCCACAAAAGTTTTGTATCAGTTAAGTTCATGATGTTTTCACTTCATCTCGTCTAGGAAGGTTCTAACGGTAGGCATGCCTCTCTCATTGTTTCATCTTGTATGGCCTACTTGAGTTTTGGATACTCTTCATTCTGGCTGAATGTCTTAAAATGAGTTTTGGATACTCCTCATAAAGAATTTATCTTTTTTTTTTTTTTTTTTTTTTTTTTTTTTTTTTTGAATAATGATATTTCAATTTTCTCTTAATTACTATAGTTTATTTGAATTAAATAAAATATTTTTATTTTTATTTAATAAAAAATAATTCTTTATAACTTAAAACATTTCCAAACAGGAGATAGGGACAAATGTGTTAAATTAATGTATTTCAGACATTTCATATGTTTGTTAACAAATATATTGTCCCAAATTCGGTACTTAATTTTCAGACTTCCGCCATTATTACCAAATAAGTTTTTTGACTTCAGATTTCATTTTTAGGCTTCATATTTCAGATTCAGACTTTAGACTTCAGATTTAACAAACGGCCTCAGACGGTCAACTAAGATGATATTATTGTCACAGTTGCTATCATTGCACGTGTGTGAAACTCAGGCGATTCATCAGTTAAAGTGTTGAGCGTCAGACTCGAGCCAAAAATAGCCTGTACACACGTCAAGTATTATTAGTCTTTTTCTAAGAAAAAAAATTTTTTTCTAACCATCCATTTCCTTTCATACAAGACAGTGGACAGCCTGATAAGTGGAATAGTCTGCCAATGAGGCAGGTCATATAGCACGTCCAATAAATTGAATGGCCTGGATCCTGCACATTTAGCTAAGTTCTCCCCGCACATTTGGCCTACCTGATCTACCTGATGAGTGGATTGGCCCACTCTTTTGGACCGGGCCTATTTACTGGACGCGGATTGGTGGGGCCCGCTATGATGTATGTGTTTTATCCATGCCGTCCATCTATTTTTCCAGATCATTTTAAGCTTAATCCAGAAAATGAGACCAATATAAATCACAAGTGGACCACACCACTAGAAAACGGTGGTGATTGAAAGCCCACCATTAAAAACTTCCTCAGGCCAACTGTAATATATATTTGCCATCCAACCTGTTGATTATATCACATAGGCTTGGATGAAGGGAAAACACAAATATCAGTTTCATCTAAAAAATTTATGGCCCTGGAAGTTTTTAATGATGAGCATTCAATCATCATTGTTACATTTGGTGTGGTCCACATGAGGTTTAGATCTACCTCATTTTTGGGCTCACAACATAAAATGATTTGGAAAGTTGGATGGACAGGGTGGATAAAATACATGCATCATGTTGGGGCTCACATCGCACCGTCCTGTAGCGACCGGCCACTAACAGAGTCAGTAGGCAATCCGCCTCCTGATTACTGAGCCCGAGGGAAGCGGATTGCATCCTGTCCCCTGCCTCAGATCTGTCCAGGCAGGGGTCTGTGTGACCCACTTTGATGCATGGGCTTAATCCGTACCATTCATCCAGTTTACAGGATCATATTAGAGTAAGAACCCAAAAAAGAGGCTGATCCAAGGCTCAAGTGGACCACACCATAGGAAGAAGCAACGATAATGATACTAACGGTTGAAACCATCCTAGGGTTCACCATCATGCTTATTTTCCATCCAACATATTTATAAGGTTACATGGACCTAGATGAAGGGAACACACAAATATCTGCTGATTCAATACTTCTAGGGCTCCAAAGAAGTTTTTAGTCCCACTGTGGTTCACTCAAGCCTTGGATCTGCCTCATTTTTGGGCTCATACCCCCACGATGATCTGGAAAAAATGGATGGACAGTGTGGATAAATCCCATACATTACGGTGGGCCCCACAAAGACCTGCCTAGACCGAGTGGGTTCAGGCAGGGTAGGATGCAATCAATTACAAAGATCAACTACGTTGAAAATGAGGCTGATTCACTCATCAGGTGGGCCAAACCATCAGCTATTCATTGATTTTGACTGTGTCCTGCTTGGTTAGTAGATTGGCCTGTCATCAAGGTAGAGCATAGAAATGGTCATCAAGGTAGAGCATAGGCAACTTTCTGACAATAAATCAAGTTATAAGAGACAGGAAAACAGAGAGAAGGTGCAGCACCAAGAAAGACTGTTCAATGGTGAGTAACTCATCTCATTATTTTTCAACGTTGTGGATCACTCCATTTAAGATCCATGTATTATTTGAGCGGTTATGGCAAAATGAGTTTGCCGGTGCAATAAATGTACTTAGCAATGTCACACGGTCATTACAGTAGCCCAACAGTGCCTTGTTGCACAGGCTTTCTAATATATATCTTTTTGGTGTGGGACACACACACAAAGGGGATGATATGTGGGGACAACATGCATGAGACCCACCTTGTCCATCAAGCATGTTGACTCATTTTCTTCCCAGAGTCCAAAATTGGGACTCCAACTCGGTGGTGACCCCTCCAGTATCGAGCTCGGTATTGGTGAAAGCTTTGTGGGCTCCACAATTATGTATGTGTTTTATCCATTCCATCCATTTAATTTTCAGATTATTTTAGCACATGATACCAAAAATAAGATGGATCCAAAGGTTACCGTGGATGATAAAAGTTTTGGATCAAGCTGATTTTCATGTTTCACTTCATCCAGGTTGATCCCATAATTTTAATAGTTTGAATGGCAAATATATAAACATTATGGTACGCCTTGAGAAGGTTTCACGGCGGGTATCATTATCCCACTGCTTCTTATGGTGTGGTCCACTTGTGCTATGGATCAACCTCATTTTGGGTTCATGCCCTAAAAGACGATGGCAAATTGATGGACGGTGTGGATAAAACATATACATCATAGTGGGGCCCACGCAGCTTTTTCAATACTGATCAATATCGGGGTCACTATCAAATCTAAGTCACAAAAATAATGCCACGCAAAAACTTAGGTAGGTGTTGCCCACACTAGGGAGGAGCCGGGATGGGACACCCTTGTGGAACCATCATGGTTCATATATCCCAACTTATGTGAATACCCAAGATGAATGGATGTTCCAAAAATCACAATGTTCTAAAACTCAAGTGTACAGTGCTAATTTTAGGCATGATTTTACATTTTCACTTTTGTGAGGTCCACTTAATATTGGGTCAGTGTGATGTTTGGGTTAAGGCCAGACATAGGTGGTTCACCTGACTGTCTAGATTTTATTCACATGCACTTGTTCTCAACACGAAAGTGGTAGGCGGGCCCTTTTATGCATGTGCATAGTTACACCAATGTTTTTAGTGATCAATAGGCATTTACTAATTTGGACCATTTATTACTTTCTTTTTATGAGCTGTTAGTTTGATTGTAAGGAGTTTGCAAAGGAACATATAGTTTGTTGTTTCCAAGTGTGACAAAGATTTAAATTAGAAAATAAAATGGGTATCTTAAAGTCAGATGTGGATTGCCAGCAGACTAGGTCACCCGACTCTATGGGGCCCATCGTGATGTTTGTGTTTTATCCACATTGTCCATCTATTTTTCCATCTCATTTCAGGGCATGATCCCAAAAAGTGAGGCAGATCCAAAGCTCAAGTGGACTACACCATGGGAAATAGTGGAAATAATGACGCTCACCATTGAAACCTTCTTAAGGCTCGCCATGATGTTTATTTTCTATCCAACCTGTTCATAAGAACATAAAGAGTTGGGTGAATGGAAAACACAAATATCATCTTGATCCAAAAGTTTTGCGACTCGAAAGAAGTTTTCTACGATATATGCATTCAATCCCCTCTATTTTCGGTGTTGTAGTCTACTTGAGTTTTGGATCTGCCTCATTTTTTTTTATCATGTCGTAAAATGAGCTAGCAAAATAGGTGGATAACATGGATAAAACACATACATCATAGTGGGCCCCATAGAGATAAGTCACCATGGTATCCAGGCAATCCATACCCCTCAACGCATCTATATATGTGGACTTGTGGATAGTTACAACTCATACTATTATTATAGATTGTTGAGTTAACATTAAGTTCGGATAGGACTTGACTGTGGGACTCATCTTGATGTATGCGTTGTATATCCATGTTGTCGATCACTTTTTCTAACTTATTTTAGGATATGGGCCCAAAAATTAAGCAAATCCAAATTTGAGGTGGACACAACAGAAAATATTACATTGATGGACTATTAAGAACTTATGGGCCACAAAAATTTTGCATCATGCTAATATTTGTTATTTTTTTTTTTTTCCTTCATCCAAGTCTATGTAACCTTGTCACTAGGTTGGATGACAAATATACATTACGATTGCCAGAGGAAATTTTTAATCGTGGGCATTTAATCACCACAATTTTTCATGGTGTGATCTACTTGAGATTTAGATTTGCTTTATTTTTGGGAATATATCCTAAAACGACTTGATAAAACTAATAAACGGAGTGGATATACAACACATAAACCAAGGTACGGTCCATGGTCGTGGCCTAATTGAATTCAATGTTATCCCCACTCAAAAAAATTTGCTCCATATTGTAGTTGTTTGTCTACGCAAGTACTTTTGATTTCTTTCAGTACTTTGATGTCATTTTTTATATATTATTTAGGATATGGGAAGCAACACAATGCCCACATGGTTAGAGTCGTTGCTTAAGGCAGAATTTTATGCATATTGTCAACATCATGCCAAATACAACAACTATTACTGCATAAATTGTATGGGAGAAGCCTTTTGTATCTCATGCCTACCTAACCACAACGACCATCAATCTCTACAGGTGAGTTATTCTCTATAACTTGATTTTAATGTATTGGCGAATGTGGATATAATTGACCTCACTTTTGGATGGTACATACTCAAAATTTTCTTAAGGGAGTTATCATCCATTTAATTATGGCATATAAATAGACACTAAAAAAGGCCATAGATTAAAGTATTGAGATCTTCAATTTAAGAGATGTTTTATGCATCATCATGGTAGGACTCTTATGATTGATCTGTTAAATTTAATTGTAAAATAACAAATCATTTATACATCAATTATGGATATCACAAAACCTTAAACTTAAAATCTTACCTTAATAATAGTAGATGTCTAAAAAACCCTACAATGAGACTTATGTTTTTTATGCATGTGAGGGGACCTCTATTTATAGAAAAAGGCTTTAGAGTAGTTTAACCCATTATAACTACTCATTCCTCAAGAGTCTCCACACTAGATATAGTTCATGTCCATTTGGATTACTATATACAGGTAGCATAGTCCAAGCATTTCATCTCAACTTATTTGTTTTGTTCACAACTACAATGGGGCCTACCGATATGCTCAATTCAAGTAATCAACAATCATATCAAAATCGATGATCAAGTGGAGCCCCACTTAATAGAAGTCTTACATGATTTAAATAAATAAAATATGCTCTCACATATCTAGAATTGATAACCTAAAAAATATATCTTTTGACATTCAAGACCATATGCTCCCTTATATTAACTCATTTAGTTACAAGGGCATGTTTGCTTTGCGAATTACCCCGATAATTGAAAAAAAAAAATGTCATCATTATAATTTTACCATCTCTAAACCAAACAAGAGAATCGTCAGTCAAATGCATATGCATTAAAAAGATAGCTAAATGAATTTATAATCATTGTGCTTTTCATGACATTATTGTAAAAATCTTGAATCTAAATAACAACATTAGTGTATTTTAGTGATGATTTGACATTAAAGTAATATAAAAGTATCATCATAAGAATGTTACCACCAATAAACCAAACACGAAATTAGCATTCAATTTAAATATTGTTAAGAGACAAATAAAGTAATTTATAATCATTGCATAGTATCTTTACATTATCCTGATAATTGGTGAAACAAACAAACCCTAAAAGTTGAATAATAGAAGACAGGGCAAGTTGGACTGAGTCACCCCCTATTTCTAGTTTTAGAAGATGGTCTACTAGGTGTAGTAATCCAAACCATTGATTTATTAATTTGCATCTTAGATAGAGTATACCCTAAAAACTTTTTAAATGGTTAAGCAACCTATATTAAGATCTTTTTCTGTAATGGTTTACACTAAATTGAGAAAAATCTCCAACCATAGTAGCTAGCATATGTCAATTTAAAAAATTTTGGATCTTGGTCCATCCACGACAATCTATAGCATACAAATTATTTGGATTGTTAAAACACTGGCTTCACTTGTTAGAATTAAAAACACATGAAATTATAGACATTTTTGATCGGTCGAGTCACTTTGCTTAACATAGGTTGACTTGGGCTTTACTCAGCAAGTCTATAACGAATCACCTAATTAAGCTTGGCTCCCCAACAAATTTTATGATATATGGTATTGATCGACATTGAGTCCGACTGAGTTCGAGTTGACTCAAACCATTCATATAAAACTTGTCTTTAGTTTTAAACTATAATTTCTAATAATAATCTTATTACAGATTCAAAGGATGAGCTATGAACCATCTGTTCGTGTAGAGAGAATTAAAAACCTTCTCAATATTACTTATATTCAAAATTTCTCTTGAAACCATAGCCATAATATTTTTTTGAAGGAAAGGCCGCGCAAGAAATCTTGGAAGTTTGGTAGGCGTCACAAGTGTAAGATTTGCGATTGGGCTTTGAATGATTCACTTTATAGATTTTGCTCAATAAAGTGCAAAGTAAGTAGCTTTTTATTACATAAAATTATAGTTCTTCACTAATGGTACTTAGCATAATATGATTTCTCATATACGAGATTGTTATACTTTAATTGCAGATGGCAGCAATGGAGTATGATCATAAGCTCAAGTTATTGGTGTCTTGCAATCGAAGGAAAAGAAACCCTCGGAGGGCACCATTTTTTTAAAATCATGCATAAGTATGATGGAATTTTAATTAACTTTTCATATATAGTTATTTGTAACCATTTGTTATTTGATTAAAAAAATTTAAGGTTTATTATTCATTCCATTGAAACCATCAAGTAATTGTTTCTTTATGATTATTAATTAAAATATATTACCTAATTTCCAAGTACGATTAGTATATATGCATGGAGATCTAGTCCATCTAAATCATAGAGCATATTGTGAGTTGAGCATAATGTGAAAATTAGATTGTTGGGAAGATATTAATGAGGCAATTGACCTCTTGCAATTGAATATCCACATGGGTAAGATAATTCGTTGAGTGTGGTTTCTATTCACATACTAAAATATCATCGTTGTAGGTTTAGTTTAACATATTAATATTATATGTGACACAGTGTCACACCTATAAGACGTCCAAGTCGTGTAAAAGTTTAGCCCAACAACAAAGATAACCTGGCATGAGAATCACACTGGTCCACTTCATTAGATGGGCAAACATATATGAAAAAGATCGACAATTTAAATATACCTTTAATGCAAATGTTTTCATACATTGCTAGTGGCTTATCATATATAACAGTGTATATTGTAAATGAATGATGCCCTTTACTCTTCTGAGTGCTAGAAACATTTTAATCATTGCATTCTTAACTATTTTGGAAGTATGATGCATATAAAAATGGGCATATGAGTCAATAGCAAAAATTGTTGTTGCACTAGGCAACATAATCAATGGATAAAACTCATAAGATTAGTTTAATTTGAAACTACATTGACATATAACCTATAAAAAGACGCTTAATGATAAGATGTGTGCCCACTATATTAGAACTAGCACACATGGTAGTTTTTCAAACCTGGATTGCATCTTAGATGATCTAAACCATTCACATTTTGGACATTATGCTATGGAGACATCCTAAGAAATATTTTTAAAGGATAATTGTGTATGAAGTTAAATTTAAAATATTGAAAAGTAAATTTCTAATGAATCATATTTAAATCGAAGCTTCAAAAGTTATGATCATCAATAAATCATGATTTTGAGATTATATATCCGAACAAGGCATATATCTATGGTTTATCAACAACAATTAATAAGACACACTATTGTCAAATGCGACCGCATATACGCATATATGTGAAGAGATCATATATGATCACAAACTCTTAAATGCGAGTATTATGCGATTACATGTGTAATAATACTAGAAAGTTTACAATCTCATACTCTTAATTAATCTCTCTACAAGATTACAACTCCCTTAAGTTTCAAGACTTTCTCTATTACATTTATTTTTCATTTTCCATCCAAGATAAAGATTCAAGAATACCATCAAGTTCGAACTTTAAATTTGTTTTTGAAAGTTAAAGTGTTCAAATATCAAAATTCAAGAAGTTTAGGGAAACATGTCTCAAAACTGAAGTTGATTATATGAAAAGCTTCATAGCCAAATAAATATAAAGAAGTATGAAAAACATATGGTTGTACTTTTGTGCCAGATGGATGGACCGATAAATTCAGTCGGACTTTAATAAAATTTGTAGTGAATTGTTGTAACGCCCCGACTTTTCAAGACCCAAGTATATGACTCATTTTCCAAAAATCCAAGTGTTAACTTTAAAGGATGGTCAAATTTGAATATATATATATATATATATATATATAAACTATCAGAGTTAGCAGATGAGCATAGAATGAACAAATCATACATAATGAAAATTTTCATTTACGTTTAGAATGTACAAGAGGTTGTCCATAATGACTTATACAAACCAATGTCTCGATATAATAAATACAAGAATTCACATAATTTAATACATGAAAAATAACAGAAGAATGTAAACATAAGCTGCAAGACCGCGCAACTCCTCTTAGAAATACGGTCGTGCATCCCTAGTACTTGTACCCGGCTCCTCATCAGTTGGAACCTGAAAATCACTTAAGCCACCTGTGCTACCTGTATGGTTATATATTTGATGGATGGGTGACCAACTCAGTGTGAATTCTCCTCAAGATTACACACCGTCGCATTAGGTAAGCATAGTTATAAAAATAAGGTATACAAAAAAGTACATGATGCAGTCTTATCAGATGCATGGATGTGTGAATGCAATCATCGCCCTGGGGATGCTCATCCGTGGGGACATTGGGCTCGTCACCCATGTAATCATCGACCTGAGAATGCTCATCCAGTCGAACAAATACGTCATCACGTACTATAACGATAGACGTTGGTCTGTGCCATGTATGCATGATTAGTTAAACCATTATTAGTCTAGTTACAATCAGCCAATTTAAATAAGCTCAAGGTCACTACGGGGGTTTGTCACTAGCGTAGGCCGACAGCTCAGGCATAGGTCACATACCACCATCCCCGGCTCATGAGACTACCACCTTAAGATGTTTAATGGAAACCCGTCGACTAGTGGCCAATCATATTATAGTATATGGGACTTACCATCGCATGATTGCACAATATAAAACATTGAACCCATTTATGGCAAGTACCAAAACAAAACCACGTCGGGCGAATATCAAAACTAAGCCACATAGGATAATTATTAAAACTAAACCACATATGACCAATATAAAAAAATCATGCGATAAGAAACCATCCTTAAAACCATTGGACACAACAACCCTGGATGATATGCCCACATCATTGATCAATTTAAACCACCACTTAATAACCACTAAGTCGAAGGTCCATTACAATCACAACCAGTCGAGTTACATCCCAAGTATGGGTGTACATTTATGGGTGTGGGTTTCCCACCGATGTACCAGTTTAAATTTCATAAATAATCCATAAGTAATCCATAAACATAAGGGAGTACGCAGGATAATCATTAAGCATATAATATAGCGATTCAATTTCAATAATTAACACATGTGATTATAAAATGAAGATATCAATTGAACTTGAAATTAAAATAAAAACTATCACTTAAGCTAATAGGAAAATGGAAAGCTCAAGGCGAAGAATCATCACCTGAAGGGTTGTAATCTTTTCTTTGGTTCAAGTTCTTGTGGTTGTCTCGTGGCCCAATGTCACACTATGATTTCCTATGGTCACTCCCGATTCAATAGTTTGTAACAGATAAGTATTACTTAAGGTCTTCAACTATCCAATTTATTGAAAGTGCTTAGGGTTTGTAAGGACCCATAGACATGGAAATTGGGCCCGCATCTAAGTAATTAGGCCCATCAATTGTGGCCCAACAAGGTGGCTTGTACTGCACATGGTGAGGAACCTATGTGTACGGGACATGATTACATCACCAACAGTCTGAATTTCCCAAGCATGATCCCCACTTGTTAGAATTTAAGACCCACATGTTTATGAGTAAAGATTTGTGACACATGTCATATCGATAAAAATTAAAAACACTTCTATTGGAGCTGATCTCATTGAAGTTAATCAGAAGAACAAAGTTCAACTAAGTAGACTTCAAATGAATGAGTGATGGTTGTATACATATCATGGTGGAAGGAATCTTCTGTGAGCGAATTTAATGAATCCATTGTTATGCTTCCTAACTTATGGATTGTGATTATTAAACAAGGATCTTTGATTGGAACCCTAAAAATGAATACATCCTGTAGTGAAAATGTAATTCAAATAGCTGTATAAAAATGAAATAAGATGAAGTATAGAACTTCAGCACAACTCCATAGCTCTCTTTCTGAAATTTGCTCAATACTGAGGCTCGAATTGGGCAATAAGATGAAGTATAGAACTTTACCACACAACAACTATCAGGCAACTATGGGCATGGCTCCTTTTGAGGCACTTTATGGTAGGCTGTGCAGATCTCCTAGTTGTTGGACCGAGGTAGGAGAGCATCGTGTCTTAGGTCCCGAGCTTGTATGGCAGACGTCAGAAGCTATTGATGTTATTAGGCAGAGAATGCGCACAGCTAGCTCAGAGCCGGCAGAAAGTTTTGCTGATCGTTGGCGTCGACCCCTCGAGTTCGCAGTCGGGGACATGATATATCTCAAGGTCTCGCCTATGAAGGGCGTAGTTCGTTTTGGTGTGAAGGGCAAGCTTGCCCCGAGATTCATTAGACCTTTTGAGATTACTGAACGCGTAGGCGTTGTGGCCTATAGGCTTGCCTTACCACCTGAGTTATCCGCGATCCACGACGTGTTCCATATTTCTATGTTGCGAAAGTGTGGGTCGGACACTATTCTCGTGATTGATTGGCAGCCACTTGAGGTTCATGAGGATGCTTCCTACATTGAGCAGTCGATTCGTATTCTTGATCGAAAGGAGCAGGTCCTTAGGACCAAGGTCATTCCCTTGGTGAAGGTGTAATGGGGTTATCATTCGGAGGCCGAGGCGTCTTAGGAACGTGAGGCCAAGATTTGAGAGCATTATCCCCATTTATTCGATGAATGATTGCTTGTATTACTTGTATTACCATCTCTTTTGATGATTGCTATATAATGATGGTGTTTGCTTTTCATTTTATCCTGCATTGGTCAATTTCGGGGATGAAATTTCTTTGTTGTGTGCATGTGTGTGTGTGAGTATGCATCTCATTCATTTTGGTTTCGTGGTCCTACCGATCAAATTCCGGCGACCCGCGACCCTCGGATTGTGTTTGTGATCATCCTTGGGTCCGATCACATAGACCCGGCCCGGATCAACCCAAGTTTAGTACTATAGCGACCGCATCATTGCTGCGTCTCGTGTGGCTATCCAAGTTGTAGATCATGAGTTATGGACCGCGCTCATTCTAGGCCGTTGATGTGTGATTTGGTGGGACCCACCCTAGCATTGCATATTTTTCCATGATTGATGACATCATCCTATGCATAGCTTTCTAAAAAGGCTACTATATAGCCTACCCTATAGCCTCCTTAGACTAGGCATGGGTTGCTTCTCCCATGACCATAATTACTTTTATCTTCTCCTCTTTTAGAGAAACTAATCATTTCTCTTGGTTACATCTCCCTAGCAAATCTCATTTCCCTCTAATTTTCTCATTCTCTTCTCCTTGCTAGAGCCCAAACCGTCCCCACCCTCTCCCTTTCTCCAGCCCTCCTTCTCTCTGATATGGTTGTCAGACCCGACCCGACCCGAGTTCGCATGTGTGCATGTGTGTGTGTGAGTATGCATCTCGTTCATTTTGGTCTCACGGTCCTACCTGTCAAATTCACTCTTGTCACGCCCCAGACTCGGTAACCGGACTCACAAGGAACCCGATGGCCGGTTCTAGCTGCAACAGCCTCCGTAGTACCCCATTCTCGGCTCCCAAGACAGGTTCCGATCCTGGGATCCTACAAGAAGGATTTTCATAATAGTATAATCATTCCAATATGAGCATACCCAAGATTACAACAAGTACATCTGCGAATAACAAGAGGCACACATCATAAAATCCACTAAGAATTTAAACTTTTATAAGCTTACATCAGGTCCAAAAGGACATACATAAGGTAATAAGAAAAGAGAGAGAAATCAGCAACAATGGAGTCCTCAATACTCAACTCTACTCCACGATCTGCTGTTAGACGCCTACCTAGAGTCTCCTATACGCATCAATCGTGCAAAGCTTATAGAAGCTTAGAGGGTGGTGAAAGTGTATGACCATAGATGCACAGAAGAATAGTAGGATGTATAAGGAGAGAAACATGCTCAATAAGAATATCACTAGCCTTACCAAGGCTTGTCATGAACGCGATGCAATGAGTACTGGGAGCCATATCAAGACAATGCATGAAGGGGCTTATACGGCCAATGCTAATGCAATGCAAGTAATACCGGTGCTCATACCCAATTCACATATCAAGTACATTTCCAATTATAAGGAAATTACCGGGGTCCATTATACTGTTGAATGACTGCTGCTTTATAGACCCCGCACAGTCAAACAAGCATAAGAGACTTCACTACCCGCCTATGGACAGTCAATCACCAACAAGGCCTGAAGGTAGCAGACCCATTTACGAGCTGGTCAGACTTACCCTAGTAATGCCTCCTTACATCAGGCGAGTAAGGCCACACCCCTATCTAACCAACTACACGATAGTGGAAGTCATGGCCTAATGGTATAAGGCCCTCGTGCGCTCGTATATTCCACCCGGTCACGGAGTTGGAGCAGATCCTTGGTACCATGGAAGTTTTGAGAATTTCACCCATGGGCATCCTATGCACCCAGTATGCTCAAGTAATATATCCGGTGTCCACACATCCAGCAATCCACGAATGTCCCTGTAGAGGCAAGGCCCTGATAAAGCAAGGGTGTATCATCATTAAATGTGATGTCAATACATGAATCACACATACAGATCATGCACAAGCTTCATGCACTCAATGTGCACAAGTGGAGAAACTTCATCCCTCAATGACCACCATACAATACAATCAATTCATACAGATGATGCATATGGGTTACAATGATGTAAGTGTGCTACTTGTAGAATGTATTCCTCCATAGATAGGTACTAAGGAGAAACGAAGTCCTCTAGTGGGGGCCTAATACTTTGGGATAACCCACAAGTTAGGAGAATCATAAAGCCTCAAGGAGGAGACGGGCCTAACAGGGTCCATGTTGGGCCTTCAACCACCTATAAGGGCCTTATGGGCCTACCTTAGGGCCACCAAGGAGGACATCTAACCTTAACTGGGTCCCAAAAGGTAGCCTTCTACGTATGTAAAGAAAGGTTCAAGGCACAATCAATCATGGCCTAGTGTGCCATACACTAAGCCCAATACATAGGTAACCTGGTAGGCCCTTAAGCAAGGTTAGGGCCCAACCATAAGGGTCATGGGTTCACTCATTGTGATGGGTCTAAAGGGGCAGCTCATTATCCCAACATATGAGAAATCCTTATATTTAACACAAGTAAGTTAGGCCTCACATCTCTGCCTAAGTATGAATTTATTATCGAGGGCAAGCGAGGGCCCAACTACTTGAGTATTTGGCTCATAAGACCCATCACAATGGTGTGGTAAGTATGGGACCTAAGGGTTCAATGGGCCTATCAAAAGTTTCAGCCCAACCAAGGCTATAAGGCCCATTAACTAAAAAAACTAGCCTAAGAAGAATCCAATTGAAATGGGCCTTTAATCATGCACTAATTAAGCTCAAAAATAAAATTAAGATGGTAAGATAATTGACTTAAATCCTCTTCAAATCTAGTGGGCCATACTCCTGGAATACAGGTCTAGCAACAGCCCAAGGTAGGGGCGTTCCATGGTGGGTAGTCCTAAGGGCCTGGGTATTTGGCCCAAAACTGACCCAATTTACAGACCGTACCACGGTCAGCTCGAATGTCTATGGGGTTTAAATAAGGTGATACTTCCATGGGTGGGACACACCCCCACAAAATTTTAGAAATTTTGGATATTCCTAAGTATTTTAATTAATTTAAACAAAACAGTCTGTCCAGAAAATCGGACTGACCTGGACATCCTATCATGGTGGGCCAGTCCGGCCCTAGCTACGGTGTTCACATGTGTCCATTGGTCCCAAAATTTTGTAGGTGGGTCTCATCATGGGTGGATCACCTCCCTGTAAATTTTCATAATTTTTGGATACTCAGAAGTATTTTAATAAATTCAGGAGTTATAATATGTCCAGGGTGGAATGTTGCTGAAAATAACTTATCTGAATTTGGGCTATCGAAATGGGTAGGTTCTGGGCCTCCAAAATTCTTAAAATTTGGACCTAAGATTTATCATCAATCCTAAAACAAGGTGAGACCCAGAAATATGGCTCACCTTCTGAGAAAATATTTTTAAAAAATTTATTTTTATGGAACTATGCTGCTGGACTATACAACAGAAATTTCTGACAGCCCACTATATTGGCCCACCCTTTTGGATGCCCAAATGGGGTCCATTGGCCCTAAAATTTTGCAGGTAGGCCCTAACATGGGTGGTACACCTCTCTGAAAAATTTTAGAATTTTTTGGATAGTAAAAGTATTTTATTTAACTCCTATAATTTATGGACAACAAGGTATTTCTGAAAAAATTCTGCTGCTGAAACAATGCTGCTGCCCCTGATTTGTGCATCCCATTAGAATGGGCCTAGGTCTGCCAAATTTTAAGAAAATGTAGGATCAACATCCCTACACAAGTATACAACAAGGTGGGACCTACAAAGGTGGCCCACTACTCCAAAAACAAGCTGATATTTATGTTTTTACAACAGTAGATAGCTGGACAGTCCAGAAAAATCTGGACCGTCCAACCTTCTTGGCCCACCCTTTTGGGTGATCAAACAAGGACGGATGAGGGTGAAATTTGGGAGACATCTAGGTGGGGTCCCCACCTTCAAGAGGCATATATCAAATGTGACCGAACATCCGACCAATCATCCCCAAAATTGAGCTCAAGACAGCTCAAAAATCTATCCAAATAGCTTCTGGACAGCAACATAATATTGAATTAAAATAATTATAATCACTATAAAAAGAGGAAATCAATCCATGAAATTATGGTATGGACCACCCCAATGGGCCCCACAAATATCCAAACCATTCCTATCAACAAATACCATTTGCATGTATCCTTTTTGGGTACATTTAGGGCCCCAACGTCCAAGGGTGGACTGTTAAGGACGTTATCCCTCTTTGGACGGTTTGGATGGTTTCGGGCTGAAAGGTGGGCCACACACATCTTCATTTCAAAGATATAAACAAGAAAAAAAAAAGAATCTGGCCACAAGGGAAGGATCTCCGCCACATTGAGGTCCTTCCCCTCATCACACAATTACAATCGTCCATTATATCATGATTTACATGGTTCCATATGAGCATAACTCGTTGTAAGACCCTTGTCCTAGTCTGTACTGTTCCAACGAATCCCACGATCATTTCCATCGAAGTCCGACAATTCACAACCGATAACCGGCGTTGCGATCGAACCTAAGACGTATCCTGTAGAATCGAGTCGGCTTAATCCGAGACTTGTACCATTACGACCGCACCGTCACTGCGGTTCCGACGCCGCGACTCTCGCACCGAGGCGATACCCTGGCAGGAAGATGCGGGCCGGCGTTCAGTTCGAAGAAAACGCCGCGCTTTTACGATCCCGAGAAAATCTCTACAACATGTCAAATCAATCCAATCAATCAAATCAATCCCATCAATCAATCCATCACTTCATGTTAAGTACAAAGCACCCATGCTTCCTTCCTCCACAAGTCAAGCAAGCCCAAAAGTCAACCAATCCATCCCCTCACCCATCACTCACATCCATCACTCATCTCACATCACTCACTCACATCTCCCTTACAACTCTCTCTCTCCATCTCATTTCTCACACCATTTCCAAGCAAGAGAGAGCCCACACGTCCAAGCCTTTTCCCAAATGCAAAAAAATGAGTTGTGTGGCCCACCTTTCCTCTCTCAAAAACCCCTCATCCTAGCCATCCATTTCCCATCTCCACCGTTAAAGAGAAGCACTAGGAGACCGGCGTTCCAACGGACCGAGAAGATCGAACGGTGGGTGCTTTGATAGGGTAGTTTTCATGCTTTCTTAGGTGGGCCAAGTGAGACCTACCGATCAATGGTATGGATCTCACTTGGGACCCTATGATGTGGCCAATAGCCCACTTTGATTACCTTTCTATGTATGATGGAATGCAAGGGAGGGCCCATAGTATCGGGGTCCCTCCATCACACGTGTGTCCCACTTTCTCTCTCTCTCTCTCTCTCTCTCTCTCTCTCTCTCTCTTTCATTTTTCTTTTCTTGTGATGTTATAATTGTGTGGCCCGCTTGGTTGGACCCCACAATGGAGCATGCTTTGGATCTAAACCATCTAAAGGTGGGGCCCCCACATATGGTAACCACACCACCTCCCATGCCATGTGGGTGGTTGCACGCCCAAACAAAAAAAAAAAACAAAAAAAAGAAAGTCCAGGGACTCTCTGGATGTTTTAAAACCAAATACAAATATCTGCCTTTTCTAAGGCAATGGAAGTGGGTACTCATGTAGGCCCCACCTTGATGAATGTATTCAATCCAAGCCGTCCACCATTTTTCCCCGACCATTTTAGGCGTTGAGCCGAAAAAAGGAGCTGATCCTACTCACTGGTGGGCCATACCTTTCAAAACAGTAATTCTCACCGTTTAACTTCACTTTGATTTTGTTACGCGCCGAAAGATGTCCAATATTGGACTTGATGGACTTGTCATAGGATACAGAGTCCAATGGCTGGGGTGGATTTTGTTGATGCGGGCCCTACCACCGAAAAACCACAAAAATTATGATTTCAAAAAAAAAATAAAAAAAATAAAAACGGCAGCAGCGCTGCTGCCGCTGACAGCGCCAGAGGCGCAGGCAGCGCGCCTGCGTGCGCTAGCAGGCGTCCGTGCAGGGACCCACGGCCCCTCATGTGGGCCCCACCATGATGTATATTTTGTATCCACGCCGTCCATGAGGTGGACCACCCCCTGAGGTGGGTCCCCTCCAAAACTTAGGCAGATCCAACGCTCGGGTGGCCCACATCACTAGAAACAGTGTGAATTGAATTCTACCATTGAAACCCATTTGGGGTCCACAGAAGTTTCAGATCAAGCTGAAATTTGTTTCTTCCCTTTTGTCCAGGCCCGTCTGACCGTTTGAACGGGTTAGATGGAAAGTAAACATTAAGTGGGCCCCACATGGACCCACTGTGATGCATGTGTAACTGTCCACCGTCAGTGGACGGTGAATCCCCTGGACGCAAGTGTTTTATCCACACCGTCCCTCTGGATGGTGGGCGTGTGACCGTGCACGTGTGTGGTGCATGTGTGAGTGTGCACATGTCTGTGCATGTGGGTGTGCGTGCGTGTGTGAGTGTGCACGTGTGTGTGTGGACGTGCACATGTGTGTGAGCGTGTGTGTGAGTGTATGTGTGTGTGTGTATATATATATATATACATGTATATATATATATATATAATATTATATTCTTAATATTGTATATATATATTATATATATTGTATTATAAATATATGGTGGACCCCACCTTGGTTTATATAAGGCCCATGTGTTTAGGCCCATTCAATGTAGTTGTGGCCCATGTTACAAGGCCCATTGTGATGTATTCAAAGGCCCATGGGATATGGCCCATTGCAATGTACATAAGGCCCCTTTGATGTGGCCCACTTGATTTTTAAAAAAAGGCCCATATGATGCGGCCCATTTGATGAATATAAGGCCCATGGGTCGAGGCCCAACCGGATGTCCATAGGGTCCATTGTAATGAGTGATTCCTCCATAGTGTGTGTAATAATGTTTGATGACAGGTTATGCCTTGGGAGAAATGTTGGTTTGACGTCCACGTTGTAAGAATAATGTTGGTTAAATGTCCGCGTTATAACTCTCCCTAGGGCCCATTAGTATGCCCACATTTGTTGATAGTTCACCACTTTATAACATGCTTAGTATAGCTCTATGATTCATACCCATACGCATCATTTGTATGCTTGATATGAGGAATGTTTGATCATAGCATAAGCCGTTGGACTGAGACATTTACGGGACTCCTTATGAGACGGAGTGCCCCACATGATCGCGTGGTACGCGTGAGATTGCTGCATGATTGTACGGTGTGAATCATGCATCTCGCATATGTGTGACTTGATCACTGCACGCCCTAGCGACATCAGGGCCGTGGCTCCACAGGCACATCGTGGATGGCCGTATCGGATACCGGAAATACTTTGTTCTAGCACTGTGGGCACTTAGGATGTCCTTGGGTGAGAGTCCCAGAACCTTTTTGGTACCAGGAGATGCTTCAACGTCTAGACTGAGTGGATACACAAGCGCCCGAGTGCCGAATACCAGTAGGCCGCGTCTCCCACTGTGTCGTGGTCGGTTGGAAAGGGGTGTGGCCTTATCCGCCTGAGTGAGGGGGTTATAAGCTAGGCTGAGTTTGACCAGCTCGCAAATGCGTCCGCTATCGACGAGCCGGGTAGGTATTGGCAGACTACTAGTCAGGCGGATAGTGTGGTCTCTTCCACTTGCTTCACTGTGCAGCTAGGGAGGAGGCAGTCAGTGTGAGGTGTATTAGACCCCGGTGATAGCCAGAGAGGAAATATACTGATATGTGTACTTATGAGTACTGGCATGCTTACTTTGCATCTCGCATATGACATTTGGCTACATAGGCCTCGCATCGCATGGTCTTGGTATGACCGACAGCATTCATGCCTTGCATTACATAACTTTAGTATAGCTGATTGCATTCATGGACTTACCGCACATTTCCGCATTACTCTGATATTGTACACTTGGCGTGTGCCTTGTACACACACTAACACCACCCTCTAAGCTTTTGTAAGCTTATGCACGACCGTTGCCTGCAGGTAGCGTTGGACAGCAGCAGCGCTGAGGCAGGAGCGCGCATCAGATCATTTTGGAGCCTTTTTGATCATCTTGTATTTCCCTTTCCACATTGTACTTAAAATTTTTGATATAGTGGATATGTGTTGATGTCGTTTTGTGACTTGGTTATGCTTGTGGTTATGCTCCATTGCAAAAAAAAAATTCATACTGAAAATCCTCCTTGTAGGATCCCAGGATCGGAAATCTGGCGTATGGGCGCTGGAAGCCTAGAATGGGGTACTACGGAGGCTGTCGGCGCCGGATTCGGCGATCGGGAATTTTGTGAGCCCGGTTTCCGAGTTTGGAGCGTGACAGAAGTTGGTATCAGAGCATAACTTGGGAATACCTGAGATCACAACACATATCTGTTATGAACTTAGAATAAATAGGTTTCGAGTACTAATAACTTAGCAATTTTTTTTGACATAGCCCCTTGACGTTTATGCCTTCGAGAATTCTCAAGGCTGATAGGCCCTTGTTGCTTCCTGTAAGACGTAATGGCTAGAATACCGACCCGATCTAATCCCGCTCTACCACCTGCTACTCCTGCTCTACCACCTGTGACTCCCGCTTCATCACCGGATATTCCTGATTTTCAGCCTGTAGATGCCACTCCTTTACCCGAGACCGGTGCAGATCCGACCGTACCTGTGAGTGCCACCCAGTTGCAACAGATGCTTCAGGCGATGACTGCCATTCTTCAGGGGCAGAGTAGGCGTCCCACTGTTACGCCGGCCGAGGCCGAGCAGGAGCGAGCGAGCGCACTTCTCAGGGACTTTCGACGGCACGATCCTCCACGTTTCAGGGGTGAGCCAGACCCCATTGCAGCCGAGATATGGTGCTCTGAGGTGGAGAAGATATTCGACACCATGAGATGCACGACCCAGCAGTGAGTCCCATTAGCCGTATTTCTCCTTCAGGGTGAGGCACAGCATTGGTGGGTATCTGTAGCCCGGTCGGTTGCGGCCGACTTTGAGTGGACCTGGGAGGACTTTATGGACCGGTTTAACCGGAAGTTCTTTCCTGAGCATGTGCGCCAGCAGCGCGCATTAGAGTTTGAGACTCTGGTCCAGGGGGACATGACCGTGTCCCAGTATGAGGCTCATTTCGTCGCACTATCTAGATTCGCGACGTACCTTGTTGATGCTGAGGGGCGGAAGGCCCGCCGTTTTGAGAACGGTTTGCGTCCTGCCCTCCGGAGTCGTGTGATCGGACACATACTTCCGACATTTGAGGAGATAGTGGAGAGAGCCATGATATATGAGACAGATTGGGCTAGTGTGCAGAGAGCCCGTGATCAGAGGGGAGATCAGAAGAGGAAGGCGCCCTCTGGTAGTTCGCAGCCGCAGCAGCATCGTTCACAGCAGTGACGTACGACTCGCCCAGCGTTCCAAGCACTAGCAGTACCCCCAGCACCACCTTCAGGACTATTCACCGGTACTTGCTTTGGGTGCGGTAGGACGGGACATCGTGTGCACGAGTGTCCCCATCCGCAGCGACAGCAGCCGAGGACACCGCATCAGCCTCCACGACAGCTGCCACAGCAGCAGCAGAGACCGCAGCATTAGCCTCCTGTACCTCCCCCGCAGCAGCAGAGACAGCAGGTTAGGCCCCCACAGCGGCCACAGCAGCAGCAGAGACCTCAGAGGGGACCTGCACCTCCCCAGCAGGCCCAGGGCAGATTTTATGCTGCACAGCAGGACCCACAGTCATCAGGAGGGGTTGTCGAGGGTACTCTCCTTGTTTCTACATGCATTGCACGTGTATTGTTTGATTCTGGTGCATCGCATTCCTTTGTGGCCGATGATTTTTGCCGATCGACCGGTTTGCCGATGGAGTCTGCCCGTGAGGGTTTGTCAGTATCAACGCCCTTAGGGAAGACTGCAATATTGGGCCGGTTTTGCGCATCTTGCCCCATTCTGGTTGGGGATATCTTTTTGCCTGCTGACCTGTTCGTATTGCCGATGTCCGATTTTGATGTCATCCTGGGCATGGATTGGCTCGCCGAGTACCACGCCATATTGGACTGCTTCGCGAGAACAGTCACGTTCTGTATACCCGGCGTGCCAGTGTTCCAGTTTGTGGCCGAGCCCAGAGGAGAGCAGCTTTCTTGCCTGTTATCGTGTGTCATTGAGGAGCCAGTTGCTTTGTGTATCGACCAGCTGCCGGTTGTTAGTGGTTTTCCCGATGTGTTCCAGGAGATTCCGGGGTTACCACCTCATCGGCACACTGAGTTCCAGATTGATCTCGTGCCCGGTACTGCGCCTATCTCAAAGGCCCCGTATCGTATGGCACCGTTAGAGTTACGGGAACTGCAGAAGCAGTTGGACGAGTTGCGTGAGCTAGGCTTTATCCGTCCGAGCAGTTCGCCGTGGGGAGCACTGGTACTCTTCGTGAAGAAGAAGGATGGCTCGTTGAGGCTTTGCGTAGATTACCGCGAGCTCAACAAGGTCACGATTAAGAATAAGTACCCGCTTCCGAGGATCGATGACTTGTTTGATCAGCTACAGGAGGCGCAGTTCTTTTCGAAGATAGATTTGCGGTCCGGTTATCATCAGGTTCAGGTTCGAGATGAGGATATCCCGAAGACAGCCTTCAGGACTCGCTACGGTCATTTTGAGTTCCAGGTTATGTCCTTTGGACTGACCAATGCGCCAGCAGTGTTCATGCAGTTGATGAACGAGGTCTTCCGTCCATATCTCGACCAGTTTGTTGTGGTGTTCATCGACGATATTTTGATTTATTTGAGGACTCGTGAGGAGCACGAGCGGCATCTAGAGATTACATTGCAGACCCTCCGTGCACACCAGCTTTACGCGAAGCTGGAGAAGTGCGAGTTCTGGCAGGAGGAGGTGAAGCTCCTCGGTCATGTAGTGACGAGGCAGGGCGTCGCTGTAGACCCCTCGAAGATTGATGCCGTGCGTCAGTGGGGCCAGCCCACGAATGCAACCGAGATCCGCAGTTTTCTTGGTTTGGCGGGCTACTACCGACGTTTCATTGAAGGATTCTCTCGCATTGCAGCCCCGTTGACCAGGTTGACCCGGAAGGGTGCCGAGTTTGTATGGAGTGACACTTGTGATCATGCATTTATGGAGCTGAAGGACCGCCTCACGTCCGCTCCTGTCCTCACTCTTCCCTCTGGGAGTGATGGATTTGTCGTATTTACTGATACCTCACGAGTTGGTTTGGGTGCTGTCCTGATGCAGCACGGGAAGCCAGTGGCTTATGCGTCTCGCCAGCTCAAGGTCCATGAGCTGAACTACCCCACGCATGATTTGGAGCTGGCGGCAGTGGTCTTCGCACTAAAGGTGTGGAGGCACTATCTTTATGGGGTGAGGTTTGAGCTCTTCTCCGACCACAAGAGCTTAAAGTATCTGTTCTCTCAGTCTGAGCTGAATATGAGGCAGAGGTGTTGGATGGAGCTCCTGAAGGACTATGATTTTGATCTTCAGTACCACCCTGGCAAGGCAAATGTGGTGGCGGATGCCCTCAGCCGTCAGCCACGAGGCCTGGTGGCGCACTTGATGATTCAGGAGTGGAGGATGCTCGAGGATGTAGCAGAGTATGACTTCGAGTTTGGTCTGCAGTCTTCTATCGTTCAGTTATCGAGCCTGTCGATTCAACCCTCTATTGTCGCAAGGGTGATCGAGGCTCAGCAGGCAAACGAGTCGTTACAGGATTACCGAGTAGAGGCAGCATCTGAGAGTCAGACAGATTGGCAGATTGGTGCTGATGGTGGACTTCGCTTCAGAGGCCGATTATGTGTCCCGGATATTCCTGAGTTACGTCAAGATCTTATTACCGAGGCACATCGATCACGGTTCTCTATCCACCCTGGCTCGACGAAGATGTATCGCGATATGAGGTGACAGTATTTTTTGTCAGGGATGAAGCGTCAGATAGCTAGTTTTGTGGCTGAGTGTGACACGTGCCAGCGTGTCAAGGCCGATCATCAGAGACCCCCTGGTCTATTACAGCCGTTGAGCGTCCCGATGTGGAAGTGGGAGCACATATCTACTGATTTTGTCATGGGTTTGCCGAGGACTCAGCGCGGTCATGACATCATCTGGGTTGTTGTGGACCGTCTGACGAAGTCGGCACATTTTCTTTCGATTCGTGAGAGCTGGCATACGGACCGACTTGCCAAGATGTTTATTGACGAGATCGTGAGGTTGCACGGTGTTCCTGTTTCGATCGTTTCAGACCGAGACTCGAGGTTTGCGTCTCAGTTTTGGAGGAGCTTCCAGAGAACGATGGGCACTGATTTGCAGCTCAGCACCGCGTATCATCCGCAGACCGATGGGCAGACCGAAAGGGTCAACCAGATCCTTGAGGATATGCTTCGGGCCTGTGCAATTGACTTCTCGGGTAGTTGGGACGAGCACCTGCGATTGGCTGAGTTCGCGTATAACAACAGCTATCAGGCGACCATTGGCATGGATCCTTTTGAGGCATTATATGGCAGACCGTGCAGATCTCCGAGTTGTTGGACCGAGGTTGGAGAGCGTCGTCTCCTGGGTCCCTAGCTTGTGTTGCAGACATCAGAGGCTATCGATATCATCAGGCAGAGGATGCGCACAGCTCAGAGCCGACAGAAGAGTTTTGCTTACCGTCGGCGTCGTCTGTTGGAGTTTGTCGTTGGGGACCATGTGTATCTCAACCCATGAAGGGTGTGATTCGTTGTGGAGCGAAGGGCAAACTTGCCCCGAGATTTATAGGACCTTTCGAGATCACCGGGCGCGTTGGCGCCGTGGCCTATCGGCTTGCCTTGCCATATCAGTTGTCTGGCGTCCACAACGTTTTCCACATCTCTATGTTGAGGAAATGTGGGTCAGACATCGTTTCCGTTATTGATTGGCAGCCGTTGGAGGTTCGTGAGGACGCTTCTTACATTGAGCAGCCAGTTCGTATCCTCGATCGGAAGGAGCAGGTCCTGCGAACCAAGGTCATCCCCTTAGTGAAGGTGCAATGGGGACATCATAGTGTAGATGAGGCATCTTGGGAGCGCGAGGCCGAGATTCGCGAGCGCTATCCCCATCTTTTCGATGTTTGATTGTACGTTGTACTGTTTTATGATTATATATGATGATATGTTTCCTTTCCCTTATGAGTTATGTGAGTTGTGATGGTAGTGTAAATTTCAAGGACGAAATTTTTATTAGGTGGGGAGAGTTGTAAGACCCGTGTCCTAGTCTGTACTGTTCCAACGAATCCCGCGGTCCTTTCCGTCGAAGTCTGACAATTCGCGACCGATAACCGGCGTTGCAATCGAACCTAAGACGTATCCTGTAGAATCGAGTCGGCTTAATCCGAGACTTGTACCATTACGACCGCACCGTCGCTGCGGTTCCGACGCCGCGACTCTCGCACTGAGGCGATACCCTGGCAGGAAGATGCGGGCCGGCGTTCAGTTTGAAGAAAACGCCGCGCTTTTACGATCCCAAGAGAATCTCTACAACATGTCAAATCAATCCAATCAATCAAATCAATCCCATCAATCAATCCATCACTTCATGTTAAGTACAAAGCACCCATGCTTCCTTCCTCCACAAGTCAAGCAAGCCCAAAAGTCAACCAATCCATCCTCTCACCCATCACTCACATCCATCACTCACCTCACATCACTCACTCACATCTCCCTTACAACTCTCTCTCTCTCCTTCTCATTTCTCACACCATTTCCAAGCAAGAGAGAGCCCACACGTCCAAGCCTTTTCCCAAGTGCAAAAAAATGAGTTGTGTGGCCCACCTTTCCTCTCTCAAAAACCCCTCATCCTAGCCATCCATTTCCCATCTCCACCGTCAAAGAGAAGCACTAGGAGACCGGCGTTCCAACGGACCGAGAAGATCGAACGGTGGGTGCTTTGATAGGGTAGTTTTCACGCTTTCTTAGGTGGGCCAAGTGAGACCTACCGATCAATGGTATGGATCTCACTTGGGACCCTATGATGTGGCAATGGCCCACTTTGATTACCTTTCTATGTATGATGGAATGCAAGGGAGGGCCCATAGTATCGGGGTCCCTCCATCACACGTGTGTCCCACTTTCTCTCTCTCTCTCTCTCTCTCTCTTTCATTTTTCTTTTCTTGTGATGTTATGATTGTGTGGCCCGCTTGGTTGGACCCCACAATGGAGCATGCTTTGGATCTAAACCATCTAAAGGTGGGGCCCACTTTACATACATATGGTAACGACACCACCTCGCCATGTGGTGGCCCACCTATGAAGGGCCCACCTCAAAGGCGTTGCACGCCCAAACAAACAAAAAAAAAAAAAAAAAAAGAAAGTCCAGGGACTCTCTGGACGTTTTAAAACCAAATACAAATATATGCCTTTTCTAAGGCAATGGAAGTGGGTACTCATGTAGGCCCCACCTTGATGAATGTATTCAATCCAAGCCGTCCACCATTTTTCCCCGACCATTTTAGGCGTTGAGCCGAAAAATGGAGCTGATCCGACTCACTGGTGGGCCATACCTTTCAAAACAGTAATTCTCACCGTTTAACTTCACTTTGATTTTGTTACGCGCCGAAAGACGTCCAATATTGGACTTGATGGAGTTGTCATAGGATACAGAGTCCAATGGCTGGGGTGGATTTTGTTGATGCGGGCCCTACCACCGAAAAACCACAAAAATTATGATTTCAAAAAAAAAATAAAAAAAATAAAAATGGCAGCAGCGCTGCTGCCGCTGACAGCGCCAGAGGCGCAGGCAACGCGCCTGCGTGTGCTGGCAGGCGTCCGTGCAGGGACCCACGACCCCTCATGTGGGCCACACCATGATGTATATTTTGTATCCACGCCGTCCATGAGGTGGACCACCCCCTGAGGTGGGTCCCCTCCAAAAATTAGACAGATCCAACGCTTGGGTGGCCCACATCACTAGAAACAGTGTGAATTGAATTCTACCATTGAAACCCATTTGGGGTCCACAGAAGTTTCAGATCAAGCTGAAATTTGTTTCTTCCCTTTTGTCCAGGCCCGTCTGACCGTTTGAAGGGGTTAGATGGAAAGTAAACATTAAGGTGGGCCCCACATGGACCCACTGTGATGCATGTGTGTAACCGTCCACCGTCAGTGGACGGTGAATCCCCTGGACGCAAGTGTTTTATCCACACCGTCCCTCTGGACGGTGGGCGTGTGACCGTGCACGTGTGTGGTGCATGTGTGAGTGTGCACATGTGTGTGCATGTGGGTGTGCGTGCGTGTGTGAGTGTGCACGTGTGTGCATGTGTGTGTGGACGTGCACATGTGTGTGAGCGTGTGTGTGAGTGTATGTGTGTGTGTGTGTGTGTATATATATATATATATAATATTATATTCTTAATATTGTATATATATATATTATACATATTGTATTATAAATATATGGTGGACCCCACCTTGGTTTATATAAGGCCCATGTGTTTAGGCCCATTCAATGTAGTTGTGGCCCATGTTACAAGGCCCATTGTGATGTATTCAAAGGCCCATGGGATATGGCCCATTGCAATGTACATAAGGCCCCTTTGATGTGGCCCACTTGATTTTGAAAAAAAAGGCCCATATGATGCGGCCCATTTGATGAATATAAGGCCCATGGGTCGAGGCCCAACCGGATGTCCATAGGGTCCATTGCAATGAGTGATTCCTCCATAGTGTGTGTAATAATGTTTGATGACAGGTTATGCCTTGGGAGAAATGTTGGTTTGACGTCCACGTTGTAAGAATAATGTTGGTTAAATGTCCGCATTATAACTCTCCCTAGGGCCCATTAGTAGGCCCACATTTGTTGATAGTTCACCACTTTATAACATGCATAGTATAGCTCCATGATTCATACCCATACGCATCATTTGTATGCTTGATATGAGGAATGTTTGATCATAGCATAAGCTGTTGGACTGAGACATTTACGGGACTCCTTATGAGACGGAGTGCCCCACATGATCGCGTGGTACGCGTGAGATTGCTGCATGATTGTACGGTGTGAATCATGCATCTCGCATATGTGTGACTTGATCACTGCACGCCCTAGCGACATCAGGGCCGTGGCTCCATAGGCACATCGTGGATGGCCGTATCGGATACCGAAAATACTTTGTTCTAGCACTGTGGGCACTTAGGATGTCCTTGGGTGAGAGTCCCAGAACCTTTTTGGTACCAGGAGATGCTTCAACGTCTAGACCGAGTGGATACACGAGCGCCCGAGTGCCGAATACCAGTAGGCCGCGTCTCCCACTGTTTTATGGTCAGTTGGAAAGGGGCGTGGCCTTATCCGCCTGAGTGAGGGGGTTATAAGCTAGGCTGAGTTTGACCAGCTCCAAATGCGTCCGCTATCGACGAGCCGGGTAGGTATTGGCAGACTACTAGTCAGGCGGATAGTGTGGTCTCTTCCACTTGCTTCACTGTGCAGCTAGGGAGGAGGCAGTCAATGTGAGGTGTATTAGACCCTGGTGATATCCAGAGAGGAACTATACTGATATGTGTACTTATGAGTACTGGCATGCTTGTTTTGCATCTCGCATATGACATTTGGCTACATAGGCCTCGCATCGCATGGTCTTGGTATGACCGACAGCATTCATGCCTTGCATTACATAACTTTAGTATAGCTGATTGCGTTCATGGACTTACCGCACATTTCCGCATTACTCTGATATTGTACACTTGGCGTGTGCCTTGTACACACACTAACACCACCCTCTAAGCTTTTGTAAGCTTATGCACGACCGTTGCGTGCAGGTAGCGTTGGACAGCAGCAGCGCTGAGGCAGGAGCGCGCATCAGATCATTTTGGAGCCTTTTTGATCATCTTGTATTTCCCTTTCCACATTGTACTTAAAATTTTTGATATAGTGGATATGTGTTGATGTCGTTTTGTGACTTGGTTATGCTTGTGGTTATGCTCCATTGCAAAAAAAAAAAATTCATACTGAAAATCCTCCTTGTAGGATCCCAGAATCAGAAATCTGGCGTATGGGCGCTGGAAGCCGAGAATGGGGTACTGCGGAGGCTGTCGGCGCCGGATTCGACGATCGGGAATTTTGTGAGCCCGGTTTCCGAGTTTGGGGCGTGACACTCGTCCTGCACAAGATCTGTGGTGGAGATGCCATCTCTACCAAGGATCAAGAGTCTAGATGATTCAATGATCCTTGATCAAGGAAAGAAAACCATGTGGGGGTCCATGGAGAATGGCCCCTTGCATGGACCATGCATGCACAAAGGATGGGCTATGAGCCACATCCATGAAGACATGGGGGCTGCCACCATCATTTGATGGGCTCCACAAGCTTCAAAATGAAAGGAATGGAAAAAACATCCATGGAATCAAAGAAACCAGAAATTTTCATCTAAGGAACACCCACCTTAAGATCTATCTTCAATCCTACACCACAATGATCTTCTAGCTTCAAGGAAAAGCTTCCTATGGTGGAGATGAGTTGGGAATGGTTAGATTGAAGGGGATTAGAGAGAAGGAGGGCTGGAGAAAGGGAGAGAGTGAGGACGGTTTGGGCTCTAGTAAGGAGAAGAGAATGAGAAAATGAGAGGGAAATGAGATTTGCTAGGGAGATGTAACCAAGAGAAATGATTAGTTTCTCTAAAAGAGGCTAGCAATGATGGTGTAGAGAAGATAAAAGTAATTATAGTCATGGGAGAAGCAACCCATGCCTAGTCTAGGGAGGCTATAGTGTAGGCTATAGAGTAGCCTTTTTAGAAAGCTATACATAAGATGATGTCATCAATCATGGAAAAATGTGTAATGCTAGGGTGGGTCCCACCAAATCACACATCAACGACCTAGAATGAGCGCGACCCACAACTCATGATCTACAACTCGGATTACCGCATGAGACGCGGCGATGAATCAAGACCCAGAGATTGGGCTGGGCTAGGTTGTTTCTGGTCCAACAATAGTGGTGATTTACATAGCCTAAGAGCTAATTGGCTGGGCTGGCCGTCCCTGGCCTAACAATGGACGGCCCAACAAAGCACCTTCCCCACACATCCCGTAGGCTGGGTCGTTTTCTTGCCCAACAGTATTATTTGCAATGAGCTGGCCTACAACAAGGCTTCACAGGGGCTGGGCCCAGCGCTCATGTGATGCGGCCCACTGAGGTTGTGTGTGTGATGCTCACTTCACGGCCCAACATGGTGTCTGAGGTCCATCCAAGACTAGGCTTGATAACTACCCTTTTGAGGTCTGACCTCAGCTGGATACAAGGCCCAGCTGGGGTCTATTTCTAGTCCGATCCAGGCCCGATGAAGGCCTGCCTTCAGCTCTCTTCAAGGTCTGATGAGGGCCTGGTTCCATGGCTCATTTGAAAGGCTGATAAAGTCCACTACGAAGCTTGGTGAAAGCCCGATCTTGGCATGCTATTTGTACCGGCAGGAAGCTAGTTTCACAGCCCGTTTTCAGCTCCTCTCAAGCCTGCTTTTCAGCTTATCTTGGGGCCTGATCTCAGCTTCATACAAGGCCCAGCTGAGGACCATTTTAGCTTGGATTGAAGGCCTGTTTAAAGGTCGTTTTGAGCCCAGCTGAAAACTAGTTTTGTCCCAAACCGTGACCCAACAGAAAAGCTGATTCTAGCTCTTCTTTTAGATAGGCTTTAGTCCAGATTGTGGGCTGTTTCCTGCCCATTTTGCCAGAAGAGATGGGATGCTCGGCGCAGGTTCGGTGGCAAATTTCTAGCTCAAGCTCGGCCCAAATGGAGGACATTTGCAGTCCATCTTCACAGCCCGCTAAAGGACATTTTCAATCCTAGTCGCCACGGCCTATCTGAGGCACGACTGAGGGTCGTTTTCGGCCCTGGGCACGGCCTAAACTCAGCAAGAGAAATTAAAGGGACCACCGGTAGTGGACTTAGGGACCTTGTGACTTGTGCCAAAGGCCACTGAAGTCGAGGATTACCTGAAGTGTTGAAACAATGATTAGTGCTCCCTGGATTCCACGCTTGATTTGCTTGAATCCCTGTCTTCTCTGTTCCTCGACCTTCCATCACCCTTTCTATTGTGTCTAACAGGCTCAAGACTCAGTTTAACTGAGTCTGCTGAGTCTGAGAGAGGCATCCGTTTGGTGAAGACGGTATAGCCGTCCATGGTGGAATCTTGCCCTCACGGTTTTTCTTCAATCTGACAGTTATGGATTGCTCGGATGGATGCAAGAGTGCTTGGGGAATGGGGATTTTGAAGGTTGAAGGAGTTTTTGGGTGGTGGGTTTTGATGGAGAAAGAGACAGCTAAGGGAGAGCTGTTTTCAGTTTCTGGTTCTCTACCCCACCCTAATTTCTGTAAATGTAATGGACGGTTGAAAATTTTCTGTATGGGACGGCCTGGATGAGCTCTTGCTTGCTCACGCGGATCACTGAGCTGGAAGAAAAACAGAACTTTCTGTTTTTGGAAAAATGGCAGTGTAAACAGCCTTCTTGCACTGGTACTTGTGAGCACATGTGCGTACTTCATCAGGTGGACCAACTATGGTTTTGGTCAGCCATGGATGCTCTATTAGATGGGCGGTTTGGATTCCTCAACTGGGATAAGATGGTGGGCCACGCATTGATCAAACGTGGAAGGAAAAACATAAATACATCGTTTTTGAATGACAACAGGCAGAAACATTTCCCATTTTTGGCAATTGTCGGGTCAAGGGAGTTTAACCGAGTCCCTAAGTTCAGTACACCGCGAGAGCATGTGCTTTTCATGCACATGCGAAGAATGTGGGGCTTACTACGATGAATCCAACCAATCTGATCCATTCATTCATTCTGTCCACTTGATTTGAGACTCAGCCCAGAGGATGAGATGTATCCATAACTTAGGTGGACCATATTAATTGAGATATGGCTATTGGAGCCAATAATCGTTGATCTGACGATGATACGTGGCCTAATCATGAAATCTGGACCGTTCATCTAACTAGCAAGTCACCTAGGGCCATTATTTCATTCTCCTTGATGTTACCTCGCACTGATGGGCCACGTCGTCTTTGCGTTTGGGTTCTAATTATGGGTTCACGTTGATCCGATGGTCGGGTCGATCCCAATCTGTCCATCAACGATTAGAAGGTTCTAAAGGGCTACTTGCATTCTCCAGACTTATTACTACCCAAACAATAATATAAATTTTAATTATATTTTGGTATTATTATTATTATTATATGCACACACATACATATATATATATATATATATATATATATATATATATATATATATATATATATATATATATATATATATATATATATATATATATAATTCCTATTGTGGGCCACTCTGTAGGTCATTAGGACCATCATCTCATGGTTTATATTATTAAATATTTAATTATTACTATTATTATTATTATCTTCTTTTTAAGGCCTAATCTTATTTTATTTTATTTTATTTTATTTCCTGTTAGAGACGTCTGTTAAGCTTATAAATTTCTTACTAGGCCTCGGTCCCAAATTAAGGTGAATTACATGTATTAGTGGACCATGTCGAATAAATTCCCATTATATTTTTAAGTTATAGATTTTTGAAAAACAAAGATTAAATTGATTTTAATTCGTTCCATGGGCGGATAGCTTCTAACTTGACCTAAAATGGTTTGGGGGGTCATGGGCTAGTATAGGTGCATCTGAGTTGTTACCTTCACATGATTCTTAAGCTATCAAACTCACAGGCTATAGTGCATCACTCCGTCCGACCATTTGATTAAAGCTATTTTGGGTAAATGTGCATCTCCATAGTGGTACATTCAACCGCCACGTTTGCCCTATAATTTGAGATATACCAACAACAGAAAATTCATCTGAGATATACCAACAACAGAAAATCCATCTGAGATATACCAATAACAGAAAATCCATTCGAGATATACTAACAACAGAAAATCCAGCAATAGGAGTGAAATACAACAGATTTTGGTAAGAAAGGCAACAACAATAAATCCCAAAAAAATATTATATATGACATATCAACCAGAAATCCACCCCCGTATATATCAGAACTCCAAACGAAGCCATCGCTGCCAACCACACAGGCCAACTCCATCTCGGAGGGCCTGTCTCGCTGGTGACGAAGGGTTATGACATGGGATTACATGTAAAACCTTCATGTCCCTCTTAAGCGCAACAGAAATCAGGCCTTACTGGAACATGCAAGATAAATCAGGTCTATCAAAGCTCAGTGGGCGAGGAATAAGATCTACCTCAGCCCGAGAACACTGTCAGTTCGCGATGGCAGCACTCGGTCGACTGAAGACGACCATCGCGACCTAATGGTGGTTCTCATAACCCCATTTCACAAAAAAAAAAAAATCACACTCCCACTACCATCTCTCCCGTCAAACCGCCAAATCGCAGCCCTCTGTAAACCCATCCCGCTGTCTCCGTACGATGAACTGCGGATAGGCGTGAGAATGACAGCGAGAAGGGATCCCAATCTAGTGTTAGATTCGCGGGATTTCACAAGTACCAACGAAAAACTCCCGAATCCAGTGAGAAATTCAGCCGAATCCAGCATCGAATCCCATCCGTCTTCAATCCATCGTTTTCCAAATAGACAGCTATATGGACGGGGGTGGATTTGAGAAGCCTATCCCACCTAATACAACCTACTCCAGCGCATGCCGCCCCGTCCAAACATAGCCTAAAAGGATCTGGAAAAACTAATGGACGGCGTGGATAAACCACATGCATTCACGGTGGGCCCAACAAAGTTTACTCAGTACGATAAGAGCGTACCGAGCTCAGTACGTAATCGATTTCCACTGAGGTATTACCCGGGTAATACGGTACCTAATTCCCTCAAGAAGCGGAATGTGTACAGAGTTAGCGTACTGAGTAAACTATGTGGGGTCCACCGTGATTTACATATTTTATCTACTCCGTCCATCCATTTTAATAGAGAATTTGACGGCTTAAGCCGAAAAATGAAGTATATCCAAATCTCAAGTAGATCTCACCATGGGAAACATTGTGAATTGAAATTCTATCGTTGAAAATTTCTTGGGACCCACATAAATTTTGGATTAATTTGATATTTGTGTTTTCACTTCATCCATGTCTGTGTGATATTATGAACAGGTTGGATGACAAATAAACATCATTGTGGGCCCTAGAAAGGTTTCAACGGTGGAAGTCATTCTTCCCACTGTTTCCTTTTGTGTGGTCCACTTGAGATTTGAAGATACTTCTATTTTGGACTCAACCACTAAAATGAGTTGGAAAAAAAGATGGATGGCTTGGATAACCCACATACATTCATAGTAGGGCCAAATGAGTTTACTCAGTACGATAAAAGCGTACAGAGTAACTCAGTACGCAATCCGATTTCATCCGCTCCCACCTTGGACGCGTTCACAGGAAGTTCTTGCTTTGGGAAATGAGGTGGGGCCATATGGTATTTTTTTTTTCCAGAAATCTACTATGCCCATCGGTTTTGGGATCTCATTTTAGGACATGTTACTAAAAATGAGGCAGATCCATGACCCAAGTGGGCCACACGAGAGAAAAAAAAATTTGGAAAAGGAATGCCTACCGTTGAAATCTTCCGAAGATGTTTATATGCCATCTAAACCATTTCCAAGGTCATTCTTTTTGAGAAATGAAGAAATAAAAAATTTAGCCTCGTACAAAACGTTTGGCCATATGAATGCTTCAATTGTCGCAGATCATTCCCCATTGTCTCCTCTCGTGTGTCCCACTTGAGTTTAGGATCCGCCTCATTTCTTGTCGCATGAACTAAAATGAAGAAACGATTGGCTACTCACCCTGACACCAACCAATGGCTGGTGGTCGGTAGGGGTGTACACGAACCAAGCTAGCTCGGTTAGCTCGCTCGACTCAACTCGAGAAAGCTCGATTCGACTCATTCAAAGCTGAGTTTGAGCCGAGTCGAGCTGATTTTTTGAGCTCAAAAATGAGTTCGAGCAAGCCCCAGCTCGATTCAACTCGGCACGAATCCAGCTCGAATCGAACCAGTCGGTGACTCGGTTACTTTGCCATTGATGTTGCTCACCAAGTGTTTGATAAAATGACTCAACAAAGTGTAGCTGGTGGCAAGGAAGGTATGCACATGAAACAAATACCCTTTTTTTCTTAGTTTTTCTTGGTTTTTATGTTGCTGGCAATCTTTGGGGGAATCCACCTAGTGAGCACTGGTGCATGACGTGCACCAAGTATATTTGAGTGTTGGATTGAATACTCAATCTAGCTTACTGCGTTTACAAGCTTGTGCAAGTTTTTTAAGGGCCTGAAAAGTGAATGATTGTCAATACATCATGTTTCATATTTCTGGTTGGATTTCTTTAGCTCTTTTGTTCATGTTGAAGGTTGGATTGGAACATGGTCTCGAGATGCTTAACATCTTCAAGAACTTCGAATCTGACGTGTCAGTCCTTGATGACTTCGACTTATACGAGGATCGGCAGAAAGCGATGCAGGAGAGGAAGGCCAGACAACAAGCAAACCTGGTGGTTGCCCTAGCAGCCGCTGGCATTAAGCACAAGAATCCAGTACCTTTCTTTGGAGACTTAATGAAGCAGATGTCAAAGAGCTTCGCACAAGTGGTCCAGCTGGAAGACAGTTGCAAAGAAGACACCACATCATAAAATCATTGTTTCTGTTTCACATCTATGGGGATTTTGAAGGTGCAGTCCAGGTGTTTGTGGAAATGCCTCAATGGCGAACTCGTCTCGAACTCGGCCCGAGCTGCTAACTGAACCGAGCTGAGCTAGCCAGTCAGGCTCGAGGACTGAGCCGAGCCGAGTTCGAGCTGAGGTTAGCCAGTGGCCGAGCCAAGTCGAGCCGAGGCCAGCTCGACTCGGTTCGACTCGATGTACACCCCTAGCGGTCAGTGCTATATGGGCCCCACCATGATGTATGTGTTTCATCTATGCCGTCCATCTATTTTTACTGATCATTTTAAGGTATGCGACCAAAAATGAGGTATATACCAATCTCAAGTAGACCACATTACAGAAAACAAACAGTATTGAATGAGCTTAAAAACATCTTGGGGGCCATAAAAGTTTTGGACCGAGCTGATTTGTGTGTTTTCCCTTCATCTGGGCCGTATGACCTAATCAACGTATTTGATGTCAAATAAACACTACAATGGGCCTTAGGAAGATTTTAATGGTGGATATCCAATCACTATTGTTTTCATGTGGTGTGGCCCACCTGAGATTTATATCTCTCTCATTTTTTGGATCAAGCAATAAAATGATCTGTAAAAATAGATGAACGAAATGGATGAAACACATACATCATGGTGGGGCCCACAGAGCACTGACCACCAGCCACGGGCTGGTGGCAGGGGGAGTAGCCAGTCCGTTTCCCTAAAAGGAGCTCCCAGAAAGATGAACGGTGTGGATTTATGAAAAGCGTGACGTGAGGCCCCTCGTTTTCCTGCGTAGGAACTTCCCGCGAAAGCTTGCAGGAAATCCGCGTCCCCTTACCTTGTTACGGTTGGATTGGGTCTACCGGATCCTTACCTGGTGACGGTTGGATTGGGTGTACTGATCCTTTTCTTTAGTGGATGGACACGCGGATTATAAACTGCCAATGTCGGTACTGAATACCTACTGAAGTTCTGTGCGCCCTACCATGGTGTATGTGTTACATCTACACCGTCGCTCCATTTGAATAGGTCATTTTAGGGCATGATCCAATGAATGAGGCAGATTCATAGCTCAAGTGTACACCACCATAGAAAACAGTGGGGGCAAAGACACCCACGATTCAAAACTTCTTACGATCACAGAATTTTTTCGATCAAGATGATATTTCTGTTTTCCTTTGTTTATCTCTATGTTAACTTATGAATAGGTTTGATCTCAAAAATATATCACGGTGGGCCCTATGAAAGTTTCAATGGCGGTGTCACTGCCCCCACCGTTTTCTATGGTGGGGTCATTTTATGGCATGACATAAATAATGAGGCATATCTAAAGCTTAAGTGGACGACGCTATGCATACAACACATACATGGTAGGGCCCGCAAAGCCTGTGATGGTCACTTAGTAGCGAATTCGCTACCAAGATGGTCAATATCTAATCTCTGTCCATTGGATGGTGCGCGTGGATCGAAAAACCTAAGACTTTAAGGGAGCAGACTAAGTGAGAGCCTAGATTCACAGAGGTGGGTGAGACCCTGACCACGGGATCCACTATGATACACGTGACTACATCACGCCCCCCACCATCCTCGTTGAAAGCTCATTTTATGGTATGAGCCAAATAAATGAAGCAGATCCAGGTCGTTGGTGGACTATAATATAGAAAACAATGGTTATTGGCAGTTAAAATCTTCTCACTGCCCGTAAAATTTTTGGATCAACATGATATTTTTATAATCTCTTCATCTATACCTGGGTGACACTATCAATAGTTTGGATGTCCTATGCCCCCGTGAAGCTTTTTGGGCGTGTTATATTTTCCAAACATTTGGTGGCTATACTACAAGCAAGTAATAATTATTTCACCGGCTAATTATAGGGTTGTTATTCACGTTTGATTTGACATTTACTCTTTTTAGCCATAAATTCGGAGACTGAAATATATGTGAGGCCATCATAATATGGCTTATCCACACCGTCCATCTATTATACCAGTTGAATTTAGGGCTTGACAAAAAATATGAGGCTAATACAAGGCTCAAGTGGGCTACATCACAAGATTTAGGGAATCGAACAACTATCTTTAAAAATATATTAGTGCCACTTTTTCCTTTAGTGTGGAGTGCTGTTCATGCTCATTTTTTAGCTCATGCCTTAAAATGTTACATTAAAACTGATGAACAACTCTCTCTCTCACACACACACACACACACACATATATATATATATATATATATATATATCATGGGCGGCCGGAAATTTAAACCAATCTTTAAACTCGATTTTCAAGACAGAAATGCATTTTCAAACCGGTTACAGTTACATTTACTGGCAATTTGGAAAATCAAATAGCCCCCGTTGATAAGGGTTCACCGCTTCTTCTAGTCACATGTAAAGATTTTAATATGTTTCGATTTTGGTAACGTATATGCCCATAAGTCAGGTCCAAACCACCGGACGCAGACTACGTCCTACCCTCCCCGAAAGAGCGGTTCTTTGGGTGGGCCTATCGTGACGTATCTGTACATCTAAGCCGTCCATTACTTTTTCCATATCATTTGAAGGAATGGCCCATACCATATATGACTCTTGCATTTAATGCAATTGCCATTTAATGTTTTGTTCATTTAAAGCAACCAAGCTTATTAGTTGGTGTGATCTACTTGAGCGTTGGATCTGCCTAATTTTGTAGGATATTATTTAAAATGATCTTAGAATAGGGATGGACGGCTTGGATGTACAGATACATCATGGTGGGCCCGCCCACATAACCGTCCGTTCGGGGTTAGAGACGGGCGCGGGTAGGACGCAATCCGCGTCCCAAACCACCTCGGTGGATCCGTAGTCTGACCTGATTCGTTCCCAAAACTTCACGGCATAGCGCGTTCGACGCAAGACCGGTCGCCAACAAGTCAAGTCAGGAATGCCACAATAGCATCTTACGACCGTCAACTAACGGCAACCCATGGATCGGACGAAACGTGTCCTTATTTTATTGGATAGAAGGTTCCAGAGCGACCTCCGACTCCTATATAAAGCAACCAGTTTTCGTACAGGTCCTCATTCTCTCTATTCTAGCGAAGGCGAAGAAGAAATCGTAGAAAGCTCTTAAAAGTAAGATCTCTCTCACCGTTTCTTCCGCTTTGCTTTTGAAGAGTATTCATCTGATTTTGTTTCGATCGTTTTTAATTTTTGATACGATGTTGTTTCAATGGAGTTTTGATCCGATTTCTCTATAGATTTCTCTCTCTTCAGTGTTTGATAGATCTGTTTTTTTATCTGATTTCTCATAGGCGATAGAGTTTTGTTATTACATTGTGTTTTTGTCTTATTTACTTGTTGAGAATCATTGCCTTTTTCTCTTGATCGGTTGTATTGTGGAGTTAGTCGTAGATCCGTGCTGAATGACTTTCGATAGATATGATCTGTTGGTTTTTCATGCAGATATTTCAAGAACATGTGATTTTCTCATCATTGATAGGGTCTATGGTTGGGTTAGGAATAGTTCTGCGTTTTGATCTTGTTTTCTTGTAGAAAATTGTAGCCTTGTGGTCTTGATCGTGCTTTTGTTCAAGTTGTTGGAAGATCTTTGCCCTATGATCTATTGATTTCATCTGATTCGTTGATTTATTCCCTCATTATGCAGATCAGATCTCTCTCCTTT
>JAJHSJ010000017.1:19090796-19192235 GCA_021015155.1 Magnolia officinalis
TTGAAGAGGAGTTGGATTTCTTCGGTTTGAGATACTACGAATTTATCGTTTAACATCATATAAAGGTTAAAATGACTAACCATATATTTTTAGATCTAACATATTTAGTGTGGTATTTTTTTGTTAGAGCATTTTGGAGTTCTTTATAAGATCTGAAGTCACAATAAATATCAAAATTGGGATTTATCATACAGTTCAAGATGTGGTCCTTACATAACTCATAATATTCTTTCCATTTATTCAATATTAAACCATAATATGCTTTCATAATCTGGGTATCTAGTTCCTCCTTTAGTATATAAAGTAGTTTCTCTTTCCTAAAGGGGAATTCAATCTTTTTCTCCTACCTTTTGAAATTAGAACTATCAAACAAATCTAAAATTGCAAAAGAGTGAGATAGACATTTAGATAACGCCATTATGCAAATTTAATAAAAGTGTTATACTGTAACTGTTATGGGAAGATCCGAGCCCCTTATAAATTCGAAGGGCCAACATTATACTAGTCCGATCAGACACACGAACATCCGAGGTGATATAAGGTTCACTACTAAGTCACAGCAGCACTCCTGTTCCGAAGTTAGTGATCATCTTGGAGTGACTTGATACCGTTATAGGAGGTGCAGCGCTCCGACCGGATACTCCAAATTAGCTCCTCTACTGACCGACCGGAAACGAATGACACGATTACTTGCATCAAGTACAGGGAAAGCAAGTCCCTCACCAATCCAGGTCAGTACTCGGCTCAGACCCGAAATGCAAACCGTATGAACCCGTTAATGGGACCTTGGAAAGAGAGCATCAAGTAAGGATCGAGCAGACCTTTGGACTATAACCCTAGGCTGTGTAAGACGAGCTCTTGTCCTCGTCCTCATCCTCATCTTCATCCGAAGTAGGTTGGCGGAGCCAAGATCTCATCCTTGTCCTCATCCTCATCTTCATCAAAAGAAGATGATACTCCGATTACCGGGTCAAGGAACCCGTCCGAATGCGGACGAGGCCGAAGATCACTCCCGGAGATATGCTCCATTAAGGCACGATGCGTTACACGATCCAAAGATTGTGGAGTATCTCCATGATTACAGTATCTACTTAATTGAGTAGATCGTGCCGAGATTGACGGACACGATCCCCGCAACCCGCAGGTACAAATACTAGGGGACCCTATTGCTACAGGTACACAACATCTGACACTCTCCCTCTATTCTACAACTTAGACCCAGATTCTCTTGACCTGACTTAGGCATCAAAGGGTCCCCCGACCTAGCCAGGGTCTCCTTTGCTCACTATTTGTGCAGGACTAGGGTTCCTTGGAGGTTCACCGTGCCAAGTAGAGGGTGATCCAGATTTTGTCATCAACATTTTTGGCGCCGTCTAAGGGAAACTAATATGAAAGGTCAAGTTTCTATTCATTAGCATTATGGTAAGAGGAAAGAAGAAAGTGGTAGCAGTGAAACTAGAGCAGACTCGTTCTTCTTCATTGCTTCATGCCGAATTAGCCCCAGGGCCTTCCCAGTATTCGCGCAACCGGGCCAGCAAGTATCACGCAATGCATAGCGAAATATAGGCCTTACGCGATGAGGTCAACCAGATGAAGCAACAACAACAGGAGCCATAACTGCATCCTACTAAGGAAAACCCTGTTCCTGAGCCGATTGGTCCAGTTGTGAAGGCTCATTCCATGTCGAGGAGTACGAGACCTGAGGGGCCCCCGCGTCTGTCACACTCCAAACTTGGAAACAGGGCTCACAAAATTTTCGATCGCCGAATCCGGTGCCGACAGCCTCTGTAGAACCCCATTCTCGGTTCCCAGCGCTCATTCGCCAGGTTCCGATCTTGGAATGCTACAAGGAGGATTTTCAATATAAGTTTGATTCGTAGTAAGCATAACCCACAAACAACAACAACCAAAAACTCCATCACATTTTCACTATGATAAAAAACTTTACAAGTACAATGAGCATAAAGGGAAATACAATGATGATAGACAAAAGCTCCAATATGATCTACTTTACGCTCCTGCCTCAGCGCTAATGCGTCCCAACGTCACCTACACGCAACGGTCGTGCATAAGCTTATAGAAAGATTAGAGGGTGGTGAAAGTGTGTGTACAAGGTAGTAATGCAGTTATGCAGTATCAGAGTAATGCGAAACATGTTGGTGAATCCATGAATACCGTTAGCCATACCAAGGTTATGCGATGCAAGACATGAATGATGTCGGCCATACCAAGGCCATACAATGCGAGATGCAACTCAAGCATGCGAATCCTCATCTAAGTCCACATATCAATACAGCTCAAATCTGGAATATCACCTGGGTCTAGTACACTCTAAACCAGATTGCCGCCTCATCGCGCAATAAGGTAAGTGGAAGAGACCTCTCTATCCGCCTGCCAATATCGGGCTCGGCTCGTCGATAGCGGACCCATTCCTCGAGCTGGTAAAACTTAGCCTAGCTTTGCCCCCTCCTCTCGGGTGGGTAAGGCCGCACCCCTTTCCAACCGACCACGACATAGTGGAAAGCGCGACCTTCTGGTAATCGGCACTCGGCGTTCCTTCACCCACTCGGTCTAGATGTTGGAGCAACCTCTTGGTACCATAAGGGTTTAGGGACTTTCACCTAGGGATATCTATAGCACCCCATGTGGAATAAGATTTATGGTATCCAATCTTGCCAACCACGATACGCCTGTAGAGGCTACGACCCCGATGTCATTAGGGCGTACAGTACCATATCACACAATATGAATGCATGAATCACTCTATCCATTCATGCAGCAATCATGCGTGTATCGTGCGCTCATGTAGGGCAACACTGCCTATCCGGGAGCCCCTAAACAATCTGTCCGAAGGCATATGCTATGATCAGTCACTTCTCATATCAAACATACATATGATGCGTATGATCATGAATCATGGAACTATATTAAACATGTTATATGGGATAGATGTTGTTCATAACGAAGATGGGCCTAGACGGCCTACAAGTATGGGCCTAACAATGGGCCCTAGGGAGAATCATAATGCGGACATTTAACCAACATTATTCTACAATGTGGACGTCAAACCAACATTGCTCCCAAGGCACGACTGTCATAAACATCATTACATAACCATGTTGGGATCACACATTGCAATGGACCTTAGGTACATCCCATTGGGCCTTAAATACATCAAATGGGTCATATCACATGAGCCTTATATTTATCAAGTGGGCCACATCAATGGGTCACACCAATGAGCCTTATGTACATTGCAATGGGCCATAACCCATGGGCCTTATAATACATCAAAATGGGCCTCGTAACATGGGCCTTACATCCACATCAAAGTGGGCCCTAATGGACTACCACAGATAAATCAAGATGGGCCTCATCCACATACCAAGATGGGGTCCACTTGAACTATGGATCTAGCTCATTCTTTAACTCACGCCATAAAGTGAGCTTTTAAAATGGATGGACAGATTGGATGCAACCCGTGCATCATGGTGGGGCCCATGAAAGCCCACCATTAGGTATATTACATTATATATATATATTATATATATATTATATATATATAGATATATATATATATATATATATATATATATAGACACATGCACAACCCCCACACGCACACACACGCACACACACACGCACACACAAGCATACACCCATCGTTCCATGGATGGTGGGGATAGAATAAATACATCAATGTGAACTCCACCGTCCAGACGGACGGTGGGAATAAAACACATAAATCATTGCGGGTCCCACGTGGGGCCCACTGTAATGTTTATAAGCCATCCGACCATTGATAAGGTCCCACGGACCTGGCCAAATAGGAAAAACAAATTTCATCTTGATCCAAAACTTCTGTGGACCCAAAAGGGTTTCAATGGCAGCCGATCAATCGCCGCTGTTTCCTATGATGTGGGCCACATGAGCATTGAATGGACCTGATTTTTAGAGGGGGCCACCTAGTGAACGGGTTAGATGACAAATATACATCATGGTGGGGCCCACGGATGGAGCCGTGGGTTGCTGTTGCTAGTCCGCCCGTCAGCCAGCGTAGGTGCTGCCTGCGCCCTCTGGCAGCCTCTGATTATTATTATTATTTTTTTGAAAAATCTGGTTTTCCTGCAGTTTTCCTCGTGTAGGTCCCGCATTAGGTGAATCTACCCCGACCGTTGGATTTCACGGCTCATGACAGGCCATATGAGACCAATATTCAATATATTTTGGGGTATAGAAACGTCAGGGGGATATTTCAACGGTAAACCCGCTGTTTACTATGCTATGGCCCACCCGAAGGTCGAATTGGCCCCATCTTTCGGCCCAACACCAAAAATGAGCTTGGAAAAGGAATGGACGGCGTGGATTGAATACATACATCAAGGTGGGGCCTAAATGAGTGGGCCATCCCGTAAGCTTGGAAACAAGCCAATATTTGTGTTTTCCCCTTTTTGTCCAGCGTCCTTGGACGCTGGACGGTCTGGCGCTGCACATGCAGTGAGGTGGGCCCTACTTAGGTGGGCCACCAAATGATGGATGATGTGGGTACAACACATATAAGGTGGGTCCACTTATAGATGGCTTGGAAAAATTCATGACTCATGGTGGGGTCCATCCTGATGGGCCACACAACCACATCATCAACACATGAAAAGAAAATGAAAAAGAGAGGGAGAGAGAGAAAGAGAGTGGGACGCGTGATGGAGGGACCCCGACACTATGGGCCCTCCCTTAAAATCTATCATACATCAAGTGGGTCCCAATACATGTGGGCCCATTAAATCACAATTCAATGGTGGAGATTCCTTCTCCACTAAAATAAACGGTCTAGATGACCCTTATCAACTAGAAAGTAAACATCATGATGGGGTCCATGGAGATTAGCCCCATCATGGAATGATCATGATGATCAAAGTGGGCCATCGGCCACATCTTAGGGTCCCAAGTGAGATCCAAACCATTGATCGGTTGACCTCACTTGGCTCATCATAAACACATGAAAATCTAGCCTATAACGCACCCACTGTTCGATCTTCTTGTTCCCTAGGCTTCCTTAGCTCCTTAGCTTAGATTCCAACGGAGGAGATGAGGTTTGGATGGTTGAGATGGGAGATCTTAGGATGGAAAGGTGGGCCTCACACATGCATTTTTCTCTCCATGGGAGGGCTTGGGCGTGTGGAGTTCTTCCTTGCTTGGGAATGGTTTGAAAAAATGAGAAAGAGAGTTGTAAAGAGAGAGAGAAAGAGAGAGTGATGGGTGATGGAGTGATGGATGTGATGAGCGATGGGTGTGTAAGAGATTTTTGACTTTTGTGGCAAGTGGTGTAAGAAAAGTATGGGCTTTGTAAGAACTTTTTGACTTTGGGGCTTGTTTGGGAAAGGGTGAAAGGTGATGTGTACTTGACATGTTGAGATTGATGGATTGATGTGACAAGTTGTAGAGATTTTCTTGAATTTTGCAACGTGCGGCGTTTTCCTCGCACCGAACGTTGGCCCATATCTTCTGACCACGGTATTGCCTCAGCGAGCGAGTCGCGGCATCGGAACCGCGGCGACAGCGCGATCGCTATAGTAAGGGTCTTGGGTTGAGTCGACTCGGGTTGATGGCGTATGAATCAGGGTCGCGCGCAAATACCAGTTTAGGGTCGAAGGTTGCCAAAATTCGACCGGGAAGACCACGGAAGTCTATGGAACGGTACGGTCTAGGATATGAGGCTTACAACGTCAACCCCCTTGGGCACCGGCTTCTATCCAGAATCATCCCCCGACCCAAATCCGAGCTTCAGCTCGGAACACAGTAACTCGAGCTCCAATAAATGCCTCGGTCACTCGGTCCTGACACCAACGGATCTCTGCCATGAGTTGGAACGAAGGAGAGGAAGGAGGACTCCCGAGATAAAGAACACGCAGGAGATAGTAGCCGAGAATAAGGATCCTTGGGAAGCACGGTTTGCGGAGCTCAACAACAAGATTCTGACGCTAGAAAAGAAGCAACCACCGTCGTTAGTTCTCGTGGCTGTCTAAGCGATGATGGAAGAGACCGAGCCTCCTTTCACTTCTACAATCATGGACGAGGTGATGCCACAGAGGTTTCAGATACCTCCCGTCATCTAGTACTCTGGGTCTGGCGACCCATCCGAGCATGTGGAGGCTTATCACTCATGGATGCAAATCCAAACGGCAACAAATGCAATGATGTGCAGAGGATTTTCAAGCACCCTTACAAGATTTGCTCAGAGTTGGTACCAACAGCTCAAACCCAATTCCATCAGTTCCTTCGTGGATCTGAATCGACTATTCCTTACCCAATTCATAAGTGGTAAGAGAAGTCGGAAACCCAATACACATATGTTTGCTATCAAGCAAGAGCCGAAGGAGTCGTTGAAGGACTACATTGCTCGCTTCGATGAAGAAGCATTGCATGTAGAGGATTACGACGACAAGATAGCACTCGCTCCATTAGAAAGAATCCACCGAAAACATTAGCAGACCTTGTCGCCAGAGCTCAGAAGTATACTAACGCCGATGAGTTCTCCAACGCCCGTAAAAATGTTCAGGTGACAGAACTAACTGGTAAGGGGAAGAGGCCGAGGAATGAAGAACCCTAGCCGTCCAACAAAGGACTAGATGACCGCGCCCCTCGCGATCGTTGTCCAAACAGAAAGCCGGAGGGCAAATTTCGTTCCTACACTCCCCCTCAACACGTCAGCAGAGCAGATCCTATTGGACATCAAAGGACACAAGCTTCTGAATTAGTCCATTTGTATGAGGGCTGACCTAGATCATCGAGACAAGCGAAAGTACTGCCGTTTTCACCGAGATCATGGCCACAACACAACCGACTGTGTAGACCTCAATGATAAGATCGAGACCCTTATTCATAAAGGGCATCTGCACCGATACACCAAGGAAGAAAGAGCCGCTCGGAAAGAAGAACGAGAGCGAGAACAGCCGAATGACACCATAGAAAAGCCAGTCAAAATCCGTACCATCTTCAAAGGCTCATCCAATGGAGGAGATTTAAATGGGGCTCGGAAAGTCGGGTCTGAAAAACTACATCCACCTGGCCGAGCGGCCAAGCAAAGAACTTCGAGTCAGTCCATGCAGCATGACATTCTCAGAAGATGATGCGCGTAAGATCCAGCATCCGCACGACGACGCCCTAGTAGTTACTATGATTATAGCCAACCACAAGGTGTACCGCATCCTAGTCGACACCGGGAGCTCAGCAGATGTGATCTACTCCGAGGCTTTCGAAAGAATGGGGGTTCCGAGGTCACATCTCAGACCTGTGAAGACTCCACTGCATGGCTTTGCCGGAGAAAGAGTGATCTCCGAGGGAGCCATCTCCTTCCCTGTGACTGTGGGAGAAGGACAACACCAAGTCACCCTCATGGTGGACTTCATAGTTGTCAACGTACTGTCGGTACACAACGTCATCCTGGGCAGACTTCGCTTAATGCAATAAGGGCAGTTGTCTCCACCTATCATTTGATTATGAAATTCCCAGCCGAGGGCGGGATAGGTTACCTCCAAGGCGACCAGCGTGAAGCTCGGAGATGTTATGCTATAGCAGTCAAGAAAGGGCGGTGAAGCAAGCACTCACCGTCAATATGTTAGACCCTAGAGGACCTGCGGAGGGTTTATCCATGGAAGACTTGGAGAAAGTACTGCTCGACGAGGCAAACCCGAGCAAGACTATTCATCTCGAAGCTTCGTTGAACCCTGAGTAGCGGTCCATAGTGTTAGCCTTCCTACGACAACATAGAGATGTCTTCGCATGGTCGCACGGAGATATGCCCGGAATCTCCCCGGACGTCATGGTTCTCACAGGCTGAATGTAAACCTGAATCACAGACCTGTTAATCAAAAGAGGAGACCGTTCGATGCTGAGCTGTACGAAGCCATAACCGACGAGGTCTCCATTCTGTTCGATGCCGGCTTCATAGAGGAGGTGAACTATCCTGACTAGATTGCGAATGTGGTCCTTGTCAAGAAAGCCAATGGAAAATGGCAGGTCTACGTAGACTATTCGGATCTGAATAAGGCTTATCCGAAAGATAGCTTCCCGTTACCTCGAATTGATCAGCTGGTAAATAGCATAGTAGGACACGAACTACTCTCCTTCCTGGACGCTTACTTCGAATACAACTAGATCGCGATGCACCCTCCACACAGGCATAAGACTACCTTCGTCACGGATAAGGGACTCTACTGTTACCAGGTCATGCCGTTTAACCTGAAAATGCTGGGGCCACGTATTAGAGATTGGTGAATCAAATATTCGCCAGATAATTAGACATATGGTGGAGGTATATGTCGACGACATGCTCGTGAAAAGTGTCAAGGCATCTAACCACCTAACAAACCTCGGAGAAACTTTCGCCATCCTCCGATAATATCAGATGAAGCTGAATCCCGTGAAGTGTGCCTTCAGAGTTGGCTTCGGTAAATTCCTCGGGTTTCAGGTCAGTTAGAGAGGCATTGAAACAAACCCCGACAAAATTAAAGCACTTCTCGACATGAGTTCACCTTGGACTATCAACGAAATACAATGTCTCACTGGATGAGTAGCTGCGCTCGGACATTTCACATTGAGAGCCACAGATAAATGCCTCCCCTTCTTTCAATAGTTGAAGGGTCATAAGAAGGTAGAATGGACGTCGGAATGTGAACAAGCCTTCTAACAACTGAAACAGTACTTGGGCTCACCACCCCTGCTGTCCAAACCTGAAGAAGGTGAGCCCCTATTCTTGTACCTTTCAATATCGACCTCGGCCGTCAGCTCGGCCCTGATTAGAGAGGTAGAAGGTAAACATCACCCTGTCTATTATGTAAGCAAGGCCATGGTGCCCGCTGAGACGAGATATCCGCCTCTGGAGAAGCTAGCGCTCAGCCTCATCGTCTTAGCTCGAAGGTTACACCCTTATTTTCAAGCTCATTCTGTCGTGGTGTTGATTGATTCTCCTCTTAAACAAGTTCGATCCATAGGCCCGAAGTTTCAGGTCGACAAACTAAGTGGGCCATCGAACTTGGTGAGTTCGACATCCAGTTTCATTCGAGGACAACAATCAAAGGTAAAGTCGTGGTTGACTTCATTGTAGAATTCACAATTCCGAGCGAGGAAGAGATCAGTACCAAAGTCGAAGTGACTCCCTCGCCTGTTCCATCAAGCAATCCAGAGGCGAAATCTGAACGAGGATGGATTCTCTACGTAGATGGGTCATCCAATGCCAAACGTGCCGGGGTAGGAATTATCCTGGTCGTGCCTGACTCCACGCCCATCCAATATGCAATCCAACTCGGTTTCAAAGCCTTCAACAAGGAGACAGAGTATGAGGCTTTGCTCGCTGGACTTAGACTGGCGGCTAGTCTAGGGGTCTAATCTCTCTAGGTCCGATGCGATTCGCAACTGGTAGTGAACCATATCTCCACCGAGTATGAAGCCAAGGAGATAAGGATGATTGCTTATCTAGATGAAGCAAGAAAGTTGATTGAAAGATTCTGGAGCTGTACTATCTATCAGATCCCTAGAGTGAAAAATTCATGGGCTGATGCCCTGGCAAAGCTAGCCTCAGCCACAGAAGGAAAGATCCCGTGAGTCATTCCCGTGGAGTTCATAGAGCATCCAAGCATCGACCGGTCGGAGGAGAAAACGGTCAATCCAGTAGATGCTACTCCAAGCTGGATGGACCCGATCTATGACTACCTCACGTCCGGCAAGGTCCCCCCGGATAGGCTAGAAGCCAAGCGCCTAAAGGTCAGGGCGGCACGATACATCATCTTGAACAATACTCTATATAAGAAAGGACATTCTCAGCCCTACCTCAGGTGCCTCCAATCCGACGAGGCAAATTGTGTGATACGGGAGATTCACGAAGGAATCTATGGAAACCACTCTGGCAGTCGAGCCCTGACCATGAAGATATTCGACATGGATATTTTTGGCTGACTATCAAGGAAGATTCGAAGAACTACGTCCAAAAGTGTGACAAATGCCAACGCTATGCGGCTGTGTTGAGGTAACCTGCGGAGGAGATGACCCCCATGAGCGGTCTGTGGCCATTCGCTCAGTGGGGGATTGACATCATCGATCCTCTACCAATAAGAAAGGGGCAAGTTAAGTTCGTCATTGTCGCTGTCGACTACTTCACCAAGTGGGACGAGGCTGAGCTCGTTGCAAAAATCACAGAGCAAAAGGTGATTGGTTTTGTCTGGAAAAACATCATTTGTCGGTTCGGGATCCCTCACACCATTGTGTCTGATAATGACAAGCAGTTCGACAACGACAAGTTCTGGGGCATGTGCCTGGAGCTCAGTATCACAAATGCGTACTCGTCCCCTTGGCACCCATAGTCCAACAGACAGGTAGAAGCTGTTATCAAGGTAATCAAGCATCATCTCAAAATGAAGTTGGAGAAGGCAAAGGGCAACTGGGCCAAGGAACTCTCATTCGTCCTCTGGGCTTATAGGACCACAACTCAGTCATCTATGGGAGAGACCCCATTCTCACTTTTTTATGGCTTGGAGGTAATGGTGTCAGTCGAAATTGGCCTTCCAACAGCTCGGGTCAGAAATTATCAGGAAGACCAGAATATTAAGAAGATTGCGGCCAACCTAGATCTGCTTGAAGAAGCTAGAGATATTTCAAAATTCCAAGCCGCCGCTCGACATCAACAGGTGACAAAGTTCTACAATTCTAAAGTCAAGACCAGACGGTTCCGTCCAAGGGACTTAGTCCTTCGCCGAGTCTTCGAGAACACCGCGGAGCTGGGGGTTGGGGCACTCGGACCCAACTGGGAAGGGCCTTACCGTGTGGTCCGATCGACCAAACTGGACTCCTACCATTTAGAAGAACTCAAAGGCCGTCACCTCCCTCACCCCTAGAATGCCGAATATCTGAAAGTCTACTATCCTTGAACGAACAGCCTTTAAGGCTCTCAATAAATGTATGCCTCTGAGTGACAAGCCTTTAAGGCCCTCCATAAATGTACGCCTCTGAGCGATTAGCCTTTAAGGCTCTCAATGAAATACATCTCTTCCCATCTACATGAACGGATTATCTACTACGGAAAAGCCTCCTCTCATATGCAGAGGCGGATTCAATGAACTGATCCCTTGAAAAAGGGGTTGGTACATTATCCCATGAAAATTCTACAAGGCAACTCCTCATGTTCGAGGGAAAAGCCAACAGACGACCCGACTCTCCTACAGAGGAGTAGGTTCGTCACCTGACTGACGGATAAAAGATTTTTTGCCAATCGTGGGACGAGTCGATCCCCTAGGGATCCGAGCTTAATAATGACAAAGTTCTACAAAATGGCATTGTAATGGACCGACACGTTAGAGAGTCGGTTCGGTAATACCCTGAAGAAAATTGATCTGTCAACAAATCAACTCAATAATCGACAGTCACCAAGTGCAAATTAATGCATAAAGAAATCACCATCCGTAAGCTCTCTCCAGAGGGCTAAAAATCATCATCCACATACCCTCCCCAGAGGGTCAAAAAATAATATCCATTAAATCACTCAGCAAAAAAGAAAGTTTTGAAAAGTTCTAAAAAAAAGAAGGGAGGCGAATGTTCCAATCTACGCGGTCAGAGGAGGAGGAGCCTAGGAGCTGGGGCCTTCGTCCGGGTGGACATCTTAGACAGGCTTTTCTCCTGCGTCTTCAGGCAGCAAAGGCTTAAGGTTGAGGTCCGGGTACAAATCCTGAACCGTTCCGATACAGGCATCGAAACCGTGGTTGTAAAACTTAGTGGCTTCGACGGCCCTCTCATTTGAAGTCTTGAAAGCCTCTACAGTCTTAAACACAGCCGAGGCCAGAGACGCTTCGTCTTCAGCCCGTTGAGTATCCCTCACCTGGGTAACCGCCCTGAGCTGTTCTTCTGCTGCTTCAGCTCTGGTCTGCTCCAGGACTTCCCCCAATCGAGCATTCTCCTTAGCAAGCGAGTCCATGTGAGCCCTGGCCCGGGTCAGCTCAGCAGCAGCAGCGCCGCAACTGGCCTCAAGATCTCTCACGACGCCCTGTAGGTGAAGCTCTCGAGCCTTTCCATCTTCTAGCTTCAGGCGCAGCTCGCCCTGCTCCAATCGGAGGAAGGTAGCCTTATCCCGCAAAACTCCTATCTCATTTTTTAGGGCTTCCACCTCGGTATCTACCTTCCGACGTTCCCGCACTCTCTCCCAAGCTAAGAGGAGCCTCGGAACGGACTGAATGAAAGCGGAAGAATGAGCACATGAATATAGAAGAGAATGGAAGCTGAGAAATACACAAGGAAACAGGATATACCTTGTAAAAAAAAAGAGGCCAGGTCATTCAAAAAGGAATTGTCTGGTTTGGAGAGAAGGCTAGCGATCTCTTCTTCCGGAGCGTGTTTGGCAGCCCAGTGAGCCAGGCAAGACATGTGGTAACCTGGCTCAAATCTCCCTCTGCTCGTCTCCACCTGGGCCGAACCTGCTGCTTCCCCAACCCTTGTCCTGCTGCCCGCCGAGGCTTGGGCCTCGGCCCTGAGATCATTCCCAGCGTCGGGAGGAGAAAGCATGGTGTCAGCCATCCGAACTGCCTCTTCCCGCTCGGATGAAAAGGGAACAACAATGCAAGGCTCGTGGGCTGCAGTAAGAACCTCCACAGTATGAGGAGCAATGGTAAGCGGGAGGGTCAGAGTTGGAACAATGATTCCTAGAGTCGGAACAATGATTGTTGCGGCTCGGTTTGAGGCAAGCGCCACAGTTGAAACCGCGACAACTGAAATTGGAGTTGCAACAACAGAAACTGGGCCTGAGGAGCCCTCCCCGTGAGGTGCGGCCTGCCTTCTCCGGACGGTGGTCTTCGTCCGGGGCTCGGCCCTCAACATCTCCTCAACCGTCGGGGCGGCCTTCCTCTTCCGAGAACCAGATGCTTTAGCCATGCCTGCATGAAAAATAATGGGTCAACAACTAGGTTAAAGAAATTCAACCCCTCTAGAAGAGCGAAAGAGAAACTTACTGAAGGAAGTGGAGAGCGGTTCGGATCGGCAAAGCCCAGACCAGTGAAGGTTAGCGGCAGTAATCAAGTCTGACCAGGAACGAAGCTCTCCTGATCGCGCCTTAGCCTTGGCAATTTAGTTCTTTTACTCCGAGGTGAGGAGGGGCAAACCTCTTGGAAAATCTATAAGGAAAAAGAAAAAGATTAGTTTGATTACAACGGAAGGAAGAAGGACAAGGGAAAAATGTAAGAGGTCCGACCTGGGGTAGTGAATCGGGTGGGGACCCGAGTCGACAAGCTTCCGAACTCCGCTGCTGGCGCCTCCCATTCACCCGAAGCCCAGAACCATTTATTTTTTCAATCCTTATTAGAGGACGGAAGGTTCATAACCAATCCTGACCCTTTGCTGCCTAAGGTCGTGAAGTAGTACCGTGATTCTTGACTATCATGCTTGACTAGGTACAGGCTTGTCAACTCCTCTGGTGTCAGCTCCGGATTCCCGACTTGACGCCAGATGATGAAAGAAGAAATTAAAACCCTCCAAGCATTGGGGGTGAATTAACCAGGAGCTAGCCCCAGGTGGGCTGTTAAGGCACGGACGAAGGGATGCATAGGGAGTCCAAGCCCGCACTGAAGAGCGCATAGGAGATAGCAACCTCTCCTTCAGCAGGTGTGCCAGCAGCGTCAAGGGGCTCTAGCGCCCTTATTTGTACGGAGTTCGGGATATCGAACTCAGAACGAATCCATCCCATCTAAGACTCCGTAAGAACGGAGCCTCCCGGGACGGCCTCCGAAGCTTGCCCGCTCGCAGGCATCTCTATGGCCTCTGTAGTCGGAGCTCTGGGGGCTCGAGTAGTCTTCTTTCTGTCAACCCGATGAGTCCGAGCCCCTGCCTCTTTCTGTCTCTGGGGCGGGGAATACAGATGCACTGCTTCGAAGGGGCCCTCAGATGTACCCCTCCTATCGTCCAAGCTTCCTGGCTCGGAGTCGCCATAATCGTCTCAGATCATCTCCAGGTCGGACGACATGTTGTGAAGAGACTTGAGAAGAAGGAAAATGGAAGGGCACTAGAAAAAGAGAGACTCACCGGACGGTCACTGGGAATTGCCTCTACCGGAAAATCCTTGATCGGTCAGAATCGCCTGCCGGAAACTTTAAGTCAGCCGGAATCGCTCTTGTTGAAAATCGCCTCCTCTGATATCCACTCAAATACACAACGCAAGTGAAGAGGGCGTTTTCAGAAGGGCCTTATATACACTGTTTAGAATCTTTGCATTAATGACAGCGCTTAATGGTTGCAGCCGAATTGTCGCGAGCCGACTTCATAGCATACGTGGCCGCTCACCACTGGCTCGAACCCTGCTAGACAGTACGATTCTGGTACTGAACAACGTGCTCCGATAGACGAAACAGTGCCCGAGCAGGGGAAGCGTCGCTTAGACGCCTCCTTAGGCGTACGTGACAACCTATCATAGGCTCAATAATTATTCGAAATCGTTACCATCGCCACGCGTCCATTGAAGGATAGCTTGCGAGCGGGAAACCCTGAGGAGGCAACGCTTCAAATGCAGAAATCATAATGAAATCGGCACGTGTAGAAGGTTTAGCAGATGAGGCGGTTGATCTTCCAAATATTACTACTCTCCGAATCTGTTTTCATATTCAAAGAGTAGGGGGCTTCTGTTATGGGAAGATTCGAGCCCCTTATAAATCCGAAGGGCCAACATTATACTAGTCCGATCAGACACACGAACATCCGAGGTGATATAGGGTTCACTACTAAGTCACAGCGGCACTCCTGTTCCGAAGTTAGTGATCAGCTCGGAGTGACTTGAGACCAGAACAAGGGTGCAGTGCTCCGACTGGATACTCCGGATCAGCTCCTCTACTGAGCGACCGAAAATGAATGACACGATTACTTGCATCAAGTACAGGGAATGCAAGTCCCTCACCAATCCAAGTCAGTACTTGGCTCAGATCTGAAATGCGAACCGTATGAACCCGTTAATGGGACCTCGGAAAGAGAGCATCAAGTAAGGCGTGAGCAAACCTTTGGACTATAACCCTAGGCTGTGTAAGACGAGCTCACTGTTTGTGCAGGACCAGGGTTCCTTGGAAGTTCACCATGCCGAGTAGAGGGTGATCTAGCTTTTGTCATCAATAGTAACTATTCTAATGTATCTGAATAGCATAGATTTGAACTAAAATTTATTAAACTCAAAAAATGAAACAGTAAATTATTGCTACTATACTGCCTTTGAATTAACAGATCTAAATTAGTTAAAGTAATCAAACAAATATGCATTATCGGACAAATCTGAATTATCAGACGGATATATATTAATCAAATAGATCTAAATTATCGGACATACTTGAATTAATCAATAAGATCTAAATTATCAATTTCTCATACCAATTGAATGGTATAAATGATCTTCTACAACTGTCTTTAGGATACAATCAACCAATAACAAAATATCACCATCTCAATCACCATAGTAGTTGATGCTCAAATATAAAAAATAACAAATAAAATTTTTGAAAAAGTAATGTATATAGAAGCATTGAGAGAGATGGCAGCAAGAAAAAGATGTTTTTGCATTTTCTCATTTCTTTAGGGTTTTTGAAAGCATGCATATATAAAACCATATGGATACACGACAGCCATGTGATGCTCAAGTAGCTGCATGCCAACGTGTAAAAAAGTCACAATAACGTTAATGTAGCATGCAACGAGGATCTGAATCTCGCGCAAAACATGGTTAAGAAAAAATTAAAATAAAAATAAAATGAATCATGTAGACAAGGTCAAGCCGGACACACATGCACGACAAGACGCGGCGGCAGGAGGGTGCACATGCGTGTTGGGGCAAGCATATCATACTCAGTGGTGATACAAAACCTACTCACACATGAAAATGCGTATAAAAGAGTAAAACTCTCTCCTTAAGTTCTAGCTTGGGACTATTCAAAAGTGCTCATAAAAGCACCTATACGAAGTTAACTTTAAGGTGTTTTCTTTATATTAAAATTTTTTTATTTTTTTATTTTTAAAAGCCAACACCTTTCTCCAATGTCTTTAATTGTTAACATGAGTTATGGATTAGGTTAGATTTTGGAATCCAAGAATTATATAGAGGCTGAATCTGATTGATGGCTAGATGGAAGCTGCACATCAGTAGCCCCGCAACTTAAACTTATGATAGCTTATGTATATATGCTAGTGATTTAAATCTCATAAACTCCACTCTCAAGATAAGTCAAGTAAGTCGATAACTCAGGTAAGTTGACTCACAAGTCATTACCCATATATAATTATGCAAGAATTAGATGGATGGTGGAGATCACAAAGAAGTCTCCACCACACTAACCCCTTCGTACAAACAACATACTAAGGGGGTCATTTGGATGGTGGTAAATGAGGCAAGTTATTAATGATTTACTGTAAATCATTAATAACTTGCGTTTGGATGCTTTCCTTGGGCAGCATTGAGCTTTGCAGGTAGGGCCAACTGATTACTCATCGGACCATTTTATCTAGTGAGTCTTAGTAAAGATGGAAGATGATGCATTTGGCCTTAGTAAAGATGGAAGAGTGAGTTTTAGTAAAGATGGAAGATGATGTGGTATATGGGTAGAAATATATATGGTAGAGCAGTCTTTTCCTGGTACACTTGGCATAGTGAATTGTCAATTGGGACCATTCATCTGATTTCTCTGCTCTGGATATTAGATGGTTAAAGAAGCATCTAGATATGCTTATCCTAATACTTTATGATGGGTTTTACACCACCGTATAAGGTTTTGCTTCAACTATAAAATTAGTTAGCATACATTTACTTCTTCAAATAAGCCCTAAATAATTTATACTCAAGTTAAAATAGAACCACACGGAGTAAAAGGTTTCCATGCACTTAGCAAACTAGGTATCATATAATAATAACAATATTCCTAAAAGATATGTGATGGAAAGCTTCTTCTTCTGTCAATGCCGAGGTTAGGGTTTTATTTTTCCCCTTTTCTTTTGGTGATTTTAGACGACCTTTGTACTAATCTCTTTGTGTGCTCATATTAACTCTTATGATCTTCATAAAAACACAGCCCAACTATTCCAATTCACTCCGCGAAGTCATCTAGTTAAAAATGATCCTTTGCAAGCGATTCAATCCTTTAGACTAGTGTTGTGATTCGATTAGGAAATTGGCTGATCCCAAACGAATTTACTTGGGCTGATACTGAGTTTCAAACTCTGATATATGCAATTAAAATTTCTACTGTGGTGTCACCTTCTCAAGTGTCCATGCTTAGTTCGCTGAGCTATGAGTCATGCTAGATTTTGGAATCTATGATCACCAAATGTATTAGGCTACAATTTCAAATCTAGGAAAATGTAGAACTAACATGGAAGGTGCACCATGCATCTAATGGATGGGTAAAATGGCAGTCACACATCATTGGTGGCCTACAGCTTAACCTTGAGTAGGTGATCATTCCTGGTTTAAAAGACTCACTACTATTAACTAAATTTCCTAGGTATGGACTTCAACCTGGTCTATTCTAGCACAGCCGGGATCAGGTCAGGTCCATTTCAGTACAGCAGGATTCAGGTCCAGTTTATTGATTTTGAGATGGTCCAGACCCAACCCCAACCCGTATATAGTAAAATCAAGTATAACATTGGACCCTGTACCAAGGGTCCAAAATGCCCAACCTACTTATTGCGGTCAATTGTGGAAGAAGCAAAGCCGTCCACCTCAATGGCCCCAACAATCAAAACTACATACGTCCAAAAACCCAGACGCCTAGCCACCTATGTTTGCACAAGCGGCTAAACAGTTATGGTCTTCTTAATGATTATTATCAGTAGAGTTGTACACGAGCCGAGTGACTATTATCAGTAGAGTTGTAAACCAGTCGAGTTAGCTCGCTCAGCTCGGTCAGCTCGCCGAGCTCACTTGACTCGATTTGGAAAAGCTCGACTCCACCTCGGCTAGAAATTGGATTCGGACCGAGTCGAGCTGATTTTTGGAGCTTGAAAAAATTCCGAGCCGAGTTAGAGCTTGCCCAAGCTCGATTCAACTCAGCTCGAACCTCAACTTGAATCGACTCGGTGACTCGGTTGTTTTTATATATCTTGATGCCGCTCGCTAAGTGTTTAATAAAATGACTCAACCAAGTATTGTTTCGGATGCGTACATAGCTCGAACTTCAACTTGAATCGAGTCACCAGTATTGTTTCGGATGTGTACATAGCTAGCTCGAACCTCAACTTGAATCGAGTCACCAGTATTGTTTCGGATGCGTACATAGCTTGAACCTCAACTTGAATCGAGTCACCAGTATTGTTTCGGATGCGTACATAGCTTGAACCTCAACTTGAATCGACTCGGTGACTCGGTTATTTTTATCTTGATGCCGCTCACTAAGTGTTTAATAAATGACTCAACGAAGTATTGTTTCTGCTGCGTTCATAGCTCAAACCTCAACTTGAATTGACTTAGTGACTCAATTATTTTTATCTTGATGCCGCTCACCAAGTGTTTTAATAAAATGACTCAACGAAGTATTGTTTCAGATGCATACATTCTATGCAAAATTGGCTAGTGGCGAGGAAGGAATGAATACTAAACAAATCACAAAAAAAAAAAAAAAAAACCTTTACACTAGAACTGCCCTCATATCTATCTTGTTTTTTACGCTATTTGCCCAGTGTTTGATGAAATACCTGTGAGATGTTGTTACTGTTTTACATTATATGAAAATTTGAAAATGCATTATATGTTTAAGAAAATGTCTCAAGGCTTGAACTCGTGTCAAACTGACCCGAGACCAAACCAAGCCGAGCTGGCCGGTCAAGCTTGAAAACCAGGCCCAAGACTGAACCAAGCCAAGCTGGCTGGTCAAGCTCGAAGACCAGGCCTGAGACAGAACCAAGCCAAGCTGGCCAGTCAAGCTTGAAGACAGAGCTGAGCCAAGTTCGAGCTAGGGTTAGCTGCTGGCCGAGCTGTGCCAAGATGGAATCGGTTCGAATCTTGTACAGCTAGTTATCATGCAAATAGTGGCAGCTAGTTATTATGCAAATAGTGGCGTGATTTCATCAGGTCGGGTCCACATTCAACTAGACTGCAACTACATTCTAAAATATCACCCATCTTACAAAAGAGCAAATGCCAGAGAAGCACTGACGATTCTTTTTCCAAAATATCCGAGGAAAAGCTATGAGAGACCATGTGGTGGTGACGGCATCAATAGCATCAGATATTCACAAGATCCCCTAACTATAAAATCCAAAAAGGCCCATGATCACCCACAAGGGCCACCAGTCCTTTTTTTCGGTTTAATAACACAGAAAAAGCTAGACATGATCATGTGGTGGTGACCGCATCAATAGCATCAGATACTCACAAGATCCTCACCCATAAAAATCCAGAAAAGGTCGACAAAGACCCAAAGGGGCCCACCAGTCTTTTTCAAATTCCACACCACATTATTGCCTACATACAGATACTTGTAGTGAAGGACTTGAAAAGTAGGAAAAACCTGATTCTACATCTCCACAAAACCTGAAAAAGAAGCCAAACACCTCACATAGGATTCCAATACATGCATGCATTGACAAATCTCATGTCTTGCTTTGATGGGCTCTTTTGTCTTGGGTTTTGGAAAGGCTGTCTAAGCATCTGCAATCTCAGAAGCCTCGGCAGATGCAAGGACGAATTCCGGGAGAGGGCTTCCAAGGCTAGAAGTGCCATCCAAAACGTTTGGCTGACCCAATGCCTTCAATGCCAAATGAGCTGCTTTCTGACCAGATATCATCATTGCTCCAAACGTGGGCCCCTGTTCACCAAAAACAAATACTAGTCAGTCCACAGCAGAACTAATAAATCTATCTATGCTCTGTCTACTGTATACAAATGAAGTTATTTTGGACATCTATTTTTTATTTTTTTTTTGCCTACTTTTAAGAACAATAATAAAAGAAAGTTCTCAGAAACTTTAGTTATATTTCTGAATGAAGTGCCATGAACGGTTTAGATGTAGCCTAAATGAAGGGTCCAACAAGAGAGACCTCACAGCCATCATGAAACCATTGTGGGTGAATCTCCTAGCCATACACCCACAATGGAGGTCCACTGACGAATCTCATCGCTATAGAATCAAGAGTAGATCTTGATCAACAGGGGAACTGAATATCCTCATTATCAGGATTTCAAGCATTTTGGGACCAATCGAAACCGTTGGTCTGATTGAAAGCACATGAGATGGGGTATCTACCCTAGAAAACTCTCTCCATTAAATGTGCACCGTTACAGGGGCTCATTATCACACGGGCACATCATCTCAACCGGCTATTTTGTTGGCCCGCGAAAAAGGGCCTACCCTGGAAGTTAGGATCGCCCAGCTACGGGTCCCATGTGTAGGAAATGGGCCCGGATTGGGTACTACCCCCACCAGGGCCTAGCTAAAGACGGTGTTGACAGGTGCTCTGTGGGGCCCGCAATGATAAATGTATTTTATCCAAGCCGTCCATCTATTTTAAAATATCATTTTAGGGCATGAGCCCAAAAAGGAGGCATATTGAAAGCTCGATTGTACCACACCACAGGTAGCTGTGGTGACAATGAACCCACGGTTGAAACCTTCCTAGGGTCTACCGTGACACTTATTTAACATCCAACCTGTTCATAAGGTCATAAGGTCAGGTAGACCTGGATGAAGGGATCCAAAACTTTCGTGGCCCCGAGAGGTTTTCAGTGGTTGGCATTCAATCCTCACTATTTCCTGTGGTGTAGTCCACTTGGCATTCCATCTGCTTCATTTTCGAGATTATCACCTGAAATGATTTATCAAAATGGATGAACGGCATTGATAAAACGCATACATCAAGGTGGACCCCACAGAGTCCCTTACAGGACCATCCATCTCTAGCTAGGTACCGGTGGGGGCAGTACCCAATCCCCGCCGGTAGGGATCATGTAGGCCCCGTAGAATATCAAAATATGGTGGGCCCCACATCTCATCAACATCTGATCTTCGTGATACACTCAAGATATTCAATCACAACAAAGTCCAACAAATGAAAGAACTGATAGAGAAGCAAAAAACACAAACAAAAAGCAAAACGAAATACCATTCTCGGCGCTCCGTCGATCTCCGCCACTTCCATCCCAGTAACGATCATCCCCGGTACAATCTCCCTCGTCAGCCTAACAATCGCATCCTCCGCCGTATTCATATCCAAAGCCTTCATCCCCGGCACAGCATCGATCATCCCAATGCTCTTAAGCCTCTTCACCCCAGTCGCACCGAAAGGCCCATCATGACCGCACGAACTCACAACCACCTTCGCCTCCATCACATTCGGATCCATGCAAGACTGAGTATCATGGTTCATCGACACAAGCGCCCAGTTCGTCACAACACCCCCAACACGTCCTTCCTTCACGATCAGATCCTCAGCCGCCACCGCATTGAAAAGCTTCACGTTCGGCCTAGCAAGGAGCTTGCTCATGATAGTCGACGTGAAGAGAGCAGCGTGCTTGATTACTACGTAATTGTCTTGCTCGTCATACTCGACTCCGATCTCATCAAGGAAGACGTGAGCCGGCTTGCGGACTACCATCGCGGAGAAGAGCTGGCCACCGAGCCAAGCCCCGCCACCTGGGCTTACCGACTGTTCGATTATCGCGATACGGACGGAGGGGTTTTTGCTGAGCTCGTAGGCGCAGGAAAGGCCGGCTGAGCCGGCGCCGACGATGACGACATCGGTGTCGGCGTAGGTGATCATGTCTGTCATGTATCGACGGGTCATCTCACGGGCGACGATGGATTCCTTGATGGGTTGGAATTGGAAGGATTTGAGATCATAGGTGGGGGTGTTTGTGGACATGGTGATGGAGAGGTTGTGGTGGTGTTGGGGAGATGAACGGACGGATTCGATTCGTGATGGTATGGGAAAGCCATGGAAGGAGGAGGTTTCTAGGAAAGGGGTCTTGGGTTTGGAAGAGAGGGAGGAGGTGAGCGTGGTGGCCATGGTAGCCATGATGGTTTTAGGGTTTTTCTAGGGTTTTTTCTAGGGTGGGTTTGAGAGAGTGAGGCTGAGAGTGGTTTTGGTGCGGTGAATGGAGATGGAGGAAGGTCGATTTATGGAGAGAGAAGGGCAGACTGAGAGAAAAATTCTGATGTAGGTAAGGACACGTGTAAGGTGGATAGGATTTCAACGGTTTACAATGCATGGATTTTTGCTACCTGTGCGGGAGTTTGAAGACGCGAATTGCGTACTACCCCCGCCCGTCTCCAGCTCCGAACGGGCAGTTCTGTGGGCGGGCCCACCGTGATGTATCTGTACATCCAAGCCGTCTATCCCTTTTCTCAGATTATTTTAAGGCATTAAAACAAAAATTAAGCAGATCCAACGCTCAACTGGACCACACCATAAGATGACTCTTGCATTTAATGCAACTGACATTTAATGCTTTGTGCATTTTAATGCAACCAAGCTTATTATTTGGTGTGGTAGACTTTAGCGTTGGATCTGCCTCATTTTGATGCTTATGGCTTAAAATAATCTGAGAACAGGGATTGACGGCTTGGATGTACAGATACATCACGGTGGACTCGCCCACAGAACTGCCCGTTCGGAGCTAGGGACGGGCGGGGGTAGTACGCAATCCGCGTCCGGAGTTCGAATGCACGGTGGGATTTTAGATGTTTTACAAGTGGCGGCCTAAAATGTCGTGAGTTCATTTTGCCTCTGTCGCGACGAAACGTTCTGCGTCTGTTGCTGCCTGGTAGGGCCCACATGCTGACTGATCCGACGATCGGAACCGTCCATATTATGGACCATATAAATTAAGATCATGATCAGAAATTACACTGAAAGTATGATTATGATAATCACAAGTTGGATTTGGATTTAAAACAATGGAATGAAATTTTGTAACGAATTCATTCAGCAGTAAATATCAAAGGATAGAGTAATCGCAGAAGAATGATTAAGGGCTGATAGCCTATCTTAACAGCAATTAAATGGACAGTTAAGATTATTGGATCAAATAAGCATGTTGACCCAGTTGGTGGAGACAAACTCAGTACGCTGTATCGCGACGGAGGCGAAAGGAACTTAAAAGCTTTACGCTTGCATTTACTACCGTCGAGTTTGTTTTGACTGCGTCGCGACTTCTGATCGCTGAATTGTGTTTACCCCATTTCGTCGTGTATGTTGAGATGGTCCAGTAATTCTAACCGTCCAATTTCACAGTACTACTGTGTAAAGCTATTTGCCATTAGTTGAGCTTCAAAGATGATCCTGACCTTTGATCTTTTGAGTCAAATGTTAACTGATAGCATATCTTTTCATTGTTCTAAATGCAAATCTACACATTCTGATTGTCATTTTAGCATAGAATCCAGAATACTGGCCGTTGCGATCATCTTATCATATCAGATTGTGGGCCGCAATGCAACGACACATGCTGCTAAACAATATCGCGACGGATCGAGAAAAAGTAAAGGATAAAAACGCTGAAGGTGGCTTGCCCTTTGTTTTTTGTTTTTTCCCACTTTGAAACTTCACTATCAGCCACCCCACTTGGGATCGATACCAAGACCTTGAAACGAGGTATGCCCTTGGCCGTTCATCTCATGCACCCTACTACAGATCGGTTTTAGCAAGATCTTGCTGAGCCGTGATCTTTGTTTTCTGTGATGATACGTTGGATTCTGAACCTTCTTATTTCCAAACAGCTACTTTCTACAGCGGGCCTTTTAAATGAAGGGTCTATATCATCACGAGCTGGGCCCAGAAGGGGCAACGCTGCACGAGACAGACGCGGATTGTAGGGTGACCCTGAAACCACGTTCTGTGGGGCCCAACATGATGCTTGTATTTTATCCATGCCGTCCATCTTTTTGCCAACTCATTTAAGGCATGTTACCTAAATTGAAGCATACCAAAGGCTTAAGTGGACCACACTTGTGGAAACAGTAGGATTGAACGCCTATGTTGTTAAAGACTGCCCGGTGCACAGAAGTTTTGGATGGCGAATAAACATCACTGTGAAACCTATATGAACCCTACGAAAGTTTTATGTGGTGCGGTCCACTTGAGCTTTTGATAAGCTTCAAGTTTGAGCTCATGCCCTAAAATGAGCTGGAAAAATGTATGGACGGTATGGATTTACAGATATATTACGGTGGCCACACATAGTCCTGACATCAGGTAGGTAGGTGGTGTACGTGGCGTTGGGTAACCACGCAATGCTTGCGCCGGGCGTGAGTGACAGTTGGTGCGATGCATGGCAACGCATACATCGAGGTGGGCCACGGTCAGGGGCGCGGTTTGTGTGGATCCCCGTCCACCGAAGTCGGTGGATCCCTAACTGCGTGGCCCACTGTGATGTATGCATCTTACATCCCTGCACACCATCTATCCATACTAAGAGCTCATTTTAGGGTACGATCCTAAAAATGAAGCAGATCCAAAATCTTAATGAGACCGTACCACAGGAAACAGTCGTGATTGAGTCCCCACCCAAAAAACTTCACTGGGCCATAGGAATGTTTATTTGGTGCTAGAGGTGGGCATCCAGTCGAGTCCGATCGGATTGGGTTCAACTCAGATCGATCCAAATTTTTAAGTAACTGATGCGAAATCGATCCGATCCGGGACTAAGTCTAGGTCAGCTGAGTCAATTCGATTCGATGCACTGCTAACCTAATCCGAACCAAGTCCGACTCAGTAGGAAAACCGAATCGGATCAGGTTGGGTACCATTTAGATTGGGAGAGAGAAATGGGTGATATGACAATACTGGAAGCGAATCAACTGGTGGTGTATTGACGTCAACAAATTCTTTGAGTCAAACTATGATGTATATGTTATATCCAAACTGTCCATCCATTTGGAGAGCTTGTCTTAAGGCTTGAGCCGAAAAATAAGACAGATCTAAAAATCAGTTGGACCACACTGTAAAAAATAGTGGGGGATTGAACGTTTACCATTGAAACCCTTTTGGAGATCACAGAAGTTTCAGATCATTGATCAATATGAAATTTGTTTTTCCACTTTATCCATATATTTTTAACATTATTAACAGATTAGATGAAAAATAAATGTTATGGTGGGGCCCATGTAACTTTGATCTCATTTGAGCCGTTCGTACAACTTGGAGCTTGAGGCGCGTACACGCTAGTCTTCGTAGGACATGTATCACACCAGCTGTTCACCTGTTCCATTCGTACAACTCGGAGCTCGAGGCGCGTATGCGCGCAGGACACATATCTACACCATCTATCACCAAGTTCTGTGGGCCCCACCATTATGTATGTTCTGTATCCACGCCTTCCATCCATTTGGAGAGATCATTTTAGGGCAATACCCAAAGAATGAGTTAAATCCAAAGCTCCAGTGGACCCCAGCACAGAAAACAGTGGGGACAGTGACGCCCACCATTAAAAACTTGCCTCATGCCTAAAATGATATCTCCATCCTTCTTTAGCTCATGCCCTAAAATGATATCTCGAAATGGATGGACGGTGTGGATACAACACATACATCATAGTGGGGCCCACAGAACTTGGTAATGTCACTTCAGTAGTGGACTCGCTACTCAACCTGTCAGTATCTAATCAGCGTTGCATGAGATACAAGAAATCAGGATCTTGGCGTGTGATTACGCATGAATGCATGGGGGTCCACCATGAATGCATGTGGTTGATCCATACCGTCCATTCGTTTTTCCATATCATTTTAGGGGTTGAACCCAAAATTTATGCATATCCAAAGCTCAAGTGGACCATACTATCGGAAAAAGAAGAAGTACTGATTTCCACCGTTTAAAACTTCATGCATATCCAAAACTTCGTACTACATGACCATCCAAAACTTCATACTACATGACCGGATCGGATCGGATCAGATCCAATTGGATCGGATCAGATCCAATCGGATCGGATTCCGGATCAGATCGGTTCATATTGGTATTGATTCGAATTCGATCCAAAAAGCTTTCGGATCTGGATTGCCCTACCTGATCCACATCGATCCAGGCCGTCGGTTTGGTTTGGATCGGGTCAGATCCATCGTATCGAGTCAGAAATGCCCAGCTCTATTTGCTGCTATGGAGAAAAATCGATGTACCTATGCAAGCGAGTCAGGTCGAAACCTGGCGCTCTAAAAGGAACATGAGAAGTCAAGAAACCTGACTGCCTGGTTAAAAGGGATGGTCGGGCTTACTTAGGTCGGCACGAACCAGGTTGGCAAACCCAGGTCGGCATGACCCAGATCAGTATACCCAGGTCACCATAATCAAGGTCGACATGACTTAGATCACCATGACTAGGGTCAGATTCATGGGCAGACATTTTGAATGGGTTGTCGAGACTCATGAAGAAGTTAAAGGCTACAAAAATTGGACATCACAAAGACCTTTATGAATGAAAAGTCAGATCAAGCAATGGTCGTTTCCATTATTCGATCTCCAAAGAAGGTCAGGCAGATTCACCTCAGCCCTCGATTGGTGTCCATGCTGGTTCTGGCCAATCTGATCTTATCTAAAGCAACGATCCAACCTTATCCAAGGAAGGTCTCTCTAAAGATCGCGGAAGTCAATTCGCGATAAGCTCGGGACCTCGAGATCCTCGCCAAAGATCTCGAGATCTTTCCCAGTAAGTTACGGATCAGAATCCATCAACAACATGCTCCTACTAAAAAGGAAGGCTCTCCTCTATGTCACTACCTCTCATCGACTACAAATAGGGACACTCCTTATGGTAAAAGGTACGTTAAATCTCTCGCCCAAAATAGCCTCTATTCTACTAAACCCAGATTCCGGACTTTGGCATCAGAGGGTCCCCGGCACGAGCCAGGGTCTTCGTTGTTTGTTCTTGTTGCAAGTTCACCAGGGTTAAAGGAGGGCTAACCAGATTTCTACATCAACAGTTTGGCGCTGTCTATAGGAAAGGACATCGGAAGCCACTCTCATAGTACCTTAAGATCAACAATGGGGAGAGGAAAGAAAAAAAGCTCAGGCCTCCTTTGTTGCGCTCTACCTCACACTGCCGGAACAGTCCTACAGCCATCAGGATTCTACGTCCCAACATCAGGTCGATTCCGTGTCTACGAGGCCGATGCAACAATCCCGTAATTGGGAAGGACAACTGGTCTCCCTCGAACAACAGGTCGAAGCACTAAACGATAACATGAACTCCATGAAGCGGCTGTTGGAGAAGTTACAATCCTGACTTGCCCAAGAGGTCGGACAGGCTGCAATGCTTACGGTCCAGGGACCATGCCAGACTTCTAACGCACCTGCTGCCTCCTACAAGAGTCGACAGCTTGGGGCATCAAGGTCGGTGCATTCCCACGTCTCTAGTATTGCAGCATTGTCTACCTCTGACCTTCATTACGAGTTGGACAGAAAAAAAGTGTGACAAAGCCCCTGAAATAACCGTTGAAGCCACGACTAAAAGCGGTGACCCGTGGAAGGCCGAGCTAAAGGATCTGCGAGGCAAGATTGGTGACATACGGCGAGCCTACCGCGTGAGTTTTCCGACCCCAGTAGAGGCAATATTAAAAGAAACTGAGCCTCCATTCACCGTTGATATCATGCAGGCACAGCTGCCATCAAGGTTCTTCATGCCACAAATTGTCCAATTCTCCGAAACAACCGACCCAACCGAACACTTAGAATCATTCAGGGTTTGGATTGAGCTACACATCGCCTCTAGTGTAGTCACGTGTCGTGCATTTCCACTGACCCTAACAAGAGCAGCTCGAAAATGGTTCAAATAGTTGAAAGTATAGTCAATTAGCTCATTCACACAGCTTAGTAAAGTTTTCATCACTAATTTTATTAGGAGAAATGAAAGACTTAAACCAACCTCTCACCTCCTCCATGTCATCCAAAGGGAAGGGGAGTTGCTGAAGGATTACATTAAATGTTTCAATCTTGAGACGATGCAAGTAAAGGCACATTCCAAGGAAATAGCTCTGACCGCCATAATGGAGGGCTTAAGAGACGGGAGGTTTCTCTTCTCACTCGACAAAAATCCTCCAATGACGATGGCCAATCTTCTAAACAGAGTACAGAAATATTCAAATGCCGAAGAGGCTTCCAGTCTATGGAAGGCTGTTCAGAACAAAGGAACTATGACCAAAGAAAGACGACCTAAGGAAGAACCCAACTTAGCCAGTGGAAGTAAGAGGAGGAAGACCTACCGCAAGGAAGTCAACGCCAGAACAAGCGACTCGATAGCAGGTTCAACTCGTACACCCCTCTCAACAAGACGCCCGAGCAAGTCCTTATGGAAGTTCGAGACAAGCGAATTCTCAAATGACCAAGCAAGATAAAGTCCGACGTTGATAGATGAGATAAGTGGAAATATTGTCATTTCCATCGAGACCACGACCACTTGACCAACGACTGTTTCGATCTTAAGGAAGAAATCGAAGCGCTCATCCACAACGGGTACCTCCGGGACTATGTTAACAAAAGAGGAGAACAAGTTGATTTAAAGAATGAATAGCCCGTCAACAACAAATTAAACCAACAGGAGAAATCTGCCCTATTTTCGGTGGACCTGTCGAAGGAGGAGACTCAAACCGAGCTAGGAGATCTCATACCAAGAGTATTAACCACCTCGGCTCGGAGTCCTAGATCCTCATTACCAGCAGACCCCCGAAACAGCAAAAGGTAACATCTTCCAATTTGACCTTCACCGAAGAGGACGCCCAAGGAATCTATCATCCCCACGATGATGCACTTGTGGTTATTATGACCATAGTTAACCGTAAAGTTTTTTGGATCTTAGTGGACATCGGAAGCTCGGTCGATATCCTCTTCGCTGAAGCATTTGATAAGATGGGAATCGGATGATCTCGACTCCAAGCTGTCAAAACTCCTCTGCTTTGATTCTTGGGAGATAAGGTCACACCAAAAGGATCGATCCAGCTCCCACTCACAGCTGGGGACGGGCAGAACCAAGTAACCTCCATGATCGACTTCCTAGTGGTAGACTGTCCGTCAGTCTACAATGCAATTCTTGGACGACCTTCCCTCAACGCTTTGCGAGCTATAGTCTCGACGTTCCATCTCGCAATGAAGTTCTCCACCGAGCATGGTGCTGGGCTGGTCAGGGGAGATCAATATGAAGCTTGGCAATGCTATACAATGGCATTAAGAACCCAGCAACAAACAATGACAATCACTTCCCTCGATCCTCAAGAAGATTCGGCTGAAAGAGGATGCCCTATGGAGGATCTTGTGATTGTCTTGCTTAACAAGTCGAACCCGACTTGAACAGTTCAGATCGGGTCTGCCCTGATGCCATAGTTACGAGATGAAACCATGGGCCTCCTCCAACGATACGCTGATGTATTCACATGGTCTCATGTGGATATGCCCGATATTGACCCAAAGGTCATGGTTCATAGGCTAAACGCCGACCCTGAGCATCGACCAATCCGACAGAAGCGCAGGATGTTCGACCCCGAACGATACGCCATAATTGGAGAAGAAGTTGAAAGACACCTCAAGACTGGCTTCATTGAGGAGATCTACTATCCGGATTGGATAGCCATTTTGGTTTTGGTCAAGAAGTCCAATGGGAAGTGGCGGGTCTGTGTTTCCCTCTCCCTAGATTGACTAACATGTCGATAATATGGTCGGACATGAACTATTGAGTTTCATGGACGCCTATTCAGGTTACACTCAAATTTCAATGCACCCCCAAGACAAGCATAAGACGATCTTTGTCACCGACAAAAGTCTCTACTGTTACAAGGTCATGCCATTCGGACTAAAGAACACCGGGGCAACATATTAAAGACTCATCAACAAAATGTTCGCTTGTCAGATTGGGCGTTTGATGGAAGTTTATGTTGATGACATGCTAGTCAAGAGCATTAAAGCCGCAGATCATATCTCTGATCTCGAATAAATGTTTACAACCTTCGAAAATATCTGATGAAACTGAATCTGAGCAAATACACCTTTGGCGTCAGCTCTGGAAAGTTCTTTAGATTCCTGGTTAGCCAAAGAGGAATTGTATCAAACCCAGACAAAATTCAAACCTTGCTTGACATGCGCTCGCCCAGGACGATGAAAGAAGTCCAGTGCCTCACAGGAAGAATCGTCGCGCTAAACCACTTCGTGTCTCGAGCTACAGACAAATGCCTTTCCTTCTTTAAACAATTGAAAGGGAAACAGAGAGTGGATTGGATGAAAGAGTGTGAGCTTACGTTTAGCAACTCAATCAGTACCTCTGCTCGTCTCCACTACTCTCAAAACCAGAGTATGGAGAACCGTTACTGCCATACTTAGCAGTTTTGACGACAGCGGTTAGTTCGACCCTAATTAGAGAATAAGAAGGGAAGCAACTCCCAGTATAATACATCATTAAGGCTCTGATCTTTGCTAAGACCAGATACCCGAATATAGAAAAACTGGCACTGGCCCTAGTCATTTCATCCCGACGCTTATGGCCGTACTTTCAAGCCCATACCATCATCGTTCCGACCCATCAACCTCTCTGCCAAGTGCTACAAAAGTCTGATGCCTCAGGGAGACTGGAGAAATGGGCCATCGAGCATAGTGATTTGATATTAAGTATCGGCCACGAACATCAATTAAGGGCCAAGCAATAGCCGACTTCATTATTGAGCTCATACCCCAATAAGATCAGGACCCAACTGACCAGAGTCATGTTGAGCTGGGAAGTTGTCTTACCGACCTGGATCATGTCGACCTTGGTCACACCGAGGTAGGTCATTCCGAGTTGGAGTCCGGCCCGATCATTCTATCCGAATTGACTGGGGTCGAACCAGATCTGTCGACGTAGACGTTGTACGTTGACGGTTCATCCAATTCTAAAGGCAGTGGGGCCGGTATAGTCTTGGAGGCTATACGTATAGTACGCCTTGAGATTTGGATTTAAAGCATCGAATAACGTACTAGAGTACGAAGCGATGCTGGTCGGGCTTAGGTTGGCGGTCTCCATGGGGGCCCAACACCTATCAATGGATTTTATTGTTGGAAGTGGGAGCACATATTTATGGATTTTATTGTTGGAAGTGGGAGCACATATCGATGGAAGTGGGCCCAGCACCTATCGATGGCGGTTGCCACGGGTCACAGAGTGGAAGTAGGAGTACATATCAATGGATTTTATTGTTGGACTTTCGAAAACAAGCTGTCATCATGATACGATATGGGTGATCGTTGATAGGCTAACGAAGTCAGCGTACTTCCTTCCTATACGTATTTCTTCATTCGTAGATGAGTTGACCAAACAGTATGTCAAGAAGATCATTAGGCTTCACGACATTCCTTCGTCTATTGAATCAAGATCCCAGGTTTACATCACGCTTTTGGAAGAGTCTTCAAAATATAAAGGCCTTAGAAATGACGCTAGACTATAACACGGCTTTCCATCCGTAGACTGACAGATAAACGAAACAAGTAAATCAAATCTTAGAAGACATGCTTTGCACCTGCATTCTTGACTTCAAGGGAAATTGGGACGACCACCTCTATTTAGTAGAATTCGCCTACAATAATAGTTTTTAGTCCAATATTGTTATGGCACCATTCAAAGCTTTATACAAAAGTCTCTACAGAACACCAAGTTGTTGGACCGAGGTGGGTGAAAGAACATTGTTGAGACTGGAACTAGTGCAAGAGACATCCGAGAAGATTGTCGTCATTAAAGAACGTCTACATACTGCTCAAAGTTTTCAGAAGAGCAACGTCGACAATTGCCGAAGGGACTTGAAGTTCGTCATAGGAGACCATGTATTCTTGAAGGTATCCCCGATGAAAGGATTCATGCGATTCGGGAAGAAAGGAAAATTGACACCATGCTACATCGGACTATTGAGATCTTACAGAGAGTAGGCCTCGTAACTTATAGATTAAGCTTACCTCCTCAGCTTTTTGGCATCTATGATGTATTTCATGTATCTATACCTTAAAAGTATGAAAGAGATGTATCGCATATCATTGACTGGGAACCACTAGAAATCCGGGAGGACGTCTCATATATAAAGCAAACGATTCACATCCTCGACAGAAATGAGCAAGTAATTTGAACAAGATTAATACCATTCGTGAAGGTTCAATGAGGGCATCATGGTGAGGATGAAGCTTCATGGGAGCGAGAGGATGAAATTCAAAAGAAGTATCCTTATCTCTTCATATGTTAGTGTGAACCCCGGGAGATCGACGCCCACGCTCTTTAGCGATCTTGCTTTTCTTATTTTTCATGCGTGTTGTATGTTGTGGGGTATGTAACCTTGATTGTGAGTTTAAAGTCGCCACTAGCTACTTAATCTCAAAATCCTGTAGTCGACTAGAACCTTCAGAATATGTAAGGTTGGAGAAATTTGAAGATTCTCCCACCTTAGATTGACTCCTGGTCTGCAATTCGGGATTCCGAGTAAGGGACCTCGGTTACAAAGAGGGAAAGTGTTAGGCACCTTCTCTGCCAATACAAATGTATGGTCTCTACTTGGTATGGTAAGGAAATCTCAATGGATGAATGATGTGGTTGAAGTAGGACTAGGCACACGTGAATTTTTAATGCGGCAAGATTTGAGACTTCGGCAAGCCATAGAGCATACGTCCAACAATGTGTCTAGAGTGCAGATGTGATGATGCTTATGCAAAAAGGTATTAAAAAGTGGACTAAATCACTAGAAATTTTTGACGTGACAGGATCCGACATACGGCAAGTCACAAAGTATACATTCATTAGAGATCTAGAAAAGCAGGGGGGTTGAGAAGGAAAGAGATGTTATGATGAATGCTTGTATGTAAAATGAAAAAGAGCTTTGGCTTGTTCTTAGTAGGCTAAGACATGGATTGCACCATGATCAATTCGGGCTAAACTAAGAGCTTAAGATGGTTGGGATTAGGGTAAGGGGTAGCTGAAAAATCTGATCTTGGAGGCTTGGGAGCTCCTTCTTACCCTCACTCACTCTCTCTCTCTCTCTCACTTGAGTTTTGGAAATGAGAAGTTGTTGTGTGAAATGTGAAGAGGAGAGGGTTATTTATAGCCTTCTCCAATGGCATTGCTGTAATTGCTGAGTTTGAGAGGGGTAAAAGCTAACAGGATAGCTTCGGATTAGTTGGAGGAAGAGGAATGCCATGTGGCATGCTCTCATTGGTTCTCGAAAGTTGGTAAAACGGTAAATAAGGTGGGCTGGAAGGTAAATCCATAGAAAGTTGATTTTGGGACGAGGGACAGCTGTTGCTCGGAGGAGACAACTGTCTGTTTCTGGATTGACAGTTGGATTACCGCCCGCGGTAGTCCGACTACTGCCCATGCCTAGTTCGAGCCGGACTTTGGTCGGTGGGCTTTTGTTGGTGTTTTGGCTCGTACGGTAATCTTCTTTTGGACTTTTGGGTTTAAATGGGTGTATTTTTGTACTGATTTGTATGTATGCTTCGACTTTGATGATAGTTTGGGGTTCGGATTAGGGTTTAAGCTAAGGTTAGGCTAAGTTTAGGGTTTAGGGTTAGGCTGGGTCCAAGGTTTGGGCTAGGGTTAGGCTAGGATTAGGGTTTGGTTTGGATCAGGGTTTGTTCATGGTTCCCGAATTGTCTTAGCTTTCTCAAGATACTAGCCTAGATGGGGTGTCTACAGATACCCCTCTTTGGCCGAGGTTGTGAGCAACCAAGCGCCAAATCGAGTGGACACCCCACTCTTTTGGTCAGAAAAGGTAGTGGTTTGAATTTGTTGCCTGTCATTGCATCATTGTCAGTCGACTGTTTGAAAAAGAGATGACTCGCACATGTCATGAGAGTTGAGAAAAACATTGTAATTGTCCCTGCGCGTTGATGCGGCATTATGGGTCACCAATCACAACCCTTTCACGTTAGATTGTTAATAACATTGGAGGGTAAGTCTGGAAAGTAGGGCCTCTGCACATTGATGCGGCTTTACAAGAATTCCGGTACTATTTGGATCTATCGTTTCCTTTGCTATGTAATCATCCTAAGAGTATTCGTTCTGTTTGATCGTCAAAGTGATTAGCTGCCTTGTGCGTGGATGTGGCCTTACGGGGAACTCACTACGCCGAATTGGACTCAATCAAACTTTTTGAACATCCCGAACTAGGTATGTGTGGGTAATCTTTTGCCATGCATTCTGCTGATTCTGATGCTTTGGTTACAATGGATTGTCGTCACTTTGAGTTTGATTATTCTGTCCAGAGATGGATCAAATCATTTTTACTTACATTCGTCTCGTATGACTCTCCAGATATGAAAATCGGGCCAACCGTACTTGTATCATATACGGATTTGATCGTCCTTCAGGAAATTAGAAGGGATCGAATCTTATTTTGTTGTTTGCACTGACCACAACTACAAAATATGGAAGATTATTCAGTGTACTGCGCGCCGTGTACGTTTTTTTTTATTTGTTTGAAAACTATTCTCTTTGGAACTAGACTCATTGGGGATTTTATTTGAAAGTATCTTTGGATTTTTTTGGAAAATATCCGTTCGATCTTGCGGGTGGGCGTTGTCGTTTGGTTTTTATTTGCGCAAGTTAAGTAAACAGTCGCGTTGCCTCCACTAATGAGCTAATGGGGCAAACAATGTTTATTTGAGATATTTTTAGGATTTTTGAAATATCCTTCCGATCTCACGGGAGGGCGTCGTCGTCTGGCTTTTATTGTACAGTTTGGATCGAATAGTCCAATGGCCTCCACTAATTGAGTTAATGGGGCATTAACCATGATTTTCTATATTTTTGTGTAAATTTTCTTTTTTTTTTTTTATTATTTTTATTATTTTTAGCAATTTATCATCCCATTTATCAAGATTTTCATTTTTCTCGAGAGATTTTGAATTTCTCGAGAGATAATGGGGTCTTCTCATGAGAAGAATCCATTTTCTCACTTTTCCAGCCTTTATCCGAGGGTTCCGACTGTGGCCATCCTATCCCGTCAAAGGAGACCAGGGTGCTGTCCCACACATTTCTGAGCTCGGACGGTAGTCCGATTACCGCTGGCATTATTTTGTTCAGCGGTTCGGCGTGGATGCTGGTCCGACCAAGGGGTCCTTCCTCCTATATCAGCTTCTTCCCAATCCGTTCCAGGGATGCCATTATAGCTCCCTGAAAGGTTTTGGGTGGTGATCTTTGCTTCTTTTGTAGCCTCTCCTTGCTCCTCCTCCTTCATTTTTCCAGGTGGATGATTGATGATTTTCTGTTGTGTTTGCTAGACTTTGGCTAGATCACGTTTGTGGGGTGTTTGGTGGGCCCATTGGTGGTTTTGGATCTTCCTTTTGGGCCTAGAAAAGCCATGATCGGGACCGCTCATGGCTTTTCTAGGTCTAGATAAATCTTTTCTATAAATTATAGAAATTGGAATTTAGAATGAAATTTATATCCGCACATAATTAATTTTTTTTTAAAAATAATTTTTAAGATATAAATAGTATTTCAACATTCTTAATAGGTATCTAAGTAAAATTCTAGCACTGTTGCAGAAAATAGCTTGATGTTCAGTAAATTTTAGGAATTAAATTTTAACAGCATCGGATTTCCGCATATTCTGTATAGAACTTGCATTGTTGTATGGATATTTAAATAGTTAAATTGTTCTGGTACTAACTTTGGAATAATTCATGACATATATTCATCTCCACTGATTATGAAATTTTAGAAAAATAAAAAGTAAATAAATAAATAAAGTATAGTTGTATAAGCAAGTAGGGCGATCATGTTTCTTGGATGAAAGACTCTAAAGCCAGCAAGTAGGACAATCGTGTCCCTTAGGTAAAAGACTCTAAAGCCAGCAAGTAGGGCAATCGTTTCCCTTGGGTGAAAGACCTAGAACCCATTGGATCCTTCAAAGTCTCCTTTATGTACGACATATGAATACAATCGTGTGCGGGGACATACGTCAAAAGTACAACTGGAGCAGTAGTTTGACCAGCTAATGTATAAATGGGTCCCTCACCATGAGGTACCTATGTGTGAACATTAATGCAATATGACCATACATTGAGTACGATGTTGTAATTAATGATGGATGTTTATTTAATTATTTATGAGGATTTATAAATAGTATAGCATGCATATCATTTTTGCATTCTCTTTATTCGATGTTATCATAAGTTATATTGTTATGTTTGTCTCAAATATATTACTTTACTTAAAGACATGTGAATTTATAACTTCATATTTGTGTATGAGACGATCCTGCTGAGTTGTTATACTTACGATAATTTACACCATACAGGTGCTGAGTTGGAATATTTCGAGAAGGCATGTCTTTATTATTAGTTACATTGTTATTAGGCTTAGTTTGAAATTTCATATGTTATTGTAATAAGTTAAGTGATTTAGTTTAATTAGTCACTTAAATTATATATGGTATGGTTTAATGTCATTTAATTAAATTTGGAATTAATAATTATCGTCATTTTTTTTGAATGTATGTGGCCTTATAGAATTGAATAATTATTGCGTATTAATGATAATAAATTAATTTTAGCTCATGTGTTTAGAATTTGGATATTGAATAGTCTTACTTGGGTATCCGAATTCTGAGGTGTGACAATATTTCATGTTAAGTCAGATAAAGAAAGTTGTAAAAAATTAAAATCAAACACTTAGACATATCAAATAATCTGAAATTGAAATAAAATTACTGAAAAAAAGCCTTTTCCAATTATAACTGCAAAAATTATTTTTTACCAAATAGTCCTTAGTCCGTCCAAGCACATTTCCTAATCCTTTAAGCAGAAGTTCCTGTGATCGGAAGCTAGGGAGGCCACTGTGATGTTTATCACAAATTCACCCCGTTCAACATTTTGCTGGATAATTTTAGGACATGGGATCAAAAGTGAGATATATACAAAATTTAAGTGTGCCGCACGTCAGGAAACAATACGCAGAGAAATAACTATTGTTGAAACCTCCTTGAGTCCACCGTGATGTTGATAGGCCATCAATATCATTTATAAGGTCATTCTTCTTTGGATGAACTGTAAACACAAATATATTAGCCTCATCCAAAACCTACGCGGCATTACCAATGTTTCAATAGTGGACGTTCAATTCTCACGTTCAATGGCCTTAACTATTTCCTTCAGTCCACCTCACTTGAGTTTTGGATTTAACTAATTTTTGGTCCCATATTCTAAAATGATCCGGCAAAAATGAACGGAAAAGGTGGATTTCTCACAAACATTGCGTTGTGCCTACCTAACTTCGAATCGCATGAATTTCTTTAAGGAGGCTTTCACAGGAAATCCACGTTCCCCAATAACAAGGTTATCACAATGCTGGGTCCTTACTCTTGCTCGGGTGGTAGACTCTCAGGAGTTTCAACTCCCAGTCAAGGGTTCAAGTACCCATAGGTGGTGAAATTCCACTAGTGTGAGTGTGTGGGCCGGGGTGTGTGTTGGTGTGTAAAAAAAAAAGGTTTTCACAATGCTCAAGCCTGTTGAAATGGTAAATGGTCCCATTGAATATATATTTGGAAACCTACCCGTCAGGGATCACTACCGTCCATAAAAGTTGATGATTTTGAAACAATGCATGGTCCAAAGTGCAATTACTAACCTTCATTCAGGCGATGCAGATCTCTTGGCCAGTATATTATTAGATACTCAAGATGAACGGTCTATATCATCCAGATCTCTTGGGCTGTATATTATTAGACATTCTAGATGAACGGTCCGTATCATCATGTGGTGGGGTAGAAGGGTAAACGTATAGTCGGATACCGTTGGAAAACTCATAAAGAATGAGTCCCACCATTTATTTCTAGTGGTGCAGTTATCTTCTTTGGAAGCCCTGGGGCCCACAAGAAAGAGCCACAACAGAAAATATCTTCAATGAAAGCTACTCTGTTAAAGCGTCAGAAAGAGACAATTCGGTGCCACCTAAAAGATCCACCTAAAGTGAGATAGACCTGATGGACGGTCCTGATCTCTTATTTGAACGATTCATGTCTCTAGAAGTATCAGTGTGCAATTAAGCTTTAAGGGTACCATGGTTCCCAATCATGGTTCTGGACCGTTCATAAAGACCAGCAATAAATCATAAATTAAACGGTTTGGATCATTGAAACATGACCCCAGATCCAATGGTTGTCCGTAAATTACACATATATGTCAAATCGGAACCATCGATCACAAGTGTCTTTTAGATTATCATGGTCGTGGCCTACATAATGATTGAATCGGGCATCAGGCTGAGCTGGGCCATTCATCATGGGCCCTGTTCAGGTCTGGCCTGAGCATTGGGCCCACTTTATGGCCCAGACCCAGCCATCAGTGAAGTTTAAGGGGGCCATGCTCTGGCCCTGTACGACGCAGTTTGGCTAGTGATCGGTGCTCTATGGGCCCCACCATGATGTATATGTTTTATCCACGCTGTCCATTCATTTTTTTCAAATCATTTTAGGGCTTGATCCCAAAAATGAGGCAGATCTAAATCTCATGTGGATCACACCACATGAAAATAGTGGTGAGTAAATTTCCACTGTAATGTTTATTTGACATCCAACCTTTTGATTAGGTCATACAGGCTTGGATGAAGGGAATATAAATAAATATCAACTTGATCCAAAATTTTTGTGGCCCTTAAGAAATTTTTAACGGTGGCAGTTCAATCAACACTATTTCCTACGATGTGGTCCACTTGAGAATTGGATCTACATCATTTTTTGGCTAATACCATAAAATGATAGGGAGAAATGAACGGACGGCATGGACGAAACACATACGTCATGGTGGGGCCCACAGAGCACTGACCACTTGCCATTGACTAGTGGCAGGGTCACTAGCCAATCAGCGTCCGGCCCTATGGGACCACGCTGCCTTGGGCGGGCCAGGAAGCAATGCCCATTGCCACCCCTAGTCCAAGGAATATACTCTTTCCAGAATGCTGGGGGAAGAGTCCAAACACCTGACCACTCTAATATATATATATATATATATATATGTGTGTGTGTGTGTGTGTGTGACCATACTAGTGCGAATATACATGTGAGCGTCAAGCGGGTCCCACTCCAATCACAAGAACCAATATTGGAAAGGAGAGGTCCTCCTTGGAATGCATGCACATTACCTCAATATCAACCCGATTGGATGATCACAGCCACTCATATAAGGCCTCGAGAATGGATGGTAATACGATTTTACTCTTATTTTTTGACAGCGTACAATATACTGGGACCCACTCACTCAATGTTCTTTGTTGATCATAGGTGGACCCTTGCAGAGCATGAATCTAAAATCGTCCAAATTATTTTGGATCTACTGTAGACAGGTCATAAATCCACAACCAACCATCCATTTGAGAATCTAAATGGATGGATTTGAAAATGAAAGGCTGACAGCACGTCCAACCACACTATTTTGCATACGGATGATCAGATCATGAATTTGGGCTTGTGATCTTTCTATCAAATGGGCCAACAAGATGTTCCACAAACTTATGTTGAATGTGGATGATCAGATCTTAGCAATATGTATACAGATCTGTCCATCATGCAGTAGATCATGTACTCGTAGCATGCATGTGGGTTTAACTATTATATATCAACCATAGATTTAGGGGTCTATCTTGACTATATGCATCTAAATCTAAATGTTAAATGTTAAATAGGCCTATTATAAATTTATGGTCATCTTGTATGTAAATGGTTAGATCTTAGTGTAGGCACTCTACCCAACACTGAGTGACAGATAGGACTGTAAGGACAGCAAACCTGAAACCCTGAAATTATACAGATTTGGAATAGAATTCCAGGTATTTGGTTTAAGGTTTCCAGGTCTCCAGGTAGGATTCAGAGTTTTTGGGCCCTAGGGTTTTGGCCTACTGGTATTAGGTTTTTGGATTTTGAGGTTTTTAGGTATTGTGATTTAGGGTTACCTAAGACCAGTATGCCAAAACCCTTGGACCCAAAAACTCTTGAATCCCAATACCTGGAGACCCAGAAACCTTAAACCAAATACCTGGAATTCTAGTCCAAAACTATATAATTTCACCTTGAAATATTCTAAAATTATATAGACTGGTTCAAGGTCTCTCACCTTGAAATATTCTAAACCTTGTCTGAACTGACTCAAAGCCTCTGTTACTCCATCCAAACCCCAGCGAGGCCAGGTAATTCAATTTCTGCGTACCCACTCCATCATGCAATAATAGAATGAGATGTGGCACTAAAACCACATGTCAGGCTAGATAGCGAAAATTGAATTTTTACTCCCTAAGCTAACTTCATGGATACAACCAGAGATACTCAAAGAGCATGAATAAAAAAATTATCAGGGTACAGGTCAAACGTACCAAGGAAAATCTCTGGAGTGCAAGTCAAAGAGATCCACTGACGGAAATGGATTACAACTGGTGATTACTCTCCTTCAGTTGATTGTTTGTCTTCCAATAGCCAATAACAAAATACCACATCTTAAGGAATTCCAAAAGCTAATAACATCAAGTCATGTAGTATTTTTATTCATCATCTTTTCACTTATTATAAACATGCCATTAGGTTCATCTATATAAATCCCGCTCACCTCTCATTCTCCACAACACAGCAGCTAATCTCTAGATAGAAAGAGAGAAAAGAGATGAGAGAGAGAGGGGGCCCAAACTCTAGCAATCCTGCTCATCTTCCAATCCATCAAAGCCATACATTCATTCAAGCCCAAAGAGTTTGACCTCCCCCCCCTTCAAGCAAAAAAAAAAAAAAAAAAAGTGTCTAAAAAAAAAATCCAAATCAAGTAGAGACTTTGAGTAGAGAAATGTGTCTAACCCCTTCCTTTCCTATCAACGATGTGTAAGAACTCTATGTGGTGGGCCTTACTGATTAACGATCTGGATTGTATTCTAGTTGGACTGTTTGATTGAGTTAATCAGTGGGCCCCACTTAAGGTGATACGCTGCGCAATCTGTACGCGCAGCACTGCGTATTTGGGGTGGAATGCTAAAGCCTTACGCAAGGCAGTTTGAGTTGAACTAGGATAGTGCAATGTGGAGCGTGAGAGAGAGAGAGAGAGAGAGAGAGAGAGAGAGAGAGAGAGAGAGAGAGAGAGAGAGAGTTGTGATCGGTTTCAAACTCTCTCTCCACAGTCCCTATATATTAGAGAGCTGGGTCCCCGATCCTACACCAACAGCAAAATTCGTAGTCCCATCTATCATATTGCAGAAAGGGTGTGAAGGAGAGAAAGATCCTAAGCTCTACAGGTATTCTGCTATTATTCTCCGGCTTCCATGGCGGCGTCACAGCTAGGTAAGCTATCCGACCCCTGATCGCCATGTTCCATGCACAGACAGATCTATGTGCCTATTCCGCATATAGATTAAGTCCCACACGATGTCCTCATCTAAAATCAGCAGCCGTGGACCTGTCTAAGGAGTCACTTGAATCCAGAAAGTTCTAGACTCCGAACTCATATTATTCCCATGGTATCTGGCCGACTATAGATTTTGAGATATTTAACCAGTGGTGGCTCCAAGTAAAAAATTTCACTTAGTTCATGTCACCCACTATCACACCATCGTCTAAGAAAAGGAGCACACTACCGTTTGTGTATTCAAACTTAGCAATCTGCATATAGGCCGATTGCAAATTTATTGGAAGAAAATAGATCTTAGAAAAAAAAAAAATGCATGTGGATCTCACCCCTATGTATGCAAATTGTGGATCTATGGTGGCATTTGTATTTGAATGGTCAGATCCTAGCAACATGCATGTGAATTTGAGTGACATGTAAACATTATTCATTTGTTACTTGCACATGTATTTGGAAAGGAGGATTTTATCATCAGCTAAGCCTCATGCCAACTAAATGTGATTAGTTTCATGAATCTTTTTTCGCAATTTCAATTTATCTAGCACACTAGCATGAGTTTTTTAATTAACAAATGCTGAATTGATTTGCAAGACAAAAGGTAATCGTTTGATGCTCAAGCAGAGTGATAGTTTAACATTAGGGAGGAATTAAAAAATTGGACAAGTGGTACACAAAATCAAATTTACAACCTTCAAATTTGGGGGTGATTATAAATAGATCATCATCCACAATACAAATGGACCGGACAACAAAAAGCTCCATTATCAGACATTTGTTTGCTGTATTTATATCATACACATCTTTTTATTTCAACCGTCCATTAAATGTCCACCTATAAGAGTGTTATCAAATCGGCATAGGTTTCGGTTTGTAGTCCATCTAAATTGTGGCTCACAATAAGGATGATTTAATTCCAAGTAATTACTTGTATTTCCTGTATTTCAATGTCTTGGTGCCTGTATATCAACCATTAATCAGAGTAGCTAAACTGTGGATGCATGGCACAGGTGTTCATCATCATCATAATCTTCAAAGCCTTATCCCAGTTAATTAGGTGGGCAACATGAATCTGTTCCACCATTCCACCCTCTCATTAGCAATAACTAACCCTCCTCATGAGTTTGAAATGTGATAATATTCAAACTCATGATTTTAGTGTAAGATTTTCCACTAAGTGGACCACATGGATCAATGGATGGTGGCGCTTCCTCTTCTTTTTTTTTTTGGACCTTTTTCTTTTATACACAGGCGCACACACCCCACACACTCACGCTAGTGGAATTTCACCACCTATGGGTACTCGAACCCTTGACCGGGAGTTGAAACTCCTAAGAGTCTACCACCCGAGCAAGAGTAAGGACCTGATGGTGGCGCTTCCTTATTTCTATATGTGCCGCGTATTTTGGTTGACATGGACACATGCATATATTGCGTGGAGACGTAGAGGAGGACATTAATATATTGCGTGGAGACGTAGAGGAGGACCTTATAAAAGTGGAAGTCTTGATCCTCTCACACACACATACAGAGAGAGCTTTCATTGCCAGAACATTCAAGAATCAAACATCCTTGAATATGGTTGCCCATTCAAGTATGATTTCAACTCTTGGGCATTTTAATATCATTTTCAGATATTGTTAAGGTACACGATCAGTTCTTTAAATCTCTAATGTAATGCATCAGTCGGTCCAATATTCCATAAATAAAAATAAAAATGCTTACATTTAGTTATGGTATAAGTTAATGCTGGATACCAACTTGATGCAATCCTCTTGTATCTGAACTTAGGACAGCAATGAGAGTAGTATAAAACTTCGACAAGCAATGTAATAGACTATTACATGGGATGATCATAACCAACCACTATCTAATGGTCTATCACATAGGTTGTTACAATCAATGAGTGTGAGATCCTTTCCATTTCTCAGGTGAGCACTGCAAATTGTCACCATGTACTAGCTCAAATTTCAGGCGGGTCGCCTCACCACTCCACGCATTTGAGAAAAAAGAGTTAGTAAAAGGAAGTTGAAAACTTCAAAAGATTAGAAGGTAATTTAATCATTGTGTATGTTTCCGGTTACCCTCCATGAGCCATAAAAGCTCAACATATAGATCAGGATGGCAATGGGTGTGGCCCCACCTACCCAACGAGCCCAACCTGGCTTTGGACTAGGCTTGGAGGTGCTACTTTGGTCTGTGGGCCCAATCCGAACGTACATATGTCCTACAAATAGGGGTGTACACGAACTGAGCTAGCTCGGTTAGTTCGCTCTACTCGACTCGAAAAAGCTCGATTCGAAGCTGAGTTCGAGTCGAGTTGAGCTGATTTTTTTAGCTCGAAAATGAGTTCGAGCAGGCCCCAGCTCAAATAGAACTCGGATCGAACCAGTTCGGTGACTCGGTTACTTTGCCATTGATGTTGCTCACCAAGTGTTTGATAAAATGACTCAACGAAGTATGGCTGGTGGCAAGGAAGGTATGTACATGAAACAAATACCCTTTTTTTTCTTGGTTTTTATGTTGTTTAGAAGGTGTTTGATAAAATACCTGTAAAACCATTGCTTCTGTTTCATATACAGAGGGATTTTGAAGGTGCAGTCCAAGTGTTTGTGGAAATGCCTCAATGGCGAACTCAGGTTGAGCTGCTGACCGAACCGAGCCGAGCCGAGTTTGAACTGAGGTCAGCTAGTAGCCGAGCTGAGTCAAGCTGAGGCCAGCTCGACTCGGTTCAACTCGATGTACACCCCCACCTACAAACATGTCATTCTAATCCCTCTTGATGGTAAAATTCTGGAAAGCATGTAGAGCATAGCTCAATCTCCCAAGTCCCATGGGAAGTGGCTTCCCTGGCACAAACGCCTACATGGGTTCGCTCTTTCTATCTAGGTAAGTTCCCTGTGGAACTCTCGTGTGATAGAATTAGGAGAAGGGATTCATGCAAAACAAAGGCATTTATGCATAAAGGACTATCCAAATGACCTGATGTAACCGGAAAAATCTTTTATTTTAGATCGCACAATCAGTATAGCATCGCAACTTGACCAAGGGTGTCCCCTCTAATAAGGGTGAGATCTAACCAGATAAACTCAGGAGATGGAATTTGATGATCTGTTTAAGACCAAAGACTGCACGATTCTCCCTATTAAAGAAGAAAACAAACAAGGCTCCTCAGCAAACTACCGAGCCCCATGGTAGGGTGCAGCATGTACTTTCCAACCATCAAGCTTGGGAAGTCAACAGAAAACTGTAACATTGAGCATGAAACATTTCATTGTTTTGGAACGTGTAGCTTGATTTGTCATTTGAAATCTCCACAGTGAGCCCCGACTGCGTGCCTGTCCCAACCCAAGATTTGTCATATGCTCTGTGAAGTTCATGATAACTCCAACATTGCAGTTGAAAACCAGAGATGCAAACATAAGGTAAGTACTAGACTGTAATTTTGAAATAATTTTAAGAATACAAAAAGAAATCATAACGCACCACTCATTAAGTGAAGGGAGGGAACTGGAAAGGAAAAAACCAAAAAAAAAAAAAAAAAAAAAGAACTATATTTTGGGTGAGAGTTAATTTAGGGCTTATTTGGATTTACAGGAAGGGTGGGAAAAGAAATTGTATTTCTCAAAAAACCTTATTTCCACGAAAGCATGGGAAAGAAAATGCTATTTCTCATGTTTGTTTATTAACAACATTTTCTAGAAAAGTTGTGGTCTATTTTCAAACCATATGTTTGGCAAAATAAAATTCTCTTGAGAATTTTTTTTTTTGTTGCAATATCAAGTCTTAAAGTATTTAAGATGCAATGCGAGCATCATTCTAAGGGCACTTGATCAACGGCTTATATAGAATATGTGGTACCACACATAAACCTATGTTCACCATGGTGGAAAAGAGCTGTAGGTCCCACCATGATGTATATGTTTGATCCACACTGTCCATCCATTTTGCCAGCTCATTTTAGGGCATTAGCACAAAAATGAAGTATATCCAAATCTGAGGTGGACCATACTACAGAAACAATGGTGGTTGAACGTCCACCGTTGCTTTCTAGGGCCGTTTAGTTTGATTAGGTCACACTGACATTATACATCATGATGGGCATTGCTTCCCATGGTGTGTCCAAAACCTTGGTGGCCCCAAAGAAGTTTTTAATGGTGGTCATTCATTCACGACTGTTTCTTGTGGTGACCTTAGAAATATTTGGATCTGTCTCATTTTTTGGGCTCATCCCCTGAAATGAGCTGGAAAAATGGCTGGACCACATAAAGAGAACACATTTCATGATGAGCCCACAGCTTATAGCTACTTACACGTTGAGTAGCGGGACTCGCTAGTGATGTCACCAAGTTTCATGAGCCCCACAATGATGTATGTTTTGTATCCACACCTTCTATCCATTTGGAGAAATCATTTTAGGGCAATGTGCAAAGAATGAGTTAAATCCAAAGCTCCAGTAGACCCCACCACAGAAAACAGTGCGGACAGTGACCCCACCATTAAAATTTTCTAAAGGCCACAAAAGCTCTAGATGAAGCTGATATTTGTGTTTTCCCTTATTTCATGTCTTTTTTAACTTTTGAACAGGTTGGATTTCAAATAAACATTATGGTAGGCCTTAGGATGGTTTCAACTATAGGAATCACTCTCCCCACTGTTTCTGTAGTGGGCTCCACTACAGGTTTTTATCTGCCTCATTATTTGGCTCATGCCCTAAAATGATATCTCAAGATGGATGGACGGTGCACCATGCGCATAGGTTGGAATTACCAACGAATAAAAACAAAAGGAAAGCAGGTTAGCTGTGGCCCCGCCCTCACCCACCCAAGAGGGTAAGGCCTTTACCAAAAGGCCCACCTTGATGTTATTCTATATCCACACCGTGCATCTGTTTTTCCCAAAAATGAAACAGATACCAGTCGGGTGGACCATACAAAAGGAAACAGTGGTGAATAATCATTAAAAACTTGTTGTTGGCCACAAAAGTTTTAGATGATATTGATATTTTGTTTTTTTTATCTTCATCCAATACTATGTGACGCGTTTAATCACCACCATTTCTTATAGTATGGTCCACCTGAGATCTAGATGAGCTTCATTTTTTGGGTTCGTGCATGGACGGCACGTACATAGGATACATGTATCAAGGTGGGCCATGTTGAGAGCCACATTGTCTTGGGTGAAAGGAAATGTTACTTCTCAAAGGGTGTAAATGAGAATAAAACGACAGTTTTCCGATGAAAATTAACTGGGAGGAAATTGACCTTCCTTCTCTCTCGTATGATTTTAGTGTGTGAACACACAGGAAAAATGGTTTCTTGAGAAACCCTGTTTCCTTTCTCACCAATTCAGTGAATCCAAACACAGTTCCTTAAGTGAGAAGCACTGAAAATATCAAATTTCATATGATAAAAGCTGAAAATAAGTTATCTAACATACCCCAGGTCTTCAAACACTACTCATAGACACCGTAAAAAAGCACTTGCTCAAGTTCAAGAGAAAACAGTTCAGAACCTGCTACTGCCTAAGCTGGAGGGTGGATTCTAAAACACAGTTAAAACAGAGAATTCAATCATTCACAACACGCCTTGTTCCATGCAAAATTTCAGATAGCGGAAACCTTCATGATATGTGGGTTAGGATAAAGCTAACATATAAAACTATTGAAGAAAAAGATTTATTAGCAACTATAGAAAAACAGAAGCAACCTAGCAACATTCACAACTCGCCTTGTTCCATGCAAAATTCCAGATAGCAGAAAACTTCATGATATATGGTTAGGATAAAGCTAACATATAAAACTATTGAAGAAAAAGATTTTATTAACAACTAAAGAAAAACAGAAGCAACCTAGCAACAGCCACATTAGGGCCATTCTTCAGTCTTAGCAAGACAATTATGCTAAAAACCTAAAAACATCACATAGAGCATATATTTGTACAAACAAACCATCAGAAACTTAACCTAATCATATAGTTTTTTTATTCAAACCAGACCACCAGAAAGCCATTTCATCTAAAACCTGGCGCAGACTTAGAAACCACCACGGAGGCGGAGGACAAGGTGAAGGGTGGATTCCTTCTGTATGTTGTAATCTGCCAGTGTGCGTCCATCCTCAAGCTGTTTACCAGCGAAGATGAGGCGCTGCTGGTCTGGTGGGATTCCCTCCTTGTCCTGGATTTTTGCCTTCACATTGTCAATTGTATCAGAACTCTCCACCTCCAGAGTTATGGTCTTCCCAGTGAGAGTCTTCACGAAAATCTGCATACCGCCACGGAGACGCAGCACCAGATGGAGTGTCGATTCTTTCTGTATGTTATAATCGGCAAGGGTGCGCCCGTCTTCCAACTGCTTTCCGGCAAAAATCAGCCTCTGCTGATCTGGGGGAATCCCCTCCTTGTCCTGGATCTTCGCCTTCACATTGTCAATGGTATCTGAGCTCTCAACCTCCAAGGTGATGGTCTTCCCTGTCAGTGTCTTGACAAATATTTGCATTCCACCACGCAGACGCAGAACCAGATGAAGAGTAGACTCCTTTTGGATATTGTAATCTGCAAGGGTCCTCCCATCTTCCAACTGCTTCCCTGCAAAGATCAACCTCTGCTGATCCGGAGGAATCCCTTCCTTATCCTGTATCTTCGCCTTCACATTGTCTATGGTGTCAGAGCTCTCCACCTCTAGAGTGATGGTCTTGCCTGTTAGTGTCTTAACGAAGATCTGCATACCACCCCTGAGGCGGAGGACAAGATGAAGGGTTGATTCCTTCTGTATATTGTAATCAGCAAGCGTACGACCATCCTCAAGCTGTTTCCCTGCAAAGATCAGGCGCTGCTGGTCTGGAGGGATACCTTCCTTGTCTTGGATTTTGGCCTTTACATTATCAATTGTGTCGGAGCTCTCGACCTCGAGGGTGATGGTCTTTCCGGTGAGCGTCTTTACAAATATCTGCATACCTCCTCTCAAGCGGAGTACGAGGTGGAGGGTCGACTCTTTTTGAATGTTGTAGTCAGCCAATGTGCGTCCATCCTCCAGCTGTTTTCCTGCAAAGATCAGGCGCTGCTGGTCTGGAGGGATACCTTCCTTGTCTTGGATTTTGGCCTTTACATTATCAATTGTGTCGGAGCTTTCAACCTCGAGGGTGATGGTCTTTCCGGTGAGCGTCTTTACAAATATCTGCATACCTCCTCTCAAGCGGAGAACGAGGTGGAGGGTTGACTCTTTTTGAATGTTATAGTCAGCCAATGTGCGTCCATCTTCAAGTTGCTTTCCAGCAAAGATGAGCCTCTGCTGGTCAGGAGGGATGCCTTCCTTATCTTGGATCTTGGCTTTGACATTGTCAATAGTGTCAGAACTCTCGACCTCAAGAGTGATGGTCTTCCCAGTGAGTGTCTTTACAAAGATTTGCATCTGTCATCAACAAAACAAAAGAAAGAAAGATAAGCATTGGTGTATAGTTAGTAAATCCTTAGCAAAACAATACAACCACATTAGGAAGAAACACAAGGCAATTAATCCAGAAACAGGAAAAGCATAAGAATATTACTGATAAACACTTGGGAATGAATGCAGGCTGGTACCAATAGAATAGTTATTGAAAACGCACTAAGATTTTGATAACAGAAAATGACATCTAATGTGATCAAAAGAAATTTTAAGCCCCAATCTCACTGCCTTGCAAACAGAACATCACTATTCTAGTACCGCTAAAAAAATAAGAAAGACGAAATAAACATCAGCGACCCTTTTACATAATTTCTACAACCACCCCTTTAAAAAAGTTTAAAAGAGGCAAGCAACAATAATAAATGGAACTATATCCGTAGGCATAACTGTGAAAAAAAAAAAAACCAACAAAAAAAACATAAAGAAACTCTCTCAGTAAAAATCACAAGTAGCATATAAATGCAGGCATGAGAACAAACGGCTAAAAGAAGCATAGCCAACTGCTCAAAGGATGTGGTGAGAAGACACCAAGTATCATGGTTGTGATTGCTATGAAGGAAAGCTTTTGTTGTCCACTATGGAGGACCAACATATAATCCAGATTGCTGAAAATGGGCCAAAATTGTATGGAATGCTACCAGGCTTGTATATACTAGCTACGTAAAGTAAACTATCACCCTATAAATAATCTACCTGTAATCACAGACAACAAGGAACCAGAAAGCTGTCACCTAAACAAACTAATACAGCACAAACCTATCATAGATGCAAAGAAAGGTAATCAGAAACAGAACTCTCTTCTAAATATGAACTCCATGAATTTGGATCTAAATTATTGGTCTAAAATGAGGTGGAAAGACTAAATTGTAATTGCCTCTCTCAGCATACGTATTGAGGGACTACAATCCAAAATATAGTTATATTACTTTCAAATTGGAGACGAAATCTCTGCAATTGTGGTTCAAGAGTGATGCCATCGAACACCTAGTCATGAGTGTGAAGTGGCTCAAAGTTGGTTAAATCATGTCACACATGTGGCCAATCTTCTTACAAAATAATTGCATACCAGTGTATCTATACTGCGGTATATACACAATCTAGTGTAAACATCTATCTACAAACCCATATGGTTGTGTATAGTGTATACAGCTGTACATACCCAAACTAGGGCTCCAATTGGGGTTAGGGTGGTCAGGCCAGGTTGCCAGGGTCCTTGGGTCAGGTTAGGGCTGGAAAACTCCAATCTGATTTGGAATTAGGGTTGGGTTTGGGTTGAGCAAATTTAGGTTGGGTTAGGCCAGGTTGGGAATAATGACATGTATTTAGGTCGGTAACTCAACCAATACAGCACAAACCAATGGGCTTCACAAGCTGATTGATCTAAAGATCTAATCAATCCAACCCTTCATATTGTATTGAATGATGATCTAGACTAAATCAATGGTCTATTAATCAATTGAATAGGATCAAAAGTCAAACTTAAATTGCGAAGCCTATTGGATCAATCATATAGTAATCAAGTTCTCTTTTGAGCGAGATAAGAGCCATGATTAGTTGATAAATTCTCTTTCGTATTTTCATCACTTTTTGGTGGGCCACTTTTGGGGCACCAAACAATGTCTCAATGGCATGGAATTGGCCCCTTTTGATAGCCCATTGGGTTAGCTTTCAAACAAGATCAAGGACATGCAATTCCAAGGCTGTTTGAGTAAGTTATGGCCCATGGTAGTAATGGGATTTAGGGGCAGTTTGGTCATTTTCTATTATTAGGGTTTCTCCTTTTCATCTTAAGCCTACATAAGGATATGTTATGGATGCGTAATGGATTAATTTGATGATTTGAATAAAAGTTCTTGGGTTTGATGTTCCTTTGGTCTGGAAGAGGATTTTGAAGGGGATATTTGTGATCTCTAGCACCCGGCTCCTAAAGGATTATTAGATTCCTTCAATACAATTTTGTTTTTCATAAAAATGTTGTTTTTGTTGTCTAATGTCTTAAATATGTCTATAACAAGGTTTGTCAATGACATCGGCAGACTACTCGATTCCATCAAGCAAATGTCGTTGACATTGACTGAGGCTTGATCTCATCGAGAAAATCCCAAAAAAAAAAAAAAAAAAAAATCCTAGTTGATTGTTGGACAGTTTTGGAGTTGCTACTCGATGGCATTGAAGGTGGCTTCGATGTCATCGACTGGTCCTCAATGATATCGGTAGACTACTCGATTCCATCAAGCAAATGTCGTTGACATTGACAGATGCTCGATCCCATCAAGAAAATCCAAAAAAAAATAAAATCCTAGTTGATTGTTGGACAGTTTTGGAGTTGCTACTCGATAGCATTGAAGGTGGCTTCGATGTCATTGACTGGTCCTCAATGATTGTCAATGCCATCAAAGGTCCCATCGAAGATGCACGGGCAGAACTACATAACTGCATAATTTGTTTCCTATTCCGGTTGCAGTAGTGTATATATAGGGTATAATCAGGATTTGGGTGAGGTTGGGATTCTCTATGATGTGCTTGAAGGTTTTGGAGAGAAAAAGGATATGGCTTTTCTTCTCGAGGCTTTGATCAATAAGGTCTCATTTATTGTAACTTCGTTTTTCATAGTGCATTCTCATTTTGTGAGATAGTTTTTTTTCCAGCAAGGGTTTTTCCACATAAATTCGGATTGTTCTCTGGTCGGATTTGCTTATGCGATTGTAATTACTTTGTTTAATTCCACTCTATATGCTTTCGCAAGTCCCAACAATTTTATCTATCTTTGATCCTTTGCATCACTTTAGGGTGGTTAATCCTAAACCCAACCAAACCTGCCCGAGTTTTATCCCTAACCCGAACAACCAACTATTTCAACAATAATATTATTTCAAACAACTCTGCAAAAGTAATTCCTATTCCAGATCCATCTCACAAAGCATATCAAACGAGCATCTTGAAAATTAAGCCTCTCTAAGTAAAAAGTAAAATTGAAACAAGGAAAAACCTAAAGAGAAGGAGATTACATGCTCTTCAAAGATACATAAAGAAAGCCTAATAAATATCCAAAAAGAAAAAAGAAAAACAAAACAAAACAAAAAAAAAAACAAAAAACAAAAAACAAAAAACAAAATGACATCCGATCTACAGAATGAAAGAAATCAATCGATCAGATCAAACCAATAGATCATAAGCAATAGATCTACCAATAATTTAAAGACAAACTCGATCAAGGCCACAGGGATACGATTTTCAGCAAGAAAACAAGATCAAAACGCGTATCTTTCATAACACAACCATAGACCCTATCAACAATGAGAAAAACACATGTTCTTGAAAGATCCGCAAGAAAAACCAACGGAAAATATGTATTGACAGTCATTCAGCACGGATCTACGAAAAACTCGCACAATACAACCGATCAAGAGAAAAAAGGCTATGATTTTCAAAAAAATAAACAAGATCAGAACACATCTATTAAAAAGCCCTATCACCGATGATAAACCGGATGAAAAACATATCAACCAACACGGAGGAGAGAGAGAGAGGGAGAGAGAGAGAAGAACATACTTTCAGATAGCCTGTCTGCGACTTTTTTTCGGCTTCGCCTTCGCTAGAAAAGAGAGAAAACGCCTTCGCTAGAAAAGAAAGAAGAGAGAAAACGCCTTCGCTAGAAAAGAGAGAATGACCGCTTTCACGATTAGCTTGCAATTTATAGGAGTCGAAGAACCTTTGGAAACCTATCCAATAAGATAAAGACATGCGTATGTCGCGTTTCTGGAGAGTTCCGCTGGTTAGGACGCGGATTTCCTGCGAAAACCTTTCGCAAGAGCTTACCACCCGTGAACCTACCGTGATGTTTGTAATAAATCCGCCCCGTCCATCTTCTTTTTGAGATCATTTTAGGAATGGGACAAAAATTATCCGTATCCAATACTCAAGTGGGCCGAAAACGTGAGATTAAATGTCCACAGTTGAAATATTTAAAGGATATAAAAGTTTGGAATGGTATAATATTTTGAGTTTCAGTTATCTCATTGGGAATTATATTATGAACGGTGTGGATGGCATGTAAATATCATGGTTGGCTCAGGAAGGTTTCAACGGTGGGAACTTTCCTACACCTTTTCTTTTAGTGCAGCCCACTTGAGTTCTGGATACTTTTCATTTTTGTTATCAAATACTAAAATTGACTAATAAAAAGAATGGATAGAGTAGATTTCACAAAAACATAGCTAAAGGGAAGCTGTTTGCGTAGTGGGTAACTCATTACCCCATCGTATTGAGTAAATTCTACGAGTTCCATCATATTTTATGTATTTTATCTGCTCCGTCCATCCAATTTTCCAGATAATTTTAGGGCGTGAGCCCAACACTGCTCAATTATACCACAACATAGGAAACAGTTAACTTGAACTTCCACAGTTGAAGATTTTTTAAGAATTACGGTACTTATATTTGTGTTTTCCATTCATCCATGTATGTATGATCTTATGAACGGTTTGGATGATAAATAAACCAATGTAGGCCCTAGAAAGGTTTCAATGGTGGAAATAATTATCTCCATTGTTTCTGTGGTATGATGCACTTGATATTTGTATATGCTTTAATTTTGAGCTCAACCCCTTAAATAAGATGGAAAAACCGATGGGCAGCACCACGTACCTTCAAGGTGGGTCCAACTGAGTTTACTCTGTACGATACGAGCGTAACGAGTATCTTAGTGCAATCCGATTTTACGCTGAAGGCTTTGCAGAAATCCGCGTCTCCCGCTGGTTACGGTTACTTGACGGTCGTAACATCCGATTGTGCCTTTCTTGACTTGCGCTGCAGGCAAAACGGAATTGCGACTAAGTCGTTGTTCCAACGTTTCCTTGTTTGGGAGGGCGCGGCTGTGTGGATTCACCCAGACTGCGGGACCACCTTCATGTATGTGATTTACATCCACGCGTGCATCTGTATTTGAAAGTTCAATCAGATTTAGATCTTAGGTGGACCACACCATACAGTTGTGATTGAATGCCCACCATTAAAAAATTCCTAAGGGCCACCGAAATGTTTATTTACCATCCAACATCTTGATAAGGTCACAAAGACACGGATGGAGGGATCACACAAAAGATTGACCCAAAAAAATTGTGGCCAACGAGAGGTTTTTAATGGCCCATCACTGCTCTTTCCTGTGATGTGGTCCACCTGAGATTTTGATCTGCTTCATTTTCAACGTGCATTAAAGTGAGCTTTCAAAACAGATGGACGCATGGATGTAAGGCCCGTATATCAAGGTGGCCCATGATTGATTGGGATCCCCGGATGAGTAGCTGTTGCTCGGTGGATCCGCAACAACTGCGTCAAGGTGGGCTCACGACTAACGTGTTACTCAGGTAACACCTAATACGCTGCCAATTGTGAAGTTTCTTCGGAAGAGGGGGGTTAAATCCACACACCTTTTACGAGAGAAAAGGATCGAACCATTACAGACTAAGGTATCTTTGAAGGACGTGGATTGCACGCTTACCCTTCCATTACCGAACGTAGGGCTGAAAGTCGGAAAAGTTGGGTTGGTGTTCAGCCCTAGCCCAACTCAAGGTTGTTATACCTTGACCCTAACCCAACTCAACCTAATCTCGGGTTTGAAATTTTCAACCTAAGTCCACTCAAGTGGGCTCGGACGTATTAGTTGGGTTGGTTGGATTGGTCGGGTTGATATATGCTAATATTTTCATTATTATATTAAACTATTATATTTTCAATATGTGTTATTTTTTGTATCTATGATTTTATTGATTATATATGTAGTTATTTACCGTAAAGAACTTTATTTTTTTCTAAACAAACAAGCTAAAATATAGGACAACTACTCCTTTAAAAGTCTTATTGTGTAGCACCAATTTATTTGGAAGAGAGAAATCCAGCGTATCTAGTTAGCTTTAGTCATCGGAAATGACATAAACCAATGAAACTTGACAACACTGGAATTTCTTGTGACTTTAACACAAACAATCTGCACTCAATTATAATTCATAAGTAACTTATATATCAATCAGGTTCGGGTTAGGTTGGGCAACTAGAGCCCGACCCAAGGTTTATCGGGTTGGTGTTTGTATTGCCCAAGCCTGAGACCGAACCCGATACATCCTGCCTGAGCCCAACCCAATGTCTGGTCGGTTGGGTTGAACCCACCTAACTTTTAGCCCTAACTGGACAAGGCTTTGGGGGCCCCTTAGATTTACTTGTCTTTTATCATCATCCATCTATTTCACCCGATCGTTTTAGGGTATTGTTGCTTTCAATTCAATCAGATTATGCTGTTCATGTGAGTGAGGGTCGAGATTTGATACACGTGTGTGAGTAGGATGCACGGGCGTGCTAGAGTCTTCCTGACTCAAGGGTTGATTGAATTGTTGGTGTACCCTTCATCGAGACAAGTATGTTATAGATTGGGATTAAAGATCTAGACTCCTCTCATACATGAATATTGTACTATGTTCAGGTGATTTGTGAAAGGAAATGAGGCTAATATATCCTTCTGAATGAGTTCTTTTTGCGTTATTACAATAGAAGGGAGTCTATGAACTTAAGAACTTGTTCTTTCACCAACACTTTAAGTTCGAAAATAATTCTCAAATGAACAAAGATACATTTTTAAATTAAAGAAGGTAAAACGTTGCCAATTTTATTAATATTTGAAAATACTGTTTATTACAATCGACAAATTGCGAAACAAACAAATAAATAAACAAAAAAGAAAGGATAAATACATGTGCGCCTATCGGAACAGACGATCAAGGTGGGTGTGATCAACTAAATTGAAAACGATTAAATTTTATTGTTGATAATTTTAAAAATATTTCAATAAAAACCATTCCTAAATGTGACCATTGGATCACAAGATGATGGACTAAATTTTATTTTTAAAAATCAAAACAATGTGCACGATATTCGAGGCATCGTACAATCATACTTCTTGTTGTTACCAACGCAACATTAATAATTGATTTTAGTTTTCTCTGAATTCTCATATTTCTTCGAAATGATAAGTAGAACCTAGGATAGTTAGCCTTAACATGTGGTGGTATTTTGATCGTCTTAAAATGCAAACTGGGTACATCCGAGTAATTAGCACAACCACAATTTTAGTCATGAAAAGCCTTTATAATCATAATGTGAGAATTGAAAAATCAAGTGGCAAAAAAATAATTTAGGGCGACTCTATTATGGGACACTTGTAAGCCTAACACATTGTAATGTACGAGATTTGTAAAGTACATAAAGCAGCAAAATGTGCAAGCAATTACCCATTATAAACGACATGTCTTACAAGCACTCATTGGGGATCATGCAGCATCAAGAATTACGTTTACAGATCCAAGCGATTATCTTCATAAAGCTACAAAAGGTGTAAGGGCTCTAACTACTTAGAATTTGGACTTGTAGACAACCTCAGGGGTCGTTTGGCACCATGGATTTGGATGGATTTGGAGGGATTTGAGGGGATTTCCAATCCCCGGGTTGTTTGGGGGCATAAAGTGTCATGCCCCAAACTCAGGAACCGGGCTCACAAAATTCTAAGCCGCCGAATCCGGTGCCGACAGCTTCCGTAGTACCCCACTCTCGGCTCCCAGCTCCCACGTACTAGGTTCCAATCTTGGGATCCTACAAGGAGGATTTTCAGGGTGATTTTTTTTTTTTTTTTGTAAAGGAGCATGACTACAAGTGTACCCTAGTCACAAAACATCATCACCACATATCCACTAATATAATATTTGAGTACAATGCTGAAAGGGAAATATATCATATAATAAAATTCCAAAAGATCGAACACATGCTCCTACCTCAATGCTATTGCAATCTAGCATAACCTGCATGTAACAAACGTGCATAAGCTTATAAAGTATGTGCGTGTGTGCACAATGCATGTGCCAAGCATACAAATGTCAGAGTAAGCGGAAATGATGGAAGACTAAACCGGCAAGTCCATAAATGATGTTAGCCATACCAAGGCTATGCAATGCAAGACTTACATGGTCGAACGTCATATGCTAGAGATGCAACACAAGCATGCCGATCCTCAACTAGTCCACGTATCAGTACGGTTCGTCATCAGAAACATCATCGGGGTCTAGTACACTCCAACACTCGCTGCCGCCCAATCGCGCACATAACCAAGTAAGCGGAAGAGACCTCACTATCTGCCTCGCCAGTGGTATGTCAATGCCCACCTGGCTCGTCGATAGCAAACCCATTTACGAGCTGGTCAAACTCAACCTAGCTTATAGTCCCCTACCCTCGGGCAGATAAGGTCACACCTCTTTTCAACTGACCACGACACAGTGGGAGACACGGCCTACTGGTATTCGGCACTCGGGCACTCATGTTATCCACTCGATTTCGATATTGAAGCATCCTATTGGTACTATAAGGGTTTAGGTATTTTCATTCAAGGACATCCATAATACCCTAATGCTAGAACAGATATTTTCGGTATCCAATCTGGTCATCCATAATATGCCTGTGGAGGTCATAACCCTTATGTCGCTAAGGTGTAAAGTGATTGTGACATACAAGATGCGAAATGCATGAGTCATACCATCCAAGTCATGCATTAAACTTGTGCGTACCACGGGATCATGTGGGGCAACCCTATCTCATATGGAGTCTCCTAATATCATAGCCCAATGACATATGATATGATCAATCACCACCCACAACATGCATACAAATAATGCGTATGGGCATATGTCTGGGCATGATGTCATTATACTGAGCGTGTTCTTAGTGTGTCCTACTAGGCCAAGTACACTAGCATGTTATGTAACGCCTCATGTTTTCAGAACCCGAGTATATGACTCGTTTTCCAAAAACCCGAGTGTCAACCTATAGAGAGCCAGATTCCACACACACACACACACACACACACACACACACACACACACACACACACACACACACACACACACACACACACATATATATATATATATATATATATATATATATATTCTTTCAGAGTTAACAGCTTAGCGTAGAATGGACAAATCAACATAAAGAAAAATTTGCATTTACATTTAGAATATACAAGATGCTACCCATAATGACTTATACAAACCCATGTCTTGATATTAATAATTACAAGATTTACATAATTTAATACATGAAGAATATTAAAATGCATTTAAATGTAAGCCGCGAGATCGTACAGCTTCTCTTGGCAGGTACATCCATACATCATTGACATTTATATCCAGCTCCTCATCAATCTGAACCTGAATATCCCTTAAGCCTCCTGTGCTACCTGTACGGTTATATATTTGATGGATGAGTGGACAGCTCAGTGTGAATTCCCCTCAAGATTACACATTGCCACCTTAGACAATTATAGCATGAAAGCAACAAGGCATACAAAACATAACAAAATGTAGTCTTATTATATGCATGGATGCGTGAATGCATCATCGACCTGGGGATGCTTATCCAGTTGGCAGTTGGGCTCGTCACCCATGCAAAGGCTGGCCATTAGCGAAGCACATCACATGCGTACATCACGTACCGCATAACGATTGTCCATCGTACATCATGTACGCAAATCGATAGTCGATAGTCTGACAGCTAGCGAAACGATACCCCCAATAACTTGGAGGGTACATGCTACAACATCTAGAAATATCCACCCGTCATCGTCAATATGTCATGTATGCATTATATATATATAATCTGGCTCTCTATAGGTTAACACTCAGGTTTTTGGAAAACGAGTCATATACTTGGGTCCTGAAAACACGGGGCGTTACAGTTGGTATCAGAGCATAGTTTGGACAAACCAGGCCTTGGAAAAATGATCTTATACAAACTTTAAATGTATCAAGTTTGGATGTTTGAAACTAGAAATTTGAACTTAGGTGAATTTCCCTTAGACTTAGGAGAATCATTAAGAATGTAGAGACCCAAACTTAAGTTCTCTTAGAAGTGATTTGGATGGCAATCCAAACTTAAATGAAATTCCATCTGAACTAAGGACAATTTGAGAACATAGAGACTTCAACTTTAGGTTCCCTTGGAAGTTTTGGTTAGACCTTTAAGCTTAACTTACATAGAAATCCCTTAGAATAGGGAGGAAATGAGAATATAGAAACTCAAATGTAGGCTCCCTGGAAAATTGTTTGGATAATTATAGAACTTAGAAATGATCTTAGGTTCCATTGAAAATTTTAGGCTTAGTCCTTCAAACTTAGAAATGAAAACTTTGGTTCTCATGTAAATTATCAAAACTACCATTTGAACGTAGAAAAAAACAAAACATAGGACAGTGGGAGAACCAATGCCCACTATGATGTACATAAGACTAAACAAAGACTTTTCTTGTACTTGACTCCCAAAGGAACAATTTCTAGAAATTTAAGATCTAATTCTCCTAAAATTCCATTAGTTAGAAGTAACACCATTTCAATCTTTAGCATATGAAACAAACTTAGACTTCATAGGAAATTCCGTACCCACCACATTGTACAATAGACGAACATAGGCACTCCCTAAATTTAAGGAATCATATTGAGAAGTGTAGTTCAAACTACCTAATACATCTTTTCAGCTAAAGACAATATTCCTCACATATTCTGTCACTTAGAATTAGCTAGAAGTGAAGTCATAGAATTTTGGACAAATTCTCACCTTTAGATTGAACATAAGGATTGTATTTAAGAATCTGGATAAACTTAGCAAGTTTCGAACTCAAATTCCCCTATAGGAACTCTAGTCCTGAAATTTTCAGGTAGTGCATTAAGAACGTGGTGCTCCTTCGAGCTACCTGCGTTCACTTCGGGCACTTTAATTATGAAAATAGAAAATTTACATGATAGAACCCAAGAGTCTAGAATAATCGAGATCACGAGTTAATGAAACCACATTTAAACAAAGTTCTCATGGTTTGGCTCAAGTTCTAAGTCCTAAGAACGATCTCAATGCCCTGATCAAGCGAAGGATCGAGATTTAACAGGATTATGAACTGATACCAAAATCCTCTATTCTGCAGGCAGATGATCTATGTATCGAGCTCAAACCCACTACGACCATCTATTCGTGCTATCTGGAACACAGAAACTAGGAAATTATATTGTACTTTGACCAACAGGGAAATAACATTAAAAAAAAAGATATTATAAATAGCGGTCGCCTAAACGAACTTGTAATCTTAGTAAATGTAATAGGACACTTGGTGAAGATAAACATTTAAATAAATCCTTAGCTTTGGTTAATACAGAAACGATTTATAACCTTCAGTGGGACTTAGACACCTTAATTGAATTACTAGACGAGGAACGTACGGGTTGTGAGAAATCTAAATAAAGCCCGTTGGGATTCCACACATAGACATAGGGTACATCTATAGGATAATTGAATCACTCGTAATATTAATAACGTACATCATTAAATCTTGAAGTAGGATTTTAATTATTTTTCTTTAAGGGGGGTAGATGATAATGACCCTCGTTCTAGTAGTGAGTCATGAGCACTTGCTTATACAAATAAGCTTAGTGCGGAGAACTAGCGGATGCATACGGACACCATAAGGTAGATTGTTGTCCACATTCATAGTCAAAGTGTTGAATTTCGAGGGCGAAATTCTCTTTAAGGGGGGTAGATTGTAACACCCCGTACTTTCCAGTACTCGAGTGTTACCATGTAATCTAATTTAATGTAAATACAAGCATAGCTTAAGTGAACATTCACGTTCATTCTGACTTAAAGCTAATCGTTGAAAACAATCCTCATCCGTATACCAGGCTGTCCATCCACTAATTTTAAGGATGGAGGACTACATCATCAGGTAACTCTATCTTTAGGATTCCAACCACCCCGATAGACCAACCACTTTAATAGACAGATCAAACCGTCCATTGTCAATATCAAACCCCAAATCCACAGATCTACCATTTGTCAGGCCATGTCACTCAATGTTGGAATCCATTACTTGACCACTACATCCAAGCCATCCATTAGCAACATCAGGTAGATCATACGTTTACATTAGGACTCCTCAGATAAATTATGAATCAATCACAACGTTCCATTAATCAATCTAACGATCGATTTCCATAACTCGACCATCGAATTATAAAACTAACCATAAGTTGACCGAGTAGTAGCCATGCCCGGGATTTGAACACATGATTTAACAAGACGTGGTTCAAACCGTTGATGACTCTAACCAAGGACGGGTCCTACATAAACTACTACTACTAATGAAAATAAATGAATAAATAAATAAATAAGTAAATATTTAAGTATACACATATAATAATAAGGTACAAAGATAAAAGGAGTAATAACACTATAATAATGCAAGTAAAACTATTATAGACTTTAATAGTAGTAAGGGCATTATCAACACATGAAACAGATGATGCTGAATGCACAGACAATCCCTAAGGGTCTTTTGATCGTTCATGTTCAAATTTGGGATGACCCGACCGTTGAAAGCAATCCCCATCACGACTTCAGAGGCATCCACTTTAGGACGACAATACACTTTCAGATCCGTCCATTAGGACCATAGCGTATCATTAGACGATATTCACTAAGTGACCACCTAATTTAGATATTCCTGGGACCATTAATGGTCAAAATTGATAGAATCCGGCCGTTAGATTGACGTAACTCAACGTTTAAAGTCCCGCCACTTGATCCCACTAATCAGATAATCTAAGTGGTAAATCAAGCATCAAATCCCACTTAGATGGCTCTTAAGACAACCAGGACCGTTGATCAGTGGTTTTGAATCAATCCGCCCATTGAATTATAGAGCGAACACTGCAGTTGACTACAAAGATACGGGTTTGCTTAAAATAACCTTAACCGAATGGTTTAATGGAGACATTTGTGAACTAAGCAACTTAAGAGGCATGTGGGGTCGTTCAGATTAACAACTTGAGCCAATCTGACCGTTAAATGGTCGGTAAATGTTATTAAAACCCTCAAAAATCGAGTAGTGTGGCCCACCTAAGTTACAAATCAACCCCTATAACATGCCCGAACATTCCTTAAGATCATTCGAACCATTTTAACTGTAGATGTTTGATTGGGATTAATCTAACCACTAGAATGATGATAATCATCAATTAAAGGTCAAGATTTGGTTGGCATGACCCACCTAAGATTTGTATTAGCCTCATCTCCAGTCAGACCACCCAAATGGGCCCGCAGAGGATCGCGGACGGACTATATTTCTCAGAATTATCACGGTGGACCCCACCTTACGTTGTGTGTACACCGTAGTGGGTGTGCACCTGCTGTGCACCGGATCGGTGGAAGCAGTCAAACTGCTTTGACCTGACACTCCAAAAAACAGGAGAGTTCCCACCCGCAGCCATTCGAAAAGGAAAACACAATTGTGTTTCTCTTCTCGTGTTTGATTGATATGTGGACCACCATATCGTTCCAATTGGGAGATCCAGACCCTTCATCTGATCCAGGAGGTGGGCCCGAACATATCCACGTCATCCGTACACGTCCAGGTATTCGTGCATGCACATGATTCCCAGTGCAGCAGACGCGTGCATGCGGCTGTTTTGCCGAAAACGGAAAGTTTCCGTTTCCCTTGCGGTTTGCCAGCTTGGCAATCCGCGTGCGTCCCTCCTCCATCCCAACCGTAGGATGTATGGAAATCCTAGCCCTCCAAACTAGGGTTCTAGCCGCACAAGGACAGCTGGAGGTTCTTTTTATTAGAGCACGCTGGTTACCCTAGATGGAATCCTGACCGTCTAATCTAAATCCGACGGTGCTGAGGGAGCTTAGGACGAGATATAAGGCAAGAGGAATCGGCTAGCAATGCCTCTCCTCCTGTTATTGCGCCACCATAGAAATTCGACAGTTTCCTTCTTCCATCAAACCCACCGCCTAAGCCTCCTCCAAGCTTCGAGAGAGACCGTTTGTAAGCTCCGTGGGGTTCATCTAGACTTCTTAGATGAGACGGTTCGAAGAAACACGCCTCTGATGTGAACCCGCCATTAGAGCTCGACCGCCTTCCTCGTCGAACTTGCACCATTGCCGGTGCTCGTGAGGTAGTGGATTTCGAATCCAAAACCATCAAGGTGTGGCCCATGGGATCATGATGCAAATAGGGAGAAGAGAAGGAGAAAAGGTGCGGTGAGGAGAGAGGAAGAGAAAAGGAGAGAGTGTGGGTGTGTGCGGCAACAACCCAGCACGACTAGGTTGCTGGTGCGACTTGCCCAAGTCACTGGATCAGGTTGTACAAGCCTGGTTGGGCCTTGTTCATCCTAGGGAAGAAGTAAAAGAAAGGAGGAGATTGTAAGAGAAGAGAGGAAGGTGCGGTCGTTGCACCACCTCGACTTAACTCACTGGGTTACGAGTTGGGCTTAGTGCGTTGAGGCTGAGTCCAGGTGTTGCTGGACTTGTTTAAATAAGGAGGAAAAGAAGAGAAGAAACATATGGAAAGAAGAGAGAGAAAGAGAGAGAAAGAGAGGGAGGCTCAGTTCGAGCTGGGCCACACAACACTATTGCGCCAGGAGACCCGAACCGAACCAGGTCTGAGTTGGGCCTGTTCCAGTCAGGCTGGGCCTGGTTCGAGTGCTGCTAGGGTTCCAACAGAGAATGAGAGGAAGAAAGGAGAAGAAGAAAGAAAGAAGAAGAAGAAGAGAGAAAGAAGGAAGAAGAAGTGGAGCGAGGGCATTGCTGAGTCGACTCGCTGCGTCATGTGATATTAGAATCCAGTCGGATTCGGGTCCTTTTGCTGGTTTATCTAAGGAGAAAGAGATGAATGAAGGAGGAGGTAGAGAAGAAGGAGAACAAGAAGAGAGTCGAGTCGTCGAGTCAACTCGATCTAAAACCGAGTCAACTCACTGAGTCAAGGGCTGACTGGAATCCCGAACCATTTTTTAGGCCGTGCTCAGTTAGCAGACCAACTATGCTGGGGCTCCCAATCCCGATCATAGTGCCAGACATTGTTGCTCAAGTAGCCCTTCTGACCACGTCCAAATCAACTAAGTCGACTCAATGAGTCGTTTCCTCGTTAATGTATTTATAGACATTCCTAACACGACCTGTAGCTAGCTTGTGTTGTTAGCTCTAAGAATTCTGACTTGATCTTTTGTCAAGTTAAAACCATCACACTCAGTTGTGCTAAATTGATTCATCGAGCCAAGTTGACAAAGGTGAGTCAACATGTTCTCCCCATTTTAGACTTATTTCGATGCACCGTTATCATTGCTACCAATATTATTATTATTATGATTATTAATATTACCAATGATTAGCCGTTAGTAGGTTATTTATGCTAAACCTAGTTATTATAAACAAATTCCAACTATTAAATCGTAGTACTTTATCTATCACTCTTAAATATTTGTTATTAATAGTGGATTGTATTAATTGGTGTCATCATAATGATTATTAACTAATATTAACTATAACACTAATGTTAATAAATATTTTATAATTATTAAATTAACACTAAAATTAATCGCATAAAATCTAGCCTAGACCTAAACTCTAGGACGATATCCTAGACCTAAGTGGTCTAAACTCTAGGTCAATACCCTAAACATAGATAGTGTGTTAGGTTTGGATCTAATTGTAGAATTTCATAAGTCATGGTAGATCATAGTATCTATTATCATGACTAGATTCATTATTGATAGTTATGACTATTATCATTAAAAAATATTATCATTTTTCTTATGGGATTAGTATAATTCTTGTTAATATGATTATTAGTATTAGTTCTTATTATATTATTGTTAATAAAACTTTTATTATTATTACTTGCATTATTTAAGAGATTATTAATCATTATAAGAATAATAGATAATGTTGGTACATTTAAATATGAACTTGTGAATCATCATTATTAATATTAATTGTTTAATACTTCTATTATGACCATTATTTCATTCATGGTACAAAAATAATGATAATAATAGTAATCAGAGTTCAAATCCTAAAATCTAAGCTTAGAACTAAACCTTAGAATGAAAACCCTAAGTTCTACATCAAAACCCTAAAAACAAGTAATCCAAACCCTAGGTTATATTAATCTTGACCATAAATACTATGTAGAAATCTGATCTTACGTACAACTTCACAATCTATGGTAGGATTCAATTCTAAGGGTGCATGATGATTTCTTCCCCTTAAGCTTTCCATCTCTAAATTAGATCAAGGATAGCTTTTAAATTGATTATGAATGATGCCTTGGAGCTTAATTAATTATATGATTAGCTTACTTGGATATATGTTTGAGAATTGATCATGAATGTCAAATGCATATTCTAAACCTTGATTCATTCAATAGTTCTTGAATTGTATTTACACTTCTACTTAAGTTGTACTTTATTATAATGGTATCTTACTTTGATATTTGATCTCTATGTCATTTGGATATGCTATTGTACTGCTTGCAAGATACATATGAATCGAAATCTCTCTAGTCTGTGAGGTGAACCTTTATCTATGAAAGAGAGTCCGTACTTAGGGTGTAATGAAATTGATTGTGCTAAGAATAGACCCTCAACATGGAGGTTATGTTAGTGACAAAATTATTTATAGGACTCACCGTCTATGGGGTGATTCCACCTATTTGACTGTGGGATAAACCATTTGACATTATGTCGTTGCTTATTCATATTTAAGGCATGCATACTGACTCCTTTTAATCGTGGTATTTAGTATCTTTGACATTCATTTCCACTCAACATACGATGGTAGCTTCCCATACATTGAGAGTTGATTGGCCATATGTTGTTGGGTTTTATCCACACCCTAAGGCAGTAGACTTATGGGCCGGGCTGAGTGTGATGATTTTAACCTGACAAAAGATCAAGTCAGAATTCTTAGAGCTAACAACACAAGATAGCTATAGGTGGTGTTAGGAATGTCTATAAATACATCAACAAGGACGGAATCGACTCAATTGATTTGGACGTGGTCAAAAGGGTTACTCGAGCAACGATGTCTGGCACTATGATCGGGATTGGGAGCCCCAGTGTAGTTGGTCTACTGACTGAGCACGGTCCTAAAAATGGTTCGGGATTCGAGTCAGCCCTTGACTCAGTGACTTGACTCAGTTTTACATCGAGTTGCCTCCACAACTTGACTCTCTATTTGCTCTTCTTCTTCTTCTCTACCTCTTCCTTCATTCCTCTCTCTCCTTAGATAAACCAGCAAAAGGACCCGGATCCAACTGGATTCCAACACCACATGACTCAGCGAGTCGACTAAGCAACGTCCTTGCTCCCCTTCATCTTCCTTCTTTCTCTCTTCCTTCTTCTTCTCTCTTTCTTCTTCTCCTTTCTTCCTCGCATCCTCTACTGGAACCCCAACAACACTCGAACCAGGCCCAGCTGACTGGAACAGACCCAACTCGAACCTGGCTCGGTTTGGGTCGCCTGGTGCAATGTTGCAGTGCGACCTAGCTCGAACTGAGCCTCCCTCTCTTTCTCTCTCTCTCTCTCTCTCTCTCTCTCTCTCTCTCTCTCTCTTCTTTCCATCTGTTTCTTCTCTTCTTTTCCTCCTTCTTCTTGTTTAAATAGGTCCAACAATACCTGGACTCAGCTTCAACGCACCAGGCCTAACTCGCAACCTAGCTAGTCGAGTCGAGGTGGTGCAACGGCCGCACCTTCCTCTCTTCTCCCACAATCTCCTCCTTTCTTTTACTTCTTCCCTGGGATGAATTGGGCCCAACCAAGCCTGTACAACCTGACCCGGTGACTCGGGCGAGTCGCACCAGCAACCTGGTCGTGCTAGGTTGCACCCACACTCTCCTTTTCTCTTCCTCTCTCCTCACCACACCTTTTCTCCTTCTCTTCTCCCTATTCACATCATGATCCCATGGGCCACACCTTGATGGTTTTGGATTCGAAATCCACTACCTCACAAGCACCGGTAATGGTGTAAGTTCGACGAGGAAGGCGGTCGAGCTCCAATGGCGGGTTCACATTAGAGGCGCGTTTCTTCGAACGGTCTCATTTGAGAAGTCTAGATGAGCCCCACAGAGCTTACAAATGAGCTCTCTCGAAGCTTGGAGGAGGCTTAGGTGGTGGGTTCGATGGAAGAAGGAAACTGGTCGAATTTCTATGGTGGTGCAATAACAGGAGGAGAGGCATTGCTGGCCGATTCATCTTGCCTTATATCTCGTCCTAAGCTCCCTCAGCACCATCGGATTTAGATTAGATGGTCAGGATTCCATCTAGGGCAACCAGCGTGCTCTAACAAAAAGAACCTTCAGCTGTCCTTATGCAGGTGGAACCCTAGTGTAAGGTCCGTATCCTAGTCCGTACTATTCCGTCAACTCCCGCGATCCTTCCCGATGAATTTCGGTGACCCACGACCTATAATCGATGTTTGCGCACAACCCTAAGTCGTATCCCGTAGATCTGAGTTGGCTTAATCCGAGACTTGTACCATTGCGACTGCACCATCGCTGTCATTCAAACGCCGCATCTTACGTACCGATTCGATACCCTATCCAGGAGATGTGGGCTGGCGTTCAGTTCGAGGAAAACACCTCGCATTTGCAATCCCAAGAGAATCTCTACATCATATCTCATCAATCAATCACCTCATGTCAGCAACCCCAAAGTCAACTCTCTCTCACCTTCTCTCTTACACACCCATACATGTCAAGTACAACTTCCCATCACTCCATCACTCACATCCATCACCTCTCCCTTACAACCCTCTGTCTCTCTCTCTCTCTCTCTCTCTCTCTCTCTCTCTCTCTCTCTTTCTCAAAAATAAAAATTCTAAGCAACAAGTGGTGGACGTCCAAGCTATTCCATGAGAGAAAAGTGAGTGTTGTGTGGCCCACTTTTTACCCCAAGATCTATCATCCTAGCCCTTCATTTCTCATCCTCTCCATCAAAGTGAAGCATAAGGAGATTGGCGTTCCATCAGACTAAGAAGATCGATCGGTGTGTGCTTTATAGGCTAGATTTTCATGTTTTGATGATGGACCAAGTAAGGCCTACCGATTGATGGTATGTATCTCACTTTGGACCCTGGGTGTGGCCGATAGCCCACCTTGAATCTCATGATCGTTCCATGATGGGGCCATTCTCCATGGACCCCATCATGATGTTTATTTTCCTTGCATGAATAAAGGTCATCTAGACCTTTCATTTTGGTGGAGAAGGAATCTCCACCGTTGATCTTTGATTTGGTGGGCCCACATGTATTGGGACCCACTTGATGTATGATTAAATGCAAGAGAGGGCTCATAATGACGGAGCCCTCTATCACACGTGTCCCTCTTCTCTCTCCCTCCCTCTCTTTTTCATTTTTTTCATGTGATAATGTGGCTGTGTGGCCCACTCGGATGGACCCCACCTTGATGTACGTCTTATCCACCCCACCCATGCATATAGTGGCCCACTTGGACAATACGTCTAAAGGTGGGGCCCATCTTAATATGTGTTGTATCCAAAACCGTCCAGCGTCCCTGGACGCTGGACGTCAGTGGAGCATGGACTGACGGTGTAGTTACTGTCAATAAAATAAAAAATTTCAATTTGATTCTAAACTTTTGGGTGGGTTGCTCAAGCAGGCCCCACCTTGATGTGTACATCAAATTCACGTCGTCCATTCCATTCCTCAGCTCACTTCAGGCATTGAACCAAAATATGAATCCAATCTGACTATCTGGCGGGCCATAGCATAGAAAATAGTGTTTTTACCGTTGAAATTCACCCTGATGTTTCTATACACCAAAACACCTCGAATATTGGGCTTGATGGGTCTATCTCGAGCCATAGAATCCAACGGCTGGGTCTGATTCCCCTGATGTAGGCCCCAAATGGGAAAAACCCCTGGAAAACCTTTTTCAAAAAAATAAAAAATAAAAGAGGCAGCAGCAGGCGCTGCTGCTGTGGACGGACAGGCGGGGACAGGGTCCTAGCCATGGGCCCCACCGTGATGTGTACCGAACATCCACGCCATGCATTTGGTGGACCCCCCAAAAATCAGCCATATACAGGTCTCAGGTGGCCCACACCATCTTCAATCATGTGAAGGTATGCTAAACCATATGAAAGTATTTGCTGGGGTCCACCTGAGGTTTGGATGCACTTGAAACTTGGTTTGACCCCTTAATCTAGTGAGACACACATAATGGATGGGTTGGATTTGTGAACTACCGATTGGTGGGCCTAATGAATAATTATGAATGTTTATGGAGGGTAAAGCCCTCAACTGTGGTGCATGGTGTAACGTCCTGCACTGCTGGACGCAAGGGCCAGGGACCGTGGGTCCTAGCCATGATGCATGTGTTTCATTTATGCCATACATCCATTCGTTGGACGGCCAGTAGGCCCCACCCTTGATGTCTGTGTTATATCCAAACCATCCATCCAGACGATGTGTATGCACACCGTCTATTTAATTGGTGGGCCACGTCTGTGGACCCTACCGTGGTGCATGTGTTGTATCCATACCTTCCAACCATTTTTAGAGATCGTTTTATGGCATGAGAAAAATGAGATAGATCTATAGTTCAAGTAACCCCCACCATTGAAAATAGTGGAGACAGCGACATTCGTCGTTCAAACTTCTAAGGGCTACAATAGTTCCCAATTAAGCTGATATTTGTCTTCACTTCATTTATCACTATGTTAACTTATGAATAGATTGGATCTCAAATACATAACGGCGGGCCACACCGTGATGTGTCCAACCCTTTGATCAGGTGGACCACATCATAAAGAAATAGTGGGTTTGAACGTCCACCATTAAACCCTTAGGAATTTTAATGATGAAAATCCTTATCACCACTTATATTTGGGTGTGGTCTATTTGATAAACATATGAACCATGTGATGTGGCCCACTTTCCATATTTATGGCCCATTGTTGAGGCCCACCTTGATGTGTATAAGGCCGTTGTTGAGGCCCACCTTAATATATATGAGGCCCATTATGATGTATGCAAGGCCCATGGGTTATGGTCAATTGCAATGTTTAAGTCCCAATTGGTGCGGCCTATTCAATATATATATGAGGCCCATGTGATTAGGCCCATCTTGATGTGTTTGTGGCCCGTCCATTGAGGCCCACCTATTGTATATATTTGAGGCCCATGTGTAGGGCCCATCTATTGTGTATTTAAAGCCCATGGGTTGTGGCCCATAGTGATGTATATTAGGCCCATGTGATGTAGCCCATAGTGATGTGTATTAGGCCCAGGTATGTGGCCCACTTATGAAGTATATTTGAGGCCCACTTGCGATGTATTCGAGGCCCATGGGCGAGGCCCAATGTGATGTATTTGAGGCCCAGGGGCAAGGCTTGATGTGATGTATATGTGGCTCATTGAGATTGTATGAGGCCCATGGGATGTGGCCCATTGTGATATATCCAAGGTCCATGGGCGCGGCCCATCGAGATGTATCTGAGGCCTGTGGGCGTGGCCCATTGTGATACATTTGAGGCCCTTGTAGGAAGCCCAACGCGATATATAAGAGGCCCATGAATGAGGCTCGATGTGATGTATGTGTGGCCGTTATGTTGTATATAAATCCCTTATGTAGGCCACTCCTTGGGAGCAATGTTGGTTAGATGTCTACATTGATGTGCAATGATGGTTAGATGTTCTCATTGTGACCTTTCCGTAGGCTTTGTTAGGCCCATTCGCACCATTCTCTAAGTGGGTTAACCCAAATAAGTGAGCCTCATTCACCATAGACAGATGGCTCCGTGCCATCAGATTTGATATAACGATGGCCGTGGGCCGATCTTTATATTATGGTTATCAGTTGTCACGTCCCAAACTCGGAAACCGGGCTCACAAAATTCCCGATCACCGAATCCGACGCCGACAGCCTTCGTAGTACCCCATTCTCGGCTTCCAGCGCCCATACGACAGATTTCCGATCCTGGGATCCTACAAGGAGGATTTTCAGTATGAAATTTTTTTTGTAATGGAGCATAACCACAAGCATAACTAAGTCACAAACAACAACACCACATATCCACTATAACAAAAACTTTTAAGTACAATGCGGGAAAGGAAATACAGTATAGTCAAAAGGCTCCAAAATGATTTGATCCACACTCCTGCCTCAGCGCTGCTGCTGTCCAACGCTACCTGCACGCAACGGTCGTGCATAAGCTTACAAAAGCTTAGAGGGTGGTGCAAGTGCGTGTACAAGGCACACGCTGTAAAACCCGTATCCTAGTTCGTACTGTTCCGATGAATCCTGCGATCCTTTCCGTCGAAGTCCGGCAGTCCGTGACTGATAATTGACGTTGCGCACAACTGTAAGTCGTATCCTTTAAATTCGAGTCGGTTTAATCCGAGACCCATACCGTTGTGACCGCGCCGTCACCGCGATTCCAACGCCGCGTCTCATGCATCAATCTGACGCTTAGATCATAAGATGCGGACCATACATTATAATAACCGTGGACCGCACATTGCGGGACCCACCCATCCCATGTGGCACCAATCCCTAGGTAATTATGAGGGTGATGGATGACATCACCCTAAGCTATAGCCACCCTACACCCCTAGCCTAAGCTATAGCCACCCTACACCCCTAGCCCTCTTACAAGCATTTAATGCTAGCCACCCTCTCTTACAAACAATCATGGCCTACCTAAGCTACACTCTTCCTCTCTCCTTATCTCTCTCTCTCCCTCTCTTTCCATTCACATATTTCCAAACAACCAAAGTGAGAGAAAAATCCCATGTTGGGAGCCTTCCATGAGAAAGAAAATAATGCATGTGTAAGGCCCACCTTTCCCTTCCCAAAACCTCTCATCTTAGCCCTTGATTTCCCATCTCCACCGTCAAAGAGGAGCACAAGAAGATAGGCTTTCCAACGGACCAAAGAGATCAACCGGTGGGTGTTTTGATAGGGTAGTTTTCATGCTTTCTTAGATGGGCCAAGTGAGGCCTACCGATCAATGGTATGGATCTCACTTGGGACCCTAAGATGTGGCCAATGGCCCACTTTGATTACCTTTTTATGTATGATGGAATGCAAGGGAGGGCCCATAGTGTCGGGGTCCCTCCATCACACGTGTGTCCCACTCTCATTCTCTCTCTCCCTCTCTCTTTCTTTTTCTTTGGTGATATGTGGTTGATATGGCCATGTGGCCCACCCGGATGGACCCCACCATGAAGCATGTTTTAAGATCCAAGCCGATTATAGGTGGGGCCCACTTTTATATGTGTTGTATCCACCTCATCCAACATTTGGTGGCCCACCTGAACAGGGCCCACCTTGTTTACGTGGTCAGCCAGACCGTCCAGCGTCCAGGGACGCTGGACGTCAATGGAAAGCATAAATATAAGCTTTGATTCAAAGCTATTTGGGATGGCTACTCATATAGGCCCCACCTTGATATTCTGTTCAAATCCAAGCCGTCCATTCCGTTCAGAGGGTCGTTTTAGGCGTTGAGCCGAAATGGGAAGTCAATCCGACCTTTGGGCGGGCCATACTCTCGAAAACAGTGGTATTCACCGTTTAAACGCACCTAAAGTTCTCCTACGTACCGAAATACACCCGATATTGGACTTGTTGGGTCCATCTCTGGCCATGGAAACCAATGGCCGGGGTGGATTCGGCTGAAGTAGGCCCCACACCTGAAAAACCACAAAAAAACAGGTTTTGTAAAAAAAAAAAAAAAATAAGCAGCAGCAGCAGCATTTCTGCTGCTGCCACTGACGCGGAGAAGGACGCCAGCGTCCTGGCGTGAAACGGGCAGGGCCCCACGGCCCCTGCCATGGGCCCCACCATGATGTATATGTTGTATCCACACCGTCCATGAGGTGGACCACCCCGTAAGGTGGGTCCCCTCCGAAAATCAGGCCGATCCACGGCTCAGGCGACCCACACCACAAGAAACAGCAGTGATTGAATTTCACCGTTGAAACTTTTTGGGGCCCACAGAAGTTTTGAAGCAAGCTGATATTTGTTTTCTTCCCTCCACCCAGGTCCCTGTGACCGTATCAATGGATGGGATGGCAGATAAGCAACATGGTGGGCCCCACGTGGAGCTACAGTGATGTATGTGTTTTAATCCCACCGTCCGCCTGGACGGTGGGAGCCACTGTAATGTATTTGTTTTTCCCACCGTCCAGGGACGGTGGGTGTGCATGTGTCTGCACGCGTGCGTGTGTGTACGTGCGTGTGTGGGGGTTGCATGTGTGGTGTGCGTGCGTGTGTGCGGTGTGCGTGCGTGCGTGTGGTGTGTGTGTGTATATATATATATATATATATATATATATATATATATATTATATTATATATGATATTATATATATATATATATTATATTATATATGATATATTGTATATATTATATATTTGTTGGTGGGCCTTAGGGATTTTAATAGTGGAAATCATCATCACCACTTGTACTTTGGTGCAGCCCACCTTGGTATACGTGTAAGGCCCATGTGGTGGGGCCCATTCAATGTATTTGAGGCCCATGTTACAAGGCCCATTGTGATGTATTCAAAGGCCCGTGGGAAATGGCCCATTGCAATGTACATAAGGCCCCTTTGATGTGGCCCACTTGATTTATAAAAGGCCCATATGATGCGGCCCATTTGATGAATATAAGGCCCAATAGGACGTCCTTAGGGTCCATTGCAATGAGGGATTCCTCCATAGTGTGTGTAATGATGTTTGATGACAGGTTATGCCTTGGGAGAAATGTTGGTTTGACGTCCACGTTGTAAAAATAATGTTGGTTAAATGTCCGCATTATAACCTCCCTAGGGCCCATTAGTAGGCCCACATTTGTTGATAGTTCACCACTTTATAACATGCTTAGTATAGCTCCATGATTCATACCCATACGCATCATTTGTATGCTTGATATGAGGAATGATTGATCATAGCATAAGCCGTTGGGCTGAGACATTTACGGGACTCCTTATGAGACGGAGTGCCCCACATGATCGCGTGGTACGCGTGAGATTGCTGCATGATTGTACGGTGTGAATCATGCATCTCGCATATGTGTGACTTGATCACTGCACGCCCTAGCGACATCAGGGCCGTGGCTCCACAGGCACATCGTGGATGGCCGTATCGGATACCGGAAATACTTTGTTCTAGCACTGTGGGCACTTAGGATGTCCTTGGGTGAGAGTCCCAGAACCTTTTTGGTACCAGGAGATGCTCCAACGTCTAGACCGAGTGGATACACGAGCGCCCGAGTGCCGAATACCAGTAGGCCGCGTCTCCCACTGTGTCGTGGTCGGTTGGAAGGGGGTGTGGCCTTATCCGCCTGAGTGAGGGGGCTATAAGCTAGGCTGAGTTTGACCAGCTCGCAAATGTGTCTGCTATCGACGAGCCGGGTAGGTATTGGCAGACTACTGGTCAGGCGGATAGTGTGGTCTCTTCCACTTGCTTGACTGTGCAGCTAGGGAGGAGGCAGTCAGTGTGAGGTGTATTAGACCCCGGTGATATCCAGAGAGGAACTGTACTGATATGTGTACATGATGAGGACTGACATGCTTGTATTGCATCTCCCATATGGCATTCGGCTACGTAAGCCTTGCATTGTGTCGGTGTGGCCGATAGCATTCATGTTTCGCATCGCATGGCTTTGGTATGGCCGATATCATTCATGCCTTACATTACATAGCTCTGGTTGTATTCATGGACTTACCGCATATTCCCGCATTACTCTGATATTGTACACTTGGCGTTTGCCTTGTACACACACTTACACCACCCTCTAAGCTCTTGTAAGCTTATGCACGACCGTTGCGTGCAGATAACATTGGACAGCAGCCGCGCTGAGGCAGGAGCGCGTATCAGATCTTTTTGGAGCTTTTTGATCACCTTGTATTTCCCTTTCTGCATTGTACTTAAAAGTTTTTAATATAGTGGATATGTGGTGATGTTGTTTTTGTGACTTGGTTATGCTTTTGGTTATGCTCCATTACATTATATATATATATATAAAAAAATTCAAACTGAAAATCCTCCTTGTAGGATCCCAGGATCGAAATCTGGCGTATGGGCGCTGGAAGCTGAGAATGGGATACTACGGAGGCTGTCGGCGTCGGATTCGGCGATCGGGAATTTTGTGAGCCCGGTTTCTGAGTTTGGGGCGTGACACACTCCAAGTGTACAATATCAGAGTAATGCAGAAATATGCGGTAAGTCCATGATTACAACCAGAGCTATGTAATGTAAGGCATGAATGATATCGGCCATACCAAGGCCATGCGATGCGAAACATGAATGCAATCGGCCATACCGACGCAATGCAAGGCCTACGTAGCCGAATGCCATATGCGAGATGTAATACAAGCATGTCATTCCTCATCATGTACACATATCAGTACAGTTCCTCTCTGGATATCACCGGGGTTTAATACACCTCACACTGACTGCCTCCTCCCTAGCTGCACAGTCAAGCAAGTGGAAGAGAATACACTATCCGCCTGACCAGTAGTCTGCCAATACCTACCCGGCTCGTCGATAGCGGACACGTTTGCGAGCTGGTCAAACTCAGCCTAGCTTATAGCCCCCTCACTCAGGCGGATAAGGCCACACCCCCTTCCAACCGACCACGACATAGTGGGAGATGCGGCCTACTGGTATTCGGCACTCGGGCGCTCGTGTATCCACTTGGTCTAGACGTTGGAGCATCTCCTAGTACCAAAAAGGTTCTGGGACTCTCACCCAAGGACATCCTAAGTGCCCACGGTACTAGAACAAAGTATTTTCCGGTATCCGATACGGTCATCCACGATGTGCCTGTGGAGCCACGGCCCTGATGTCGCTATGGCGTGCAGTGATTAAGTCACACATATGCGAGATGCATGAGTCATACCGTACAATCATGCAACAATCTCACGCGTACCACGCGATCATGTGGGGCGCTCCGTCTCATAAGGAGTCTCGTAAATGTCTCAGTCCAACGACTTATGCTATGATCAAACATTCCTCATATCAAGCATATAAATGATGCGTATGAGTATGAATCATGGAGCTATACTAAGCATGTTATAAAGTGGTGAACTATCAACAAATGTGGGCCTACTAATGGGCCCTAGGGAGAGTTATAATGCGGACATTTAACCAACATTATTCTTACAACGTGGACGTCAAACCAACATTTCTCCCAAGGCATAACCTGTCATCAAACATTATTACACACACTATGGAGGAATCCCTCATTGCAATGGACCCTAAGGACATCCTGTTGGGCCTCGACCCATGGACCTTATATTCATCAAATGGGCCGCATCATATGGATTTTTTTGTAAATCAAGTGGGCCACATCAAAGGGGCCTTATGTACATTGCAATGGGTCATATCCCATGGGCCTTTGAATGCATCATAATGGGCCTTGTAACATGGGCCACAATTACATTGAATGGGCCTAAACACATGGCTATATACATCAAGGTGGGCCTAAAAAACGGCCATAAATACACATCCAGGTGGGCCTAATCACATGGGCCTTACATGTATACCAAGGTGGGCCACACCAAAATACAAGTGGTAATGATGATTTCCACTATTAAAATCCCTAAGGCCCACCAACAAATATATATATATATATATATATATATATATATATATATATATATATATAATATGATATATATGTATATATATATATATAGATGATATATATGATATATATATACACACACACACACACACACACACACACACACACACACACACACACACACACCACACGCACGCACGCACACAACACACACGCAGCACGCCCACACATGCAACCCACACATGCACGCACACACATACATTAACACCCCCACACGCACAAATGAATCACAGTGGGCTCCCCACCGTCCGCCTGGACGGTGGGATTTAAACACATACATCACTGTGGGTCCCATGTGGGGCCCACCATGTTGCTTATCTGCCATCCAATCCATCCATAAGGTCACACGTGCCTGGATGAAGGGTAAAGACAAGTTTCAGCTTGATCCAAAACTTCTGTGGCCCAAAAAAAAGTTTCAATTGTAGAGCTCAATCACCGCTGTTTTCCTGTGGTGTGGGCCGCCTGAGATCTGGATCGGACTGATTTTTGGAGGGGACCCACCTCAGGGGGTGGTCCACCTCATGGACGGCGTGGATACAAAATATACATCATAGTGGGGCCCACATGAGGGGCCATGGGTCCCAGCACGGACGCTCGTCCGTGAAAATGAAACGCAGCCGCCTGCTGCTGCGTCAGTGGCAGCAGGCGCTGCCTTATATATTGTTTTTTTTTTTTGAAAATCTGTAATGTTAAGGTTTTTCACATGTGTGGGGGTCCGCAATAAGGAAATCTGACCCTGTCATCGAATTCCATGGTCCATAGCCAATCCATCAAGCCCAATATCGGGCATTTTTCGGTGTACAGAAATGTAAAGGAAGTTTTAAGCGGTGAAAATCGTCATTTGCTATGCTATGGCCCGCCTGAGGGTCAGATTAACCTCATATCTTGGCTCAACGCCTAAAATGAGCTGGCAAGTAGGGTGGATGGCGTGGATTGAACACATACATCAAGGTGGGTCCTATACCAGTGGCCCATTTCCAAGGCTTGAAATTCAAGCCAACATTTGTGTTTTTCCTTCCCACGTCCAGCGTTCAGGGACGCTGGACGGCTGGACTGAACACATACATTCAAGGTGGGCCCGGTTTAGGTGGGCCACCACCTGGAGGATGGTGTGGGTCAACACCTATAAGGTAGGCCCCACTTATAAATGGCTTAGATAAATCCATGCCTCATGGTGGGGTCCATCCAAGTGGGCCACACAATCACACCAACATCACATGAAAGAAGAATAAAAGGAAAGAGAGGGAGAGAGAGAGAAAGAGAAAGTGGGACACACGTGGGATGGAGGGACCCCGATACTATGTGCCCTCCCTTGCATTCCATCATACATCAAACGGTAATCAAAGTGGGCCATTGGCCATATCTTAGGGTCCCAAGTGAGATCCATACCATTGATCGGTAGGCCTCACTTGGCCCATCATAAAAACATAGAAATCTATCCTATCAAAGCACCCACCTAGCGATCTCCTTGGTCCGTTGGAATGCCTATCTCCTTGTGCTCCTCTTTGATGGTGGAGATGGGAAGTGGATGGCTAGGATGATGGGTTTTGGAATGGGAAAGGTGGGCCACCAAAATCACATTCCTCTCACATGAAGAAGCTTGGACGTGGGTTTCTTGCTTGGGTTTGGGATGGTTGGGAAATGTGAAGGGAAAGAGAGTATTGTAAGGAGATGTGAGAGATGGGAGATGTGAGTGATGGAGTGATGTGTACTTGACTAGGTATGGGTGTGTAAGAGAGAGGGTGAGAGAGAGTTGACTTGGTGGTTGCTTGGGGATGGGGTGAAAGGTGATGTATACTTGACATTGAAGTGATTGATTGATTGATGTGATTGATGGATTGATGGGATTGATTTGACATTGTGTAGAGATTCTCTTGAGATCGAGAAAGCGCGGTGTTTCTTCGAAATAAACGCCGACTCACATCTTCTAGTCAGGGTATCGGATTGGTACGTGAGTCGCGGCGTTAGAACCGCGGCGACGATGTGTTCGCAATGATACAGGTCTCGGATTAAACCGACTCGAATCTAAAGGATACGACTTATGGTCGTGCACAACGTCGATCATCAGTCGCGGACTGTCGGACTTCGACGGAAAGTATCGCGGGATTCGATGGAACAGTACGAACTAGGATACAGGTCTTACATCAGTTGTCCATCTATGGACCCCGCCTTATTTATATACTGATTGTCAGTGCCGATTATCGATGCTGATTATTGGTGCCGATTGTTGAGGCCGATTGTTGATGCCGATTCTGATTGCCGAGGCCCATTGTGATGTATTCGAGGCCCATGGGACGTGGCCCATTGTGATATATTTCTGGCATATATGATGAGGCCCGACTTGATGTATATTAGGTCCGTGTGAGTGACCCATTGTGATGTATATTAGACCCGTGAGATGCGACCCACTTAATGTATATGTGGCCCATGAGTGAGGCCCATTGTGATGCGTATTAAGCTCTTGAGTGAGGCCCATGGTGTTATATATTTGGCCCTTGTGTGAGGCTATGAGTCCACTATATGTTAGGCTCTATATGGACCATTCTTTGGGAGCAATGTTAGTTAAATGTCCACATTGTCAAGGTTGCTTGTTGATGCCGATTATTGATACCGATTATGAGTATGTGACTACATAGCATCATGATACATGCCCATACGCATCATCTGCATGTTTGTTATGAGATGTGGTTGACCAGTGCATGTGTCATTAGGCTGGTTGTTATGAGACTCCCTGATAGGCGGAGGTTATCTCACATGAGTACACGGTATGGGTAGGATTGATACATGACTGGCATGCATCTTGCATTATGTGTTGTGATTACTGTACACCCTAGCGACATCAGGGCCGTAGCCTCCATAGGCATATTGTGGGTGGCCAGATGGGACATCGAAAATGTTTGGTTCGAGCATCGGGCTACTATAGATGGCCCTAGGTGAAAATCCTTAAAACCCTCTTAGTACTAGAGGACGCCCCAACATCGAGACCGAGTGAATATACATGAGCGCCCGAGTGCCGAATACCAGGAGGACGCATCTCTCACTATGTCGTGGTCTGTTGGGAGGGGGTGTGGCCTTACCCGCCCGAGGGAGTAGGCATAGCTAGGCTGAGTTTGACCAGCTCGAGGAATGAATCCGTTATCGACGAGCCGGGTAGGTATTGGCAGACTACTAACCAGGCGGATAGTGAGGTCTCTTCCACTTACCTAGTTGTGTGCTTGATGGAGCGGCAGGTGGCTTGGAGTGCATTAGACCCTGGTGATGATCCTAGAGAGGAACCGTACTGATATGTTGACTTATTGAGCAGGAATTTCATATTCATTCATTCATTCACTATCCACTCGGGCTGGTGGTATGCAACTATTTGTTACATGTACCTTGGCATGACTAGGATTTCGATTGAGTGCGTGACTAACCTGAGACCAGGAGTTTACCACATTGAGTCTGACTATCCAAATTTAGGTATGAGATTGGTTTGGATAGAAGTCCCTTGTGATGGACCCCGTAGCCTGCGATACTACATACTATCATCCCGACCTCACACTCCAACTTGGTCACTTCATTCGCATCACATATTGCATCCGCATTCATATGACATTTTGGGTCGTTATGTTTTCTATACTTATATGGCCTAGATGGACTTAGCAGGATTTATATATTGCATTGTACCCTCGGCATCTGATATATGGTTCTCTATGACTCTTCATTTACATAGCTGATTTATATTGCGTATTCTGATATTATATGACTCATGGACTTACCAGTATATTTCCGTTTACTCTGATATCGTATGATTCATGATCTTGTCAGTATTTTCGCTTATCCCGATGATGTATGATTTATGGGTTTTCTTGAAAACTTGGCACTTATCTTGTGCACACACTTTCACCACCCTCTAAGCTTTCTATAAGCTTATGCATGATAGATGTGTGCAAGTGGCGTTAGGTTGCACCAGCGTTGAGCTTGGAGCGTGCAACTTTCTGGAGTTTTGATTTTGATATATGTATTTCCCTTTTAGCATTGTATTCAAATGATTATATTAGTGGATATGTAATAATGATGTTGCCTTTATGATTTGGGTATACTTGTGGTTATGCTTCTTATGAGACAAATGTATGTTGGAAAATCCTCCTTGTAGAATCCCAAGATCGGAACCTGGCGTATGGACGCTAGGAGCCGAGAATGAGGTATTACGGAGGCTGTCGGCACCGAGTTCGGCGATCGGGATTCTTATTAATCCAATTTCTGGGTTTGGAGCATGACACCTAGTTTGGAGGGCTAGAATTTCCATACATCCTACGGTTGGGATGGAGGAGGAGGGACGCACGCGGATTGCTAAGCTCGCAAACCACAAGGGAAACAAAAACTTTCCATTTTGGCAAAACAGCCGCACGCACGCGTCTGCCGCACTAGGAATCGTTCACATGCACGAATACCTGGATGTGTACGGATATGTGGATATGTTCGGGCCCACCTCTTAGATCAGATGAAGGGTCTAGATCTCCCAGTTGGAACGATATGGTGGCCCACATATCAATCAAACACGAGAAGAGAAACATAATTGTGTTTTCCTTTTCGAACAGCTACGGGCGGGAACTCTCCCATTTTTAGGAGTGTTGGGTCAAAGTAGTTTGACTGCTTCCATCGCTCCAGTGCACGGCAGGTGCACACCCACTAGGGTGCACACACAACATAAGGTGGGGTCCACCGTGATGATTCTAAGAAATCTAGTCCGTCCGCGATCCTCTGTGGGCCCATCTGGGTCATCTGACCGGAGATGAGGCTAATACAAACCTTAGGTGGGCCGTGCCAGCCAAATCTTGACCTTTAACTGACGATTATCAACGTTCTGGTGGTTAGATTAATCCCAAACTGAACATCAACAGTTAAAATGGTTCCAATGATCCTAAGGAATGTTCGGGCATGTTATAGGGGTTGATCTGTAACTCAGGTGGGCCACACTACTCGATTTTTGAGGGTTTTAATAACATTTACTAACCATTTAATGGTCAGATTGGCTCAAGGTGTTAATCTAAACGACCCCACATGCCTCTTAAGTCACTTAGTTCACAAATGTCTCCATCAAACCATTCAGTTAGGTTATTTTAAGCAAACCTGTATCTTTGTAGTCAACTGCAGAGTTCACTCTATAATTCAACGAGCAGATTGATTCAAAACCACTGATCAACAGTCCTGGTAGTCCTAAGAGCCATCTAAGTGGGATTTGATGCTTGATTTACCACTTAGATTATCTGATTAGTGGGATCAAGTGGCAAGACTTTAAACGTTAAGTTACGTCAATCTAACAGCCAGATTCTATCAATTTTGACCATTAATGGTCCCAGGAATTTCTGAATTAGGTGGTTACTTAGTGAATATCGTCTAATGATACGTTATGGGCCTAATGGACGAATCTAATCTTCTACTTGGTCAATGAAAGTGTATTGTGGTCCTAGAGTGGATGTCTCTGAAGTCGTGATGGACTATTTTGAGAACCAATCAAATGGATAGTTTGACATGTGAATGGGGATTGCTTTCGACAGTCGGGTCATCCCAAATTTGAGCATCAACGATCAAAAGACCCTTAGTGATTATCTGTACATTCAGGATCATCCGTTTCATGTGTTGATAATGCCCTTACTACTATTAAAGTCTATAATAGTTTTACTTGCATTATTATGGTGTTATTACTCCTTTTATCTTTGTACCTTATTATTATATGTGTATACCTAAATAGTTACTTATTTATTCATTTATTTTCATTAGTAGTAGTATTTTACGTAGGACCCGTCCTTGGTTAGAGTCATCAATGATTTGAACCACGTTTTGTTAAGTCATGTGTCCAAATCCCTGGCATGGCTACTACTCGGTCAGTTTATGGTTAGTTTTATAATTCGATGGTCGAGTTATGGATGGAAATCGATCGTTAGATTGATTCATGGAACGTTGTGATTGATTCATAATTTATCTGAGGAGTCCTAATGTAAACGTATGGTCTACCTAATGTTGCTAATGGATGGCTTGGTTGTAGTGGTCAAGTAATGGATTCCAACATTGAGTAGCATGGCCTGATAAATGGTGGATCTGAGTATTCGGGGTTTGATGTTGACAATGGACAGTTTGATCTGTCTATTAAAGCGGTTGGTCTATCAGGGTCGTTGGAATCCTAAAGATAGAGTTACTGGATGATGTAGTGGTCCATCCTTAAAATTAACGGATGGACAGCCTGGTATACGAATAAGGATTGTTTTCAACGATCGACTTTAAGCCAGAATGAACGTGAATGTTCACTTAAGCTATGTTTGTATTAACATTAAATTAGATTACATGGTAACACTCGAGTACTGGAAAGTACGGGGTGTTACATGTTATCAGACATATCAGACAATAATCGGCCTTAATCGGCACATTATATACAGAGAGTAGGTACTGAATGACATGCCCCCACTAGAAATATAGAAGTCTATGTGGTATGGCCCACGTTAGACTAACATTAACTCCTCTTGTAGCCTGTAAGGCATGGATAAAATATATATAACAAGGTGACATTCACTGGGAGTGACCCGGCTAGACACCCACATGTACAACACGTGTGTCACTAGGTTACCAATCCATTTGGGTACATGGCCCACGTACTAATGATATTCCAAATAATCAGATCATCCATGACATCACTATAATTACTTTAGTAGAATGATCTACACCGTCTAATCATTGCTAATGTAAATTGACGGTTACAGATCATTGGTTAGTCACTAGGATGTGATCATATGCTCATGACCCATCTAAGTCTTGGGATTTCATCAGTTCAGACAAAGTATATATGCTTAAATGGATTTAATAAAAACATAGTTTCAACGTTCACACACCAACTAATTTAGGGATTTGAATTAAAGATGTCAAATATAACCAAAGACCTAATGGATCATTATTACAGGGATTCCCAAGTCCAAGGGATCCTAAAACTTGGGATTCACAAGTCCAAGGGATCCCAAGTCCAAGAGGTTTCTAACCCCACATTACCCTATGGTACAACCCACCTGAGATCTGGATCAACCTGAGTTTTGGGCCCATGGCCTAACATGGTCTGATATGACGGATGAACGGAGTGGATATGATACATACATCACGCAGGGTCCCATGTGTGGGCGGCAACCCAAGGAGGCTTCCTCCCTCATGTCTAGAGCTAGGCAGAAAGGGACCGATCCGGCGGATCCGACCCGAACAAATCCGAACTGAAGGCCAGGATTGCGTCGGATCGAGCTGGCCCAGTAAGATCCGACCGTTAATCGGATCGATTTCAGATTGATGGTCAACCCGGACCGACCCAATCCGAAATCCGACCTGATTGGATCTAATCCGATATCCGCACAATGTTTATTCACCATTGTTTCCTATAATGTTGTCCACTTAAGATTGAGATATACCTCTTTTTTTTTTAATACCATAAAATGATCTAGAAAAATAGATAGACGACATGGATGAAGTAAATACATCATGGTGGGGACCACGGAGCATCGACTTACCATCCTTGGACTGGTGGGATGGGGAGTAGCCAACCCATCTTCTCACACGGCTCGAGGTGCCTCGAGCAGAGCTCCCTGACGACATAAACAAGCCTTTCATGTTCTTGCTTGGGATGTTAGGTGGGTCCCATCGTGATGTTTATGATAAATCCACACCGTCCATCCGTTTTGGGAGCTCATTTTAGTACACGTTACCAAAAATGAAGTATATCCAAGACTCAAGTGGCCTTTACGAGAGGAAACAGTGTAGATTCAATGACCACCTTCCTCTATTTTCCCTCTCGTCCAGCACACTTGAACTTTGGATCAACCTATTTTTTGGTATCATGTCCTAAAATGAGCCCTCACAACTGATGGACGGTGTGGATTTCTTATAAATATCACTGTGGACCCACATAGCATAAAATCCACATCTCAAGAAAAACCTTGGGATGCGGATCGGGAGGTGTACCACGCACCAGCACAGCTAGTTTGGCGTGTTGCCGTCAATAAGTCTGTGTGTCCCATCATGAGGTATGTGTTATATCTAAACCGTCCATCCACTCGGCGGGCTCGTCTTAAGGCTTGAGCTAAAAAATAAGATAGATCTAAATATTAAGAGGACCACACTGCAAAAATCAGTGGGATTGAACGTCTACCATTGAAACTCTTTTAAGGTCAAGAATATTCGATCTGAATCATACCTAACCCGATCCGACTCGATTTTCCTGACCGAGTCGGACTTGGTTCGAGTCAGGCCAACAACATAACGGATTGGATCGAGTCAAAGGACCCGGACTCGGTCCCAGATCGGATCGAGTTCCGGTTAGGCACTGAAAACTTCAAACCGAGTCGAGTTGGGCCCAATCCGGTCCGACTTGACTCGATGCCCACCTCTACTCATGTCATTGGCCAATAATGCCCAGGGACACATTCCTTTTGTGTTTGTTTCTCTTTTTTTATATACACTATCAATGCGGGCCCCACGTAGATCTTCTACTCCATTCACCGCGTAGTTCATCTCGAGTGAGTCTAATGGGCTCTGATTTGGGTTGATTTGGAGGAACAGAGACTCCATAGTGGGTGTAACGTCTCAAAAAAATCCGTACAAAGACCCAAGTATCACCTCAGGCAGAAATCACTAAGAACCAAATCCTTTAGAAATTAGACGAAAATTAATTAAGTACTAAATTGAATTAATTAGTAGATTAGCTTGAACCACTTTCTATGCGAACTGCAAGACCCAAAACCAGTAGAATCGCTAACTCTACATTACCTAAAAACCTAGGATAAATCTCAAAACCTAGTTGCTCTCGGGAGCACATTGAAACTCCATATCGGACCTGAACCGTGCGTCAAAAGTCTGATTACCGCGAAACTATATGCTTATGACCGTCAGGAGAATCATGTCCAAATAGTATCTACAAACGCACAACTTAAGCCTGGAGCGAAGTGTGTGAGAAACGCGAATATCTTTAGAAAATGAACTCAGATTTAAGTAATTTGGGTCATTCACTTACAGGCCAAATTTAAGGTTTTTGACCATCGAAATCTGACCCAACTACATCCTTGGATCAGGGAAATTTCCATACACATGTCAGTATACTTGTGGCCTTGATCAAGTGACGATAACCATTGAATTAAAACTGGTCCTCCACAGTCGATCCACAAATCCGATCAGACTGAAGTCTTAACCTGACATAGATCTATTGTCAGGGAACTTTCTCCGGACCGTATGTAGGTAATGGGCCTCCAGATGAGCTCCATTGGCCTGAAACAACCGCTTTTTGGTTATAACCTAAGTATACCTGGCCCTGGGGCCATTAACTTCACTTCTGGACCTATATAAAGCCTTAAACTCACCCCTCTCTCATTCCATACGAATTTCCTAAACCCTAGGTGAGAGAAGAGAGAAAAGAAGAGAAAAGTGTGAGGAGAAGAGTGAAAGTCAGGGAGATCGAGGCGGTGTTTCTCTCGTGCGACTACACGCACTAGATCGCCTCTTTGCTACGCTACTCAATTCGTTTCGACTGTGATTTGGGTAAGGAATCTTAAACCTAATCTCATTTTGGAAGTCCAAATAGAGGAATCAATGAAATAGCTAACATATCCCATGATTCAGGTAGCCGTTGTGTCGTAGACAAAGATGTAGTGTTCGAACTGAGTTCGATACGAGTATACCGACGAAAGATGCGGACTATAAACGTTTAGGTTATGGTTTTCAAGGCTTTCAATGTCAATTAATGATTTATGACTGACTTGATTGCTATCACATGTGCTTAGACATGATGTTTTCCGTGTATTACACATATATATGAACTATGTTGAATTAATATAATGCATTCCATGTGTTTGTTGAAATGTTTGAATGAATATAGAATTATGATTTGTGCTTGCATGCTTATTAATTGAGAATATGTGATTGTTGAATGCGTGACAACTCTTTTGTGAAAGGATTTGTCATAATATACATTATGACTAATTTATTACATGTATGTTTGAAATGTGTAGTCTAAGTGTTTGATAAAATGTCTGAATGGGTGATTGTTTGATGAAATGCATTTATTCTAAGTGTTGAGATGAGAGTCTCAATTACCTTAGCTATATGAATAGATTCCTTTATGTAATTTACATTCGACTACGTGATTCATGTATGAAATGCCTATGTGTGATAACATGTGCACTATGTGTTTGTTAAAATGCTCGAATGTGATTTATATGTGTTTTGATTGTTACATGTTGTTTGACTGTCACATATGAATGCCTATTACAACTGAGTATGATTGGGACTATCGCATAGTCCAGGTAATCGATTAACAATTTTCGATCGAGTGACTGATTTAGTTTCACCACCACGGGCACGTTCGATGAATCCGAGTCGTACGGTGATTATCGACAGTGGTTAGGCCACAAAGAGTGCGTATGCGCTCCATGTCAATTAAGTTAGCGTGCGCTCGTACCAATCGGACTTGTCAAGTAACCCGGTTAGCCTCATGTGTGTTTACCATGTATGGACTCAACTCCTTGAATCTAAGGTACCACTTACCAGTGTAAAGCCCGTTTAACCTTAGTACCACGACCCGTTAAGACTCATGAGCCGGGCATGGTGGTATGGGCCACCGTGGTCGAGCTGTCGGCCTACGCTGGGGTGATGAGCCTCCCCATATGACCAGTGAGCAATATAAACTCATGAGCTGAATATGGTGGTGTATGGGACACCGTATTCGAGTTGTTGGCCTACGCTAAGGTGACGAGCCTTCCTGTAGTGACCTCGAATATAAAATAGGCCTACGATCGGGTGACGAGCTTCTCATAGTGACCTCGAGTGTGAATTATGACTACGCTGAGGTGACGAGCCTCCCGTAGCGACCTATAGTGTGAACTCGCGAACTTACCTATCGTATGTGATTAAATAGGATTGACGACCCTAGTTGGATCATTGTTTGGGTCAATGATATAAAAGGAGGTACCTTAGCTTCTTAAACCTATTGTGTGAATAAGTATAAGTAAGAACTTGGCTAACACAACCATGCACCGCATTGCATGTGCCTTTGGCGTGGGTGTTGAGCACAGTGGGAGTTTAACATACGCGACCGTGAGATGATGTTGCAGAGGGAGTGCAAGCGAGGGCATGCATCATTAATACATATCATTCTTGCATTAACAAGAGTATTTAGGACATGATTGTCATACTGCTTTATCATTACTACTTGACTGAATTGATAACATGTTAACCTTTGCCTTATAGCTCCACTGAGTTGATCACTCACTCCCACTCTGGGACGGTGTTTTAAAACACCAACCAGACTCTGTTGTAGTTGGAGATGATGATGTAGCTTACGAGTTGGAGCCGATCTTCTACGACGACGACGAGGAGTTCTCCTACATGCAACTCTCTGACGGGTCTATGTAGACTTGGAGTTGCGTCGCAGGGATTGCAGGGTTACGAACTAGTTGAACATTACACTTTATCATTTTGTAAATTTTGGAACTATACATGTAATTATTCAGCCGGGTGACATGATCATACTTTGGGGTTCATATCCACTTATACCCCTTATATATTTATCACAGTCTTCCGCTTGCTAAATTTAATCATCTCTAGAGCATGATATGCTGATTTAGTATAATCTCATTCATGTTTAATGCACTAATACAAACAACATGTAATCATCATTTTCTATGTTGCATAAGTGATGCGACGGATCTCGGGAGTTGGGCCTTTGCTCGACCCTCGAAATTCGGGGCGTTACGGTGGGCCTCAGAAGATTTTAATAGTAATGGTTCGTTTCCCTCATTGCAGCCCACTTAAGACCCGAATTTATCTAATCTTTTAGCCCATCACCTAAAATGATTTTGAGAAGTCAGTGGACGGTGTGGATTCAATATAAACATCAGAATAAAGTCACACTTATGAGACCCAAAATTGGCCAAGAATGGGTTACCGCCCACGTGCATTCAATATAAACATCCACTTGGGGCATTCATATTTTTAAAAAAAATTTATTGCTATATTCCTTGTATGTTTGCATACACTATTAAGGTAGGCCCCAAGTGGATGATCTAATCCGTTCACTGTCTTGGCCACCTCGAATGAGGTCAAACAGACTTTGACTAGGACTGGTTTGGATGATCAGGGACTCTAAAGCGGGCCCTAGAAGGTTTCGACAGATGGGCATTATTCTCCTTAGTATGGCCCACTACAGACTCAAATCTGCCTCAAATTTTGGCCCATGGCTTGAAATTATCTGAAGTAGATGGTGGGTAGTGTGGATTAGACAAATTCATCATGGTGGAGTCCACGTGTGGGGCAGCCCGAATAGTCTTTCGCCCTCATGTCACCCATGACACTTTTGTTGGTTTTTTTTTTCTTTCTTCCTTTTTTTTTTGGTTTTTTACCATGCGGGGTCCACTAGTGGATAATCCATTCCGTCCATTATATCGGCCAACTTTCTATGGACCAAAGGAATCCAATGATGGGTAGGTCCACCACCTACACACACAACAGTCGGCCTTAGAAAGTTTTAACAGTAAGAATTTGTTTGCCTCGGTGCGGTCCACTAGGAACTCAGATTTATCTCATTTTTTGTCTCATAGCCTAAAATGATATGTAGAAGGTGGTGGATAGCGTGGATTAAAAAAATACATCAGGTGGGTCCATGGTTAGGACGCCCCCACCCCATGTCCGCATGGTTGAGGTGAAGGGGTGCTCCCACTCCCACCATCGATTGTGGTGTGGTCCACTTGATGGTTGGATCAACTAGATTTTTGGGCTCCACGGCTAAAATGAGCCAGTAAATGGATGGATGATATGGATCTAAGAAAACATCAATATTAGTCCCACGAGTGAAAACTCAATCCAAACCTCCCATGCAAAGTAAGAAATGACGGTGGGTAACCCAACCCCTTAGTATTTGTGGTATGGCCCACCTAGGATTCTGATTAGCTTCATTTTTTAACTCAATGCCTAAAATGAGAAGGGAAATAGGATAAATGGTGTGGATGATATATATATATATATATATATATATATATACACACACACACACACACACACACACACACACACACACACACATCATGATGGGCCCACGAGAGAAGCCCACATGGTGGCTTTGGAAGGTGAATGGTGCCGGAGACATGTCTCTGGACATTGTTGCGTCCGTCCAGGGACGACGGTGCCACTACTCCTCTGCCTCTCTTGTGTTTTAAGGGTGAGGTTGGGCCCACCTTAGAAATCCACTCCATTCATTTGAATGTCCAACTCACTAATCCTCTCCCTCTCTTGTGTTTCAAGGGTGAGGTAGGGCTTACCTTTTAAATCCACTCCATTCATTTGAATGTCCAACTCATGGTGGGGCCAAGAAGCTTTGGGTCACATTCATTTTTGGTATATTTTCAGCATCTAAGTGTGCTTACACAATTAACTGGCTTAAATAGAAATTAAACATCACAGTGGGCCACACAAGGTGGTCCATGTTATTATGGGACACACTCTCCAATAGCGTGGCCCACTTGTGGGTCCCACAACACCATGAGAATAAGAAAAAAATGGAAAGGAAGGAAAATAGATCCGGCCATCGGAGTGGCCCCCCGCGACTATGGGGTCCACCACATACTCAATACATGATCAAGGTGGGTCTCACCCTTATGGGCCCAATAAAATAGAGAAATCACAAAGAAGGGGAGAGTTTTGACCCTCCCATGCACTCACTTAGAAGGATGGGTGGTTAGATCGACTTGAATCAGCAATCGGACGGTCCACTAAACTCCTCTCCACCCCTAACCTCCTCTAATCACTCTTTTCTCTATTTTCTTAGTCTTACTCTCTTGATCTTTCCTAATACTCTCACAAGCTCTCTTTCTTTTCTGTTAATCTCTTCCTAATCTTTCTCTAATTTTTTAAATATTTTTTCTCTCTTAATCCCTCTCTACTCTTACTAGAAATGGTAGAAATGAGAGAGAGTTAGGGAGTTTTTGTGGTAAAGATTTTAGGATAGGGAGGGAATAAGGGGAAGATGGAGAGAAAAAAAATAAAAGAATGATGGCTAGCGTAGGTAGGAGTATGGGTTGCATGAGAATGACATGAGTTTGTTTGACTAATGGGGAGAGAGTGACATGAGTGATGGATAACTTAATTGATGAATAGGTTGATAAATTGATGGATTGATTGATTGATAGATTGATTGATTTGACAATATGAGGATTTATACAAGTGGGGTCCGTGTGCATTGCGCAGCCCACCTCAGATTGTGCCAAAATTGTAAATTTTAATCTAAGGGTCGAAATGGGGCGTGTCGCGCGGCGTTGGAATCATAGCGCCTGCATGGTCGCTAAGGTACAAGTCTCGGGGTATCGCGGTACAAAAGTAGGGTAATGATAAAAACTCGTCGATCTGGTCCGCTAAGAACATGTCGTTGTTTAAATAGAAGTGTACGAAAAGTCTCGTAAGGTTACGGATCTTACATAAAGTATTGGGGGTTTCAAATCCACGATGAGAGCTTGGATTACATCTAAAATCCTTCCAAGAGTTGCATATGTAACATGTGTGTCACCAGACTATTATTCTATTAGGCACATGGCCCACTAATGATATCCTAAAACAGTTAGATTATCAATTGCATCACTATAATTACTTTAATATGATGATCAGCACCGTCCAAATATTGTCCATGTAAATTAACAGTTAAAAATCATTGGTTAGTCGCTTGGATATGATCTTGTGCTTATGGCCCATATGAGACTTAAAATTTCATCATTTTTGGGCAAAACATATATTTTGGCCGGCTTATTACAACCATTGTGTCAAACATTATATATGTCATTAATTATAAATATTAAAGTTGAATTACTAATTAAATTCAAACCCCTGTAAATATACCATGCATAACTACTTTCAGATTAAAGTTAATTCCCAATCTAGGGTGCCAAACACAATAGGAGGATTTCAAATCCAGGGGGTTCCGAATCCAGGGGATTCCAAATCCACGCTCCCAAATAGGCCCTTAGTATATAATTTGATGCCTTGTAAAATTGCAAAAATCACATTGACAAATCATAATGCTTTTCCCAACCCTCGAGAAATGTCTGAATTCATCTATAACTACATAAGTATTTCAACAAATCACACTTTAGTTGAAATAGACTAAACCGTGTCTATCTGTAACCTGGAAGGTGGGGTGTCCACTTGTTTTAACATTCAATTGCACACAACCTTTGCTAAAAAATAATAATAATAATAAATTATAAAAAAAATTATAAAAAAAATTATAAAAAAAAAAAGAAGAAGAAGAAGAAGAAGATATTCGTAGAAACTCTACCCAAAATGAAAATAAAATTACACTTTAAGCTTTAGTCAAGATTCAATTTTTTTTTTTTTTTTTAAAAAAAAAAAAAAAAAAAAAAACTATAGACAACTCGAGGACCATTAAAAATCCAAACTAATCAAGGAGCAGACCCCTCACACGTCATGGAAACAACTAACGGACCTGATCGAAAGAATTGGAACCTGGGAAACCAAAAATTGGCTGAAAATCTGTACTCTCCACGAATATTAACCTAGCATCTCTCTGATAAAACTAAACTTAGTCAGCCAAGGAAGCGTCAAAATTTCAAATGAAAAAGGCCGAATAGAACCCTAACGCCTCATGAAAGCATCTAATAGTTTCAATCGGTCGATCTCAGACCAACCTGGTAAACCAAGAGAATAAACCCAATCCTTTGAAGGCTTAGAACCCCCGATGTTTGGCAGAAAATGCGCAAAAGAGATAAAGTATGCCATTGGCACGTCGCACATTAACAGCCACTTGGCATGTTTTTTAATACCTAACAAAGATCTTGTCACAGTTTCCTAGAGGTCAAAATCTCAAAATAAGGATAGGTAGACGATCTGGATCTATAAATTCAGTGCCCCTGCTACCATTTAAGGAGGCGATTGATAGGAAAGGAAAATACGTGGAGAAATTGAGGGAACCAGAGAGAAAGGTTTAGGGAGGCATGTCAACTCTCTTTCCCTCTGAAAACTTCTCAGTTTTATAATTGATACTGAAACCCTGCTAAAGTCAAGAATTAAAATGTAGGGTTCACTTGATCAACCAAAGTGGACAAATCTGAACCATCCATTGACAATCACAAAGTGCCCACTTTGGAAATGGTCAATAGATCACCTAGATCCAATCCATCCATACGTTCAAAATCTACTCAAGAATGTAATATATATGATTCTATCATTTCATCTTTATGTCCATCAAGCATCAAATCCAGCCATACTTTTTGGATAGCAAGTTAGATCTATCCCAAGTTAAGCATAAATGGTGAGGATCAGATCAGATCTATTTAATTACCATATTAGAATCTACGGTACAAATAATTCCTGAAGTTATATCTGATTGGCGTGGCCATCATACAATCTGATCAATTTTCTTATATAAATGAATCAGATTAAATCTAACACTACTGATGGACCACACATAATTTTACATTTCACATATATAATTAAATCTAATACAAATGGTCCATCCACTAATCTGATTGATCTGAAATTTAAGGCAATGACATCTTTTGACCCTCAGGATCAAGTGATACTTTTAGATCCATTCTAACACAGACAAATATAATAAATTAAATCCATTCGAAAATTATTGCCCATATTTGAAATCCTAATCATGTCTTTCTTAAAATTCATCTACATACCTATGCATTGATCGTGTGGCCAATCCACACCATCCATTGCATAGATCGGGCATATATGAATAAAATAACAAAAAATGAAATAAATCCATCGACCGGTACTTACCCGATCAATCTCTTCTAAAATTTCCTCTCTCTCCCTCTCTTCCTCTTTTGATTTTTCTACAAAAAATCTCATATATTTGTCAACCAAGAGTATTTCTACCAACTTAGCTATTAACTTGTATTTGTTCTTAAATAAAATTTTAAATTTATAACCACTTATTACAGATTTATGTGTACATAAATTTAAGGTCGTTACAAACTGAGTCCTCGGCTTACTCTTACTCAGTAAATCATGGATGCATGGCACTTGTGTTAGATCATCATCATCTAAGCGTTACATTCCAGTTAATTGGGGTGGGATGCATGAATCATGTTCCGCCAATCAACTCTAGTAAGGGCAATAACTAGCATCCTGCAATGAGCATGGAATGTTTTGTTATTCAAATTCATGACTTTAATGAGTTTGATGCAGCTGCTAACCTGACGCAACCTCTTTTATATGAACTTGGGACCCAAAAAAGAAAGTGAAAACCTAACAGGGATAGGATATTACGTGGGATTAACAGTCTATTACACATTATACAATCAAGAAGTGTGAGATCTTGTTCCATTTATCAGGTGAGCCTGCAAGTTGTCTGCATGCTCTGTCAACCCCACACGTTTGAAATGGGCCCACGACAGACATACATCCAGTACATGGAAGTATTACCGAAAAAAAAAAAGACCGCTCAAGGAAGTGGAAACAAATAAGATCAGAGGCTAGCAACAATACATCCAAACGAATAACAATAGAATGAACGGGCCTTTAGCCTCAAAGAATGGGGCCATCATTCAAATGATCCAAATGGTTGGGGCTCACCTTATATGGGTGTGAACTAAAAAAACAAAAGCTCATGGATTGGAGTATTTCAACCCTGTAATCATTTGACTCTTTTCCTTTTCATAAGGACAACTTAGAAAAATTAAATGGTAATATAATCTTTGAGTGATTTTTAGTTACCCTCCACGACTCATAAGCTATCCATATACATCAGGGCGACCCAACTTTAGGTCAGGCTTGGACCCTGTATGCATGGCCCAATCAATTTTTTTGTTGGACTTGGGCTCAAGTCATTTTGGCCCAGCCCAACCTGACCCAGCCTGACCTGTTTGTACTCTGTCTTCATTGCGTTGGTTTCATTCCTCTAAAATGCTTATTTCTTTGTGCAAGTGGGCCTAATTTAGGGCTGGGTAGGATAGGGTCAGGCCTGAGCCTAGCCTGGCCGTGGCCTATTGCTACCCCTGTATATATTCAGGGTTTGGATCACTGAAATGGATTCCTATCCAACCATGAAAGTGCCCAACATAAACCTCATAAGAAAATCAAACGTATTTAGACCGTGGACTTAGATCCAAGGGATGAGACTTTCTTTGAATTTGATGGATCTCTCTCCAGTATAGTAAAATTTTATTTTGGAGAACCCTTCCTTTAGTAAGCCCACCAGTGGGATGTTCTTGCCCGAAAATTTCACCCGGAAATTCATTTTGAAAGTAGTGGCCCGTTGGACCAACCTCATTTTGCACCAATGTACCACGTTGAAAGGAGTACAGCAAGCATAATAATGTAGAACGTGTCACAGATACGTTCCTAGCATGGTTGGGCCAAAAGAAGATGGATCGTAAATTGACCATAACTTTTGATCCGGGTATCGTTATAGGGCGCACAACCTATCAATCTTTACTGAAACGGGCCATCCGAGGTGAACCGACCCACAAAGTGGGTCGCATCTGTCCGTTTCATCAGAAAACGCGCGCTTTTAGCTCAAAAACAAATATTTAGGAAAATTTTACTATTTTTAGTAATTCCGAATTTTAAATATTTTTTAGAGTTTTAGATTTTCTTTCCTTATAGAAATAAGTTTTAGTTATACTAGGACTCTTCTAGAGAAAGTTTATTTGCAATTTTTTATTTTTTAGAAATTAGGCTTTAGAAGAGTTTTATTAGAATTAGGATTTTTATTAGAGTTAGAATTTTGCTATTTTTGGTAATTACGAATTTTAGTTTATTTATTTTTCTATATTAATGGTGTAAGGAGACACATTAAAAAAAAAAAAAATTATCAATGATTGATTAATCTATTTCGAATTTATTTAGAATTTATTTCTATTTTCTGCTCTCTTTTCTCGTGGATTCGAGAAGTCTCTGTGAGGAGTCCAGAGAAGTTCCGTGGATTCGGAATATTTATCCTCTTGAGGAAGACGGTGCTCAACCTCACGTCCTCCCCTGCGTCAGTTTGGTATCAAAGCGAGGTTTCTCCTCGAATCGATGGCTTCTAACGACGGGTCGGGCAACAATCCTATGGGCGGTGCTCCAGGGAATTTACCTTTAACGGCGGCAACTTTTGAAGTAGCACAACAAGAGAATCGGCAAGCCATGCAAGGGCTGCAGGCTTCCATCAACAGCATAGCAGATCTCTTGGCAGAAAACCTAAGGCAACTCCGTATTCATGGTGGTGATCCACCACCAGCAATTGCTGGAATTCGTAATTATACTGATCGTAGGGCGATGCTATCAATGAACCACAGGATGATTCAAGAATTTAAGATGAAAGTCGATCTTCCTAATTTTAATGGCCAACTCTACTTTCAAGACTTCCTCGATTGGTTGCTTGAAGTCGAACGTTTCTTCGACTACATGAACATCGTAGAAGAGAAGAAAGTGAAACTCGTGGCCTACAAGTTGACGGGCAGAGCTTCAGATTGGTGGGAACAACTTCAACTCGAGCGAATGAGACAGATGAAGGCGCCAATCCGCACGTGGTCGCGGATGAAGAAGTTATTGTGTATGCGATTCCTCCCTCGAGATTACAATCAGGTATTATTCCAACAAAATCAAAATTATTATCAGGATAGTCGATCAGTAAAAGGTTATGCAGAAAAATCCTATTATTGGTCCGCGAGAAACGACTTCATCAAAACGGAGTTGCAACAGACCACAGGATTCATCAGTGGCGAACATGTGACCTCTATAGGAATGGAAAACCAACCCAAGACTTCTAAAGTGGAGGGACAATATCTCATCACTGAACAGGCCTTTGTTAAACAATATGAGGAAACCGAAAATATATATCCATTAGTTGAAAAGAAAAAATATGTGGAGCCTGTGAATATCTTAGAGGATTTGGAACCAGTATCGCAGGAGTTCAAAAGGGTTGTGCTCGATGAACTCTCTAATAAATTACCTCCCATACGAGATATACAAAATCACGTTGATCCCGTCTCAGGGGCAAGTCCGCCTAATTGTCCACATTATTAGAAAAAATATGAGATCTTGAAGGCAAATGTGAAGGAACTAATCGATATTAGTCAAGTCAAGGAAAGCATGAGTACATATATTGTGTCAACTCAAGAGCTTAATGCCAAGTACATAAAAAGAGCTAATGAACATCGACGTCGGAAGTTATCTCAGACTCATGTGCCAAGTCTCTTGCGTAACTCGAGGACGAGTTTTTTTCAAGTGGAGGAGTCTGATGTAGAACGTGTCACAGATACGTTCCTAGCATGGTTGGGCCAAAAGAAGATGGATCGTAAATTGACCATAACTTTTGATCCGGGTATCGTTATGGGGTGCACAACCTATCAATCTTTACTGAAACGGGCCATCCGAGGTGAACCGACCCACAAGGTGGGTCGCATCTGTCCGTTTCATCAGAAAACGCACGCTTTTAGCTCAAAAACGAATATTTAGGAAAATTTTACTATTTTTAGTAATTCCGAATTTTAAATATTTTTTAGAGTTTTAGATTTTCTTTCCTTATAGAAATAAGTTTTAGTTATACTAGGACTCTTCTAGAGAAAGTTTATTTGCAATTTTTTATTTTTTAGAAATTAGGCTTTAGAAGAGTTTTATTAGAATTAGGATTTTTATTAGAGTTAGAATTTTGCTATTTTTGGTAATTACGAATTTTAGTTTATTTATTTTTCTATATTAATAGTGTAAGGAGACACATTAAAAAAAAAAAAAAATTATCAATGATTGATTAATCTATTTCGAATTTATTTAGAATTTATTTCTATTTTCTGCTTTCTTTTCTCGTGGATTCGAGAAGTCTCTGTGAGGAGTCCAGAGAAGTTTCGTGGATTCGGAATATTTATCCTCTTGAGGAAGACGGTGCTCGACCTCACGTCCTCCCCTGCGTCACATAAGCTGCTCTGTAGATGATTGTGGGCGGGGAGAGCATAGCTCAGATCTCCAAGTACCATGGAAGTCGCTTCCAAGCCACAAAAGCCTATCACTATCTAGAAAAGTTTCCTGTGAAACTCTTATTTTATACCAAAGAGTCTGTGGTCATTCTGAGATACTATTCAGAGAAAGGATCATGCAAAAAGGCCTGGCCAAATGTAGATCTTTTATTTTAGATCACAGAACCACTATATCATCGATTCTTGATACATGGTGTCCCGACTGATACGGGTGACATCTAACCAGTTAAACTCAGTCTTTCGGTTTGATTCATATTCCCATCAAAAACTTTATTTCTTAAAAAAGTTCAATCCTTTACCCTTCAATGCCATATTTGAGGAAGAATATACATTCTCGTGATTTGTATCCATTAGAAATTGAACAACAAAATTCATTGGATTACGGAATCGCAAAGCATATATATATATATATATATATATATATATATATATATATATATATATATATAGTAGTTGGATCACATGGATTTTGATTCTGTTTGAGACACTCTCTCTCTCTCCCGAAAAGAAAAGGAAAAGAATTGGACTCCTTTGCCAACATGGACCTCTCTCTCTCTCTCTCAATTATCGACTGCTCTAGGGAGACTCCTAAAAAAGAAAAGAATGGACTCCTTTACCATCATCGACCCCTCTCTCTCTCTCTCTCTCTCTCTCTCTCTCTCTCAATTAACGAATGCTCTAGGGAGATCCTCTCTAAAACAGAAAAGAATCGGACTCCTTTGCCAACTCCAACAGGGACCTCCAGGCACCCAGCCCCACAATATATCACGGCAACAGACACCTGTTCCATTGAGCATGAAACATTTCACTATTTTGGCATGTGGCGCTTGATTTGGGCAAACTAGTGAAATCTCCACCGTGACTCACCTGCTCAAGTGTCCCACACCTCACAGGTTGGCAAGATCTGACATGTACAGAACACATGTTATATGCTCTGTCAAGTTCATATTACTTCAACATTGCAGGAGAAAACAAGAAGCCATCAACAAGTACTTGGCTAGATTAAAGCTACTGTATAAAACCACTGAAGAACAAGATATATTAACTAAAGAGGAGAAAGAAGTAGCCTAGAAACAGCCACATTAGGGCCATTATTCAGTCTTAACAAGAGAATATTTAAGTAAAAAACTAGAACTATCATAACAGTGCATTTATTCAAACCAACCATCAGAATCAGACTTAGAAACTTAAAAACCACCACGAAGGCGGAGGACAAGGTGAAGGGTGGATTCCTTCTGTATGTTGTAATCTGCCAACGTGCGCCCATCCTCAAGCTGCTTACCAGCGAAGATGAGGCGCTGCTGGTCGGGTGGGATTCCCTCCTTGTCCTGGATTTTTGCCTTCACATTGTCAATCGTATCAGAACTCTCCACCTCCAGAGTAATGGTCTTCCCAGTGAGAGTCTTCACAAAAATCTGCATGCCACCACGGAGACGGAGCACCAGATGGAGTGTCGATTCCTTTTGAATGTTATAATCAGCGAGCGTGCGACCATCCTCCAACTGCTTTCCGGCAAAAATCAGCCTCTGCTGATCTGGGGGAATCCCCTCCTTGTCCTGGATCTTCGCCTTCACATTGTCAATGGTATCTGAGCTCTCAACCTCCAGGGTGATGGTCTTTCCTGTCAGTGTCTTGACAAATATCTGCATTCCACCCCGCAGACGCAGAACCAGATGAAGAGTCGACTCCTTCTGGATATTGTAATCTGCAAGGGTCCTCCCATCTTCCAACTGCTTCCCTGCAAAGATCAACCTCTGCTGGTCTGGGGGAATCCCCTCCTTGTCCTGGATCTTTGCCTTAACATTATCTATTGTGTCTGAGCTCTCCACTTCTAATGTGATGGTCTTGCCTGTTAATGTTTTGACGAAGATCTGCATGCCACCTCTGAGGCGGAGGACAAGATGAAGGGTTGACTCCTTCTGTATGTTGTAATCAGCAAGAGTACGGCCATCCTCGAGCTGTTTCCCAGCGAAGATCAAACGCTGCTGATCAGGTGGGATACCTTCCTTGTCCTGAATCTTGGCTTTCACATTATCAATGGTGTCAGAGCTCTCGACTTCCAAAGTAATGGTCTTTCCTGTAAGGGTCTTGACAAAGATCTGCATGCCACCCCTCAAACGGAGCACCAGATGTAGAGTCGATTCCTTCTGGATGTTGTAATCCGCAAGAGTACGGCCATCCTCAAGCTGTTTCCCAGCAAAAATCAATCGCTGCTGATCGGGTGGGATACCTTCCTTGTCCTGAATCTTAGCTTTCACATTGTCAATGGTGTCAGAGCTCTCAACTTCGAGGGTGATTGTCTTGCCTGTAAGTGTTTTGACAAAGATCTGCATGCCCCCTCTCAAGCGGAGCACAAGGTGAAGGGTGGACTCTTTTTGAATGTTGTAGTCAGCCAATGTGCGCCCATCCTCAAGCTGTTTTCCTGCAAAGATGAGGCGCTGCTGATCCGGAGGGATGCCTTCCTTGTCTTGGATTTTGGCCTTGACGTTATCAATTGTATCGGAGCTCTCAACCTCGAGAGTGATGGTCTTTCCAGTGAGCGTCTTCACGAAGATCTGCATGCCTCCTCTGAGACGCAAGACAAGGTGAAGGGTTGATTCCTTTTGGATGTTGTAGTCAGCCAACGTACGCCCATCTTCAAGTTGCTTTCCAGCAAAGATAAGCCTCTGCTGGTCAGGAGGGATGCCTTCCTTGTCTTGGATCTTGGCTTTGACATTGTCAATTGTGTCAGAACTCTCAACCTCGAGAGTGATGGTCTTTCCAGTGAGTGTCTTCACAAAGATCTGCATCTGTAATCAACAAAACAGAAGAAAGATAAGCATTGGTGTATCATGGATAACTCATGTGCAAAACAATACATTACATTAGGAAGCAAGCGACAATGGCTAATATCCAGAAATGGGAAAAAGAAAAAGCATCAGAATATAACTGATGATTGATGGAAATACATCAACAGGCAGAACTGGAGAACCACATTTTAAAAATATAAATAAATAAATAAATAAGACAGAGAAGAAGAGAAAAGACAAAAAGAACATGAAGGAACTCCCACAGCAAAAATCACAAGTAGCATATCAATGCTGGCATAAGAACAGATGACTACAAGAGGCATGGCCAACTGCTCATACGATGTGGTAAGAATACCACCAGTCTGATGGTTGTGATTGCTAGGAAGGAAATTTTTTGTTGTCCACTTCAGAGGGCCAACATATAATCTGGATTCATTGCAAATGGGCCAGAATTGTATGGAATGCAGGATAGTATACTCCTTCAGTTTGGATTGATATTATTAGTTTAAAATGAAGTGGAGAGACTAAATTGTAATTGCCTCTCTTAGTATTGATGAACTACATCCAAAATGTAGTTATATTACATTCATATTGGAATTGAGATCTCTGCAATTGTGATTCAGGAGTGATGCAGTCGAACCCCAAGTCATGAGTGTGAAGTGACTCAACGTTGGTCAAACCATGCCACAAGTGGCCAATCTTCTTACAAAATGATTTTATGATAGAACTAACATGAATATGGTGTGCATATGCAGGATATTCTGTAACATGAATATGGTGTATATATGGCAGTATATACACTATTGTGTAAATAGCTGTCTACACACCCATATGATTGTGTATACACAAACTAGGTATCCCAACTTAGGTTAGGGTCAAACCATACCCAACTAACCCAACCTGAGTTCGGGTCAGGTTAGGGTGATTTGGAGTGGAGGTTTTGGTTAAGCAGATTTAGGTTCAGTAAGTAGGGTTGGGAATATTAAAAAAAAAAAAAAAAAAAAAAAAAAAAAAAAAAAAAACAACAACAACATGTGTTTAGGTCAATGATGCACCAAATAGCCTCACAAGCTGGTTGATCTAAGATCTAATCAATTCAACCGTTCAGATTGTCTTAAAAGATAATTTGGACCAAATCAAGAGTCAAGTAATCAATTCGATGGGATCATTTATATAGTAATCAACTTCACAGGTCTTATTTAATTAGTCTTTTGAGTGAGAAAAGATGCAGTCAATAAATTAATCTTTTGTATTTTCATGACATTCAATGTCTAGATGACACAAAATTGGCCATATTCGATAGCCCATAGAGTTAGCTTTCAAGCAAGATCAAAGGCCATTTGAGTGAGTTATGGCCATTTACACAAGGCCCATGGTAGTGACAAGATTTAAGGGCAGTTTATT
>JAJHSJ010000017.1:19192335-19313121 GCA_021015155.1 Magnolia officinalis
AATATCAAGGCAGCTTAACATACGATTTCTTCCCGTTTGCTTTCAATTTCATCAGGCTTTTCTACAGAAAATTTCTCCTTATAATTGAGCTTTCCAACCTTCATAACCAAGATTGACTTGTAGCCAAGACATACACAAACCCATGATCCGTTAAGAGAAACAGAAGACGGTTCTGGCTTTCATGAATTAAAAATCTCATTTTACAACCAATACACCACATTAAAGGGGGGCCTAGATGAACGATTAGAATCAGAATGCAGGAAATTTACATGATCCAAACCATCCATCATTCCAAAAGGTCGGCCCCACATATACAATATATTGGGATGGGGCCGATGGGCCAACCTAAGATAATTAAGTACTGCAATTTTCCTGACATCAGGCATTGTATGATTCTTCATATGCATGCAACCCACTTGAAACCAAATGAAACTAACCTTATTTGTAAGCAGGCTATTTTTTTAACACATCTGATTTCTGTTGATGCAATTCCTTCAACTTTTGTATGAATTCCTTGGTATCCATATAATACTAGAAGACAGAAAAAGAATCATGTGAATACAAGCAATAAGTTATAACACATCTCTAAAAGAATATCTACAACCAGACTGATGAGTACTATTTCACAATGCTATGCCAGTCGATATACAATGCAGGAACCAAAACCTATAAGATCAAGACAGAGACAGACGTACATCAGTTATTGAACATCTGAAGGTTGAAAGAAAATTAAACTCCACTGAACGGGCATTTGGTCAGTATTTTGAGTCTTCTTCCTGTTTGAGAATGTATTGCAACATTAGTTTCATGACACCATAAATGAAAGGGAATGGTCTTATAGCGTGGTGGGTGAAGGATATCCGATCCTCACCACATTATCCAAATCTTCTTCACCCATGGCTTTAAGTGTCTCACGCAGGATCCGATTGAGCTTACACTGCAACACCCAAAAGAGAAAAATAAAAATAAAGCATGGATGACCCAAGCTGTTTAGGCCCAATGGCTTGGTAATCCAAACCATTTGCCTGTTGCCTCCCACTGTTGATTGACAAGCTTCTAAGACTTCCCAAATTGAAAGATCCAAACTCCCAAATCCTCACTACCACAATTTATGAATTATTCATAGTCTGCAAATGCATGGAATAGAAATTTATTTGCATATAGAATTAAAATATGGGGAATTTTCTTAGATACCATGAGTAAAAACTATATAGCTATATGATTTCGATAGACAAAAGCCACAGTTCCTGATCTTTATACTTTTTGCTTTCCCAAAATAGGGGTAGTTCCCTCTAAAGCATTCTATAACCCTACAAAAATAGGCATGGAATTTTAGATTTATGTATTTATATCTTTTCTTAACAAAGTAATTGGCATTCCCATAAATATATAATGTAAATTATTAGGATGCAGAAGCTCACCGATCTTTTTCTGTACATGGAAAACTAGCCACCAAATTCCTATTGGTGAAAAGAGAGGAACGTTCATTAAAGAATAAGATAAAGGACCCAATACTCTGTGAAAAGGAAAGTATACACCAAAACCTATCTCTACTAGATACATTGGCTAGTCCATCATCAAAGGGCCACTAGGGAATATTGTAGTTAACACCAAAACCTACAAATCGGCCATCGAAACCCTGAAAATCAAGAAAACCTGAATAAATAGCCATCAAATCCTCAAAATCGGCCATCAAAACCCTAGAAATCAACAAAATATGAACAAATAAACATCAGATCTACCAAATCAGCTATCGAAACCACCTAAAATCCCCAATTATAAAAATTCTCAAGATCCCTAAAATTCTAAAATCCCTAAATCCCTAATTCGTAATATCAGAAAATCCCCAATTCGGGGTCCACATTCAAATCTGTAATCCCTAAAATCCCCAAATCTCTAAATGAGGGTCCACTTCGAATCGGGAATCCAAAAATTATTAAATCCCCCAAATTCGTAAATCAACATTGAGATTGAGAGAGAGAGAGATACCTCGAGTTTGTGAATGAATCTTCAACCGAGCTTTAGAGAGAGAGAGAGAGAGAGAGAGAGAGAGAGGGAGAGAGAAAGAGAGAGAGAGAGGAGGGCAGATGCGAGAGAGGGAGAGAGCGGAGCGTGCGTGGGTAGGGAGGGCGTCGTTTCTGCTCCCTCCCTTCTTTGGATCAAACACACACACACACACACACACACAGAGAGAGAGAGAGAGAGAGAGAGAGGGGTTAGGGGGCAGAGAGAGAGAAAGAGAGGGGATGGAGAGAATTAGGGTGCGAGAGAGAGAGAGAGAGAGAGAGAGAGAGAGAGAGAGAGAGAGAGAGAGCGCTAATGCTCCTCGAGCTTCGATTTTGTACAAACGGTTAAAAGGAGATCAAAGTTAAATGGGCCTCATGATGATGTATTTGTCATATCTACACCATTCATCAATTTGGAGAGATCATTTCAGATTCTGATGCAAAAATGAGTAATTCCTAATTCTCAACTGGACCACACCACAAATAACAGTGGGACAATGATTCTTACCGTTAAAACAATCGTACTACATCGGATTGGTTATTGTACCACACACCATCGATGTGGATGGGGGTGTTGACGTCACCAAGTTTTGTGGGTCCCATCATGAGGTATGAGTTATATCCAAACCGTCCATCCACTCTGTGAGCTCATCATAAGGCTTGAGTCGAAAAATAAAACAGATCCAAAAATCAAGTGGACCACACTGTAAAAACTTGTGGGAGATTGAACGTCTATCATTGAAACCCTTTTGGGGGTCACAAAAATTTTGGATCAATAAGATATTTGTTTTTTCTCTTTATCCAGGTCTTCGTGACATTATGAACAAATTAGATGGAACGAAAACATTATGGTGGGCCCTGCAAATATTTTATCGGTGAGAATCATTGTCCCCACTGTTATTTATGGTGTGGTCCACTTGAGCATTGGAAATTACTCATTTTTGGAAGAAAGATTTAAAATGATCTCCCAAAATGGATCAATGGTGTACATGTGATAAATACATCATTGTAGTCATGTAACATTGATCTCCTTTCAACCGTTTATACAACTCAGAGCCCGAGGAGTGCCAACGCTCGTCTTCGTACAACACGTAGCCACACGAAGCTAAATTGGTGGTGCCTGGTACCCAGCCAATTTTCTTCCGGGTGGTCAGTGCTATGTGGGACCCACCATGATGCATGTGCTTTATCCATGCCATCCATCCATTTTTTGAGATCATTTTAGGGCTTCAACTCAAAAATGAACCAGATCTAAATATCATTGGGACCACACCACAAGAATACAGTGACAATTGAATGTCCACCATTAAAAGGGCTACGTTTTTGGCTGACGGATAACTGAGATTTGCTGACGGCTAAAAACCGTCGGGGAAACCACTGAACAGCCATCGACTTTGGTCATTTTTTTGGTAGTGACTCAGCACTTTCGAGTATCTCCGAGTACCTTATCTTATACTTGTATGCCACTTTATCCAACTTATTTGTGATGGAGAACAGGTTGGAGCTGGAATAAGGCTGAGATGATCTCCTTATGGCCTCATCAAGCAAACTGGTAAAGCAAAAAGTGGAAGGAAGGCCTACAAGTTATGAAGAAGGAAATGGTAATGTTCCCACACATCTATCCAATAGAGGCCAATAACCGTGTCATCATCATTCAAGGCACGCAACCCCCTGTTTTCACAAATAAGGATAATAATAGCAACAACCACGGAGGTGGAATTTGTGATATCAAAATCAATAATCGAGCATGGTTCGAGAACCAAGGAAATTCACAGTGCTAGCCCAACCTTATAATGAAGTCCAAACTAAGCTGATTTAACGACAACTTTTAGCCTTACTACGACCTAAGACTTTGTCAAATTCCTTGCCTTTAAACTTCACATGACAGATAGATGTTTAACCTTTAAATGCATGATTTAAGATCTGACCATCCAAAAAATGAATTAAAACCACAATTTCTGATGTTTTTGGCAAGAATAACAATATTTTTCAAAATCCTCTACCACAACAATAAGCGGGTCTCAACACATTGAGTACCCTTGCCATTAATGCACTCAGAGTTGTTCGATTGATTTTCCCACATCATCTATTTAGTCCATCAATGTCATCTCCTCTAATATACACAACTTACGTTACATGGAGCACCACCAGTCTGCATGATGCCTCTCCCAACAATGGTCCTTTAGGGTAAAGTCATCGAGCCAACCCACATCTAAATAAGGAATCAAACTACATGCTTTACCCAAGAATGGTCCAATACGAACCTGGTCCTCTAAGAAAGGGTGTTAGAGACGATATGCCCTCAGGATAGCAATCTGATTCTTAGCCTTAGCCCAACCTATATATTGTAACTTCTTGTCCTTCAAGGAAGGGCATCCGGGTTAGGATACTCTTTTGGTCAACCAACGTATCATCAAGGAGGTACTCTTACACCCAGTTGCAATCCTTTATAATATGGTCCACTCCTAGTTCTTTAAGAGAAGGCACCAGAACCACAATTCTTATAATACCCGCAACCTAATACCACTCGAACTGTACACATTCAATCCCGTCTACAGGATATTAAATGTTTTCAGTGGGACCTAATTGAGCATGCAAGTACACACCCAAGGGATTGGAACCATGAGACCTCAGGACTCATGCCATGTAGACCGCCCCATCGCCACAATTGCAGAGGTACCACCCTCGTGTTTATGCGATGCTTCATTAGAGAGATGCCATAAAGAAGTCGATGTGCTTATGTGCGCGCTTGACGTTGTACATCTCAATCCACAAATGTCGATCACACATGCACCAATCATCACATGGATGAGAGAATCTCTTCCAATGTGCATGACATCACCACACCACTCCCATGTCCCCCTAAAGTCAAATCTAGACCCCTACCCTTCTTATGCATGACATTACTAGTCCACACCACCCCACTTCCTTTTCTCTCCAAAGTCAAATCTACAACTCCTCCCCCATGTGTATGATATCATCATGTCATACCTTCCATAGCTCCCTTAATTATGTTTTAAGCTCCTAACCACCCTAATTAGGTCCCTACTTACAAATTCTTGGAGGAGATGGTGCCACATCACCAATTAGTCTTTTCCCCCTCTTAATCACTTTTTCCTCTATAAATATGGCCCATCCCTTTGCCAATTCCATGCAAGGGTGTTGTTAGAGAGAGTGAGAGGCAGAGAGTGATAGAGAGAGTAGTGGGCCACCCATTAGGGCCACACTAAGACGACGTCCAAGGAGATCCATCCAGTTAATCTAGGTGAGTACACCCCCTTTCACCTATTCTTGTTGTTTTTCCTTATGTTTATAGTTAATATGAATAATATTGTTTGTGGGGGAGATGGTGTTGATGATAAAAACAAGTTGTTGATAATTGAGAGGGTGGTGATGTGGGAGATGAAGCTATGGATGGGAAACCACCGAAGCTAGCTTGAACTATCACTACGCCAAAACAGTGAAAAAAGGACAGTCCAAAACTGTCTCAAACGACCAAAAAGGACGGTCATGGACCGTCGCATAGGCCGTCAAATTTTGACGTGTCCTATTACTTAAGGACGGTTGAAAACCGTCATTCTTATTGACGAAAAAAAGACAGTCATGGACCGTCCTTAAAATGGACTGTCATGGACCGTCTCTTATTAGCCTAAAAAGGACGACCATGGACCGTCCTTTAAAAGGAATGTCTTGGACCGTCTCTTATGAGCCTTCAAAGGACGGCCATGGACCGTCCTTTAAACGGACGGACCGTCCTTAAAAAGGACTGTCATGGACCGTCTCTTATGAGCCTTCAAAGGACGGCTATGGACCGTCCTTTAAACGGACGGTCATGGACTGTCCTTAAAAAGGACTATCATGGACCGTCTCGTATGAGCCATCAACCGTCCTTTAAAAGGATTGCTATGGGCCATCTCTTATGACCCTTAAAGGACATTTTCAAATTTGACCTGTTACAATATTCTTCCAGATATACACCTGTTATACAATATATTTCATCACATTCACATTCACATCCATCTAAACATAAACTACATCCATCCAAACACAAACAATCTTATCCACATTACATTCATCCACGCATAATACATATAAATAAGTTTAACTTCATTAGTAAAAAAATAATCTTATCCACATTTCATCACATTCACATCCATCTAAACCCAAACTACGTAAATCCATCCAAACATAAACTACATCCATCTAAAAACAAACAATCTTATCCACATTACATTCATCCACGCATAATACATATAAATAAGTTTAACTTCATAAGTAAATAAAAGGAAAAAAATCAGCAACGATTTTCTTCTTGTCTTTCATCTAATAAAAAAATATTCAACCAACAAAACATTATAATTCAGAATCATGAAGAATTGCAGAAACTTCATCCAAAAAAGTGGGCACTTTTTTAAAATAAAACTGATCATTAAAATAAAACTAATACAAGCAAATAATGCAAAAAAGTGTTTCAATTAATAGAAACAACAACAAAAATTAAAGCTTTGTAAAAAGGGGCATGTGTTAAAAGGGATACATTCTTGTTTGTTGCTATGTGATTGGGCTACATTATTACAGCAATCGGGTTCGGGTTCGGGTTCGGTATCGGGTTTAGGTTTGGGTTTTCAAGTTTAGGTTTAGGTTAGGGAGTTGAGATTAAGATTAAGTGTAGGTCTAAGTTTAGGGATTCGAGAATACATTCAGGTTTTAGGTTTAGGTTTAGGTTTTAGGTTAGTTTAGGTTTAGGTTTAGGTTTTAAGTTTAGGTTAAGGTTTAGGTTTAGAGAATTGAGAATAGGTTAAGGTTTAGGTTTAGGAAATAGGGTTCGGGTTTGGGATCGGGTTTAGGTTTGGGTTTTCAAGTTTAGGTTTAGGTTAGGGAGTTGAGTTTAGGATTAGGTGTAGGTTTAAGTTTAGAGATTTGAGAATACATTTAGGTTTTAGCTTTAGGTTTAGGTTTTAGGTTATTGGTTAAGGTTTAGGTTCTAGGTTTAGGTTAAGGTTAGGTTATGGGTTACAAGTTTAGGTTAGAGGTTATAGGTTAAGGTTTTAGGTCTTATAAGCTATAGGTTTAGGGAATTGAGAATATGTTAAGGTTTAGGTTTAGGAAATCGGGTTCGAGTTCGGGATCGAGTTTAGGTTTGGGTTTTCAAGTTTAGGTTTAGGTTTAGGTTAGGGAGTTGAGATTAGGATTAGGTGCAAGTTTAGGTTTAGGGTTTTGAGAATACGTTTAAGTTTTAGGTTTTAAGTTTAGGTTTTAGGTTATTGGTTAAGGTTTAGGTTTTAGGCTTAGGTTAAGGTTAGGTTATAGGTTATAAGTTTAGGTCATAGGTTGTAGGTTTTAGGTCATAAGTTTTGGTTTTAAGGTTATAGGTTTAGGTTAAGGTTAAGGTTTTAGGTCTTATAAGAAATAGGTTTAGGGAATTGAGAATATATTAAGGTTTAGGCTTAGGAAATCAGGTTCGGGTTTGGGATCGGGTTTAGGTTTGGATTTTCAAGTTTAGGTTTAGGTTTAGGTTAGGGAGTTGAGATTAGGATTAGGTGTAGGTTTAGGTTTAGCGATTTGGTGTAGGTTTAGGTTTAGCGATTTGAGAATACGTTTAGGTTTTAGGTCATAGGTCATAGGTTTAGGTTATAAGGGTAGGTTAAAGGTTTAGGTTTAGGTTAGGTTATAGGTTAAGGTTTAGGAAATTGAGAATAGGTTAACATTTAGGTTTAGGAAATCGGGTTCGGGTTCGGGATCGGGTTTAGGTTTGGATTTTCAAGTTAGGTTTAGGTTTAGGTTAGGTAGTTGAGATAAGGATTAGGTGTAGGTTTAGGTTTAGAGATTTGAGAATAGGCTAAGGTTTAGGTTTAGGAAATCGGGTTCGGGTTCGAGATCGGGTTTAGCTTTGGGTTTTCAAGTTTAGGTTTAGGTTTAGGTTAGGGAGTTGAGATTAGGATTAGGTGTAGGTATAGGTTTATGGATTTGAGAATACATTTAGGTTATAGGTTATTGGCTAAGGTTTAGGTTTTAGGTTTAGGTTAAGTCATAGGTTTAGGTTTTAGGCTTAGGTTTAGGTTATAGGTTTAGGTTTAGGTTATATGTGTAGGTTATAGGTTTAGGTTTAAGTTAGGTTATAGGTTAAGGTTTAGGGAGTTGAGAATAGGTCAAGGTTTAGGTTTAGGAAATCGGGTTCGGGTTCGGGATCGGGTTTAGGTTTGGGTTTTCAAGTTAGGTTTAGGTTTAGGTTAGGGAGTTGAGATTAGGATTAGGTGTAGGTTTAGGTTTTGGGATTTGAAAATAGGTTAAGGTTTAGGTTTAGGAATTCGGGATCGGGTTCGGGATTGGGTTTAGGTTTGGGTTTTCAAGTTTAGGTTTAGGTTTAGGTTAGGGACTTTAGATTAGGATTAGGTGTAGGTTTAGGTTTAGGGATTTAAGAATAGGTTAAGGTTTAGGTTTAGGAAATCGGGTTCAGGTTCAGGTTCGGGATCGGCTTTTAGGTTTGGGTTTAGAAGTTTAGGTTTAGGTTTAGGTTTAGGTTAGGGAGATGAGATCAGGATTAGGTGTAGGTTTAGGTTTACAAATTTGAGAATGCATTTACGTTTTAGGTCAAAGTTTTTGGTTTAGGTTAAGGTTATAGGTTTTGGTTTAGGTTAAGGTTTTGGTTTAGGTTATAAGCTATAGGTTTAGGGAATTGAAAATAGGTTAAGGTTTAGGTTTAGGGAATCAGGTTCGAGTTCAGGATAGGGTTTAGGTTTGGGTTTTTAAGTTTAGGTTTAGGTTTAGGTTAGGGAGTTGAGATTAGGATTAGGTGTAGGTTTAGGTTTAGGAATTTGAGAATACATTTAGGTTTTATGCCATAGGTTTAGGTTTTAGGCTTAGATTTAAGTTATAGGTTTAAGTTTTGGTTAGAAGTGTAGGTTATAGGTTTAGGTTTAGGTTATAGGTTATAGTTTAGGAATTGAGAATAGGTTAAGGTTTAGGTTTAGGAAATCGGGTTTGGGTTTGGGATCAGGTTTAGGTTTGGATTTTTAAGTTAGGTTTAGGTTTTGGTTAAGGAGTTGAGATTAGGATTAGGTGTAGGTTTAGGTTTAGGTTTAGGGATTTGAGAATAGGTTAAGGTTTAGGTTTAGTAAATCGGGTTCGGGTTTAGGTTTGGGTTTTCAAGTTTAGGTTTAGTTTTAGGTTAGAAGTTCATATTAGGATTGGGTGTAGGTGTAAGTTTAGGAATTTTACAATAGGTTAAGGTTTAGGTTTAGGTTTAGGTTAAGGTTTAGGTTTAGGTTATAAGCTATATAGGTTTAGGGAATTGAGAATAGGTTAAGGTTTAGGTTTAGGAAATCGGGATCGGGTTTAGGTTTGGGTTTTCAAGTTTAGGTTTAGGTTTAGGTTAGGGAGTTGAGATTAGGATTAGGTGTAGGTGTCGGTTTAGGGATTTGAGAATATATTTAGGTTTTAGGTTTAGGTTATAGGTTAGAGGTTTAGGTTTAGGTTAAGGTTAAGGTTTAGGTTTAGGTTATAAGCTATAGGTTTTGGGAATTGAGAATAGGTTAAGGTTTAGGTTTAGAAAATCGGGTTCGGGTTCAGGATCGCGTTTAGGTTTAGGTTTTCAAGTTTAGGTTTAGGTTTAGGTTAGGGAGTTGAGATTAGGATTAGGTGTAGGTTTAGGTTTATGGATTTGAAAATAGGTTAAGGTTTAGGTTTAAGAATTAGGGTTCGGGTTCGGGATTAGGTTTATGTATGGGTTTTCAAGTTTATGTTTAGGTTTAGGTTAGGGAGTTTATATTAGGATTAGGTGTAGGTTTAGGTTTAGGGATTTGAGAATAGGTTAAGGTTTAGGTTTAGGAAATCGGGTTCGGGTTTGTGATTGGGTTTTAGGTTTGGGTTTTCAAGTTTAGGTTTTGGTTTAGGTTACGGAGTTGAGATTAAGATTAGGTGTAGGTTTAGGTTTAGAGATTTGAGAATACATTTAGGTTTTAGGTCATAGGTTTTGGTTTAGGTTAAGGTTATAGGTTTAGGTTTAGGTTTAGGTTAAGGTTTAGATTTAGGTTATAAGCTACATGTTTAGGGAATTAAGAATAGGTTAAGGTTTAGGTTAAGGGAAACGGGTTCGGGTTCGGGATCGGGTTTAGGTGTAGGTTTAGGTTTAGGGATTTGAAAATACGTTAAGGTTTAGGTGTAGGAATTCGGGTTCGGGTTCGGGATTGGGTTTAGGTTCGGGTTTTCAAGTTTAGGTTTAGGTTTAGGTTTAGGTGTAGGAAGGATTGGGTTTAGGTTCAGGTTTTCAAGTTTAGGTTTAGGTTTAGGTTAGGGAGTTTAGATTAGGATTAGGTATAGGTTTAGGTTTAGGGATTTGAGAATAGGTTAAGGTTTAGGTTTAGGAAATCGGGTTCGGGTTCGTGTTCGAGATCAGGTTTAGGCTTGGGTTTTCAAGTTAGGTTTAGGTTTAGGTTTGGGTGTTGAGATTAGGATTAGGTGTAGGTTTAGGTTTAGGGATTTGAGAATAGGTTAAGGTTTAGGTTTAGGAAATCGAGTTCGGGTTTGGGATCGGGTTTAGGTTTGGGTTTTCAAGTTTAGGTTTAGGTTTAGGTTATGAAGTTTAGATTAGGATTAGGTGTAGGTGTAGTTTTAGGAATTTGAGAATAGGTTAAGGTTAAGGTTTAGGTTTAGGTTTAGGTTAAGGTTTAGGTTTAGGTTATAAGTTATAGGTTTAGGGAATTGAGAATAGGTTAAGGTTTAGGTTTAGGAAATTGGGTTCGGGATCGGGATCGGGTTTAGCTTTGGGTTTTCAAGTTTAGGTTTAGGTTTAGGTTAGAGAGTTGAGATTAGGATTAGGTGTAGGTGTAGGTTTAGGGATTTGAGAATATGTTTAGGTTTTAGGTTTAGGTTATAGGTTATAGGTTCAGGTTTAGGTTAAGGTTAAGGTTAAGGTTTAGGTTTAGGTTATAAGCTATAAGTTTAGGGAATTGAGAATAGGTTAAGGTTTACGTTTAGGAAATCATGTTCGGGTTTAGGATCGGGTTTAGGTTTTGGTTTTCAGGTTTAGGTTTAGGTTAGGGAGTTGAGATTAGGATTAGGTGTAGGTTTAGGTTTAGGGATTTGAAAATAGGTTAAGGTTTAGGTTTAAGAATTCGAGTTCAGGTTCAGGATTGGGTTTAGCTTTAGGTTTTCAAGTTTAGGTTTATGTTTAGGTTAGGGAGTTTAGATTAGGATTAGGTGTACGTTTAGGTTTAGGGATTTGAGAATAGGTTAAGGTTTAGGTTTAGGAAATCAGGTTCGGGTTCGGGATTGGGTTTAGGTTTGGGTTTTCAAGTTTAGGTTTAGGTTTAGGTTATAGAGTTTAGATTAGGATTTGGTGTAGGTTTAAGCTTAGGGATTTAAGAATAGGTTAAGGTTTAAGTTTAGGAAATCGAGTTCAGGTTCGGGATTGAGTTTTAGGTTTGGGTTTTCAAGTTTAGGTTTAGGTTTAGGTTAGGGAGTTGAGATTAGGATTAGGTGTAGGTTTAGGTTTAGACATTTGAGAATACATTTAGGTTTTAGGTCATAGGTTTTGGTTTAGGTTAAGGTTATAGGTTTAGGTTAAGGTTAAGGTTTAGGTTTAGGTTAAGGTTTAGGTTTAGGTTATAAGCTATAGGTTTAGGGAATTGAGAATAGGTTAAGGTTTAGGTTTAGGGAATCGGGTTTGGGTTCGGGATCGGGTTTAGGTTTGGGTTTTCAAGTTTAGGTTTTGGTTTAGGTTAGGTAGTTGAGATTAGGATTAGGTGTAGGTTTAGGTTTAGGGATTTGAGAATACATTTAGGTTTTAGGTCATAGGTTTAGGTTTTAGGCTTAGGTTTAAGTTATAAGTGTAGGTTATAGTTTTAGGTTTAGGTTATAGGTTAAGGTTTAGGTTTTGGAAATCGTGTTCGGGTTCGAGATCGGGTTTAGCTTTGAGTTTTCAAGTTTAGGTTTAGGTTTAGGTATAGGTTAGGGAGCTGAAATTAGGATTAGGTGTAGGTTTGGAGATTTGAGAATACATTTAGGTTTTAGGTTTAGGTTTATGTTTTAGGTTACAGGTTAAGGTTTAGGTTTTGGGATTTGAGAATAGGATTAGGTTAAGGTTATAAGTTTAGGTTAAGGTTGTAAGTATAGGTTATAGGTTTAGGTTAAGGTTTAGTCTTAAGTTATAAGTATAGGTTTTGAGATTTGAGAATAGGTTTAGGTTAAGGTTATAAGTTTATGTTAAGGTTATAAGTATAGGTTTAGGTTATTGGTTAAGGTTTAGGTTTAGGTTATAAGTATAGGTTTTGAGATTTGAGAATAGGTTTAGGTTAAGGTTATAAGTTTAGGTTAAGGTTATAAGTATAACTTTTGGGATTTGAGAATAGGTTTAGGTTATAGGTTTAGGTTTAGGTTATAGGTTATAAGTTTAGGTAATTGAGAATAGGTTTAGGTTATAGGTTTAGGCTGTGGTTTAGGTTAAGGGTGTGGTCCCTGTAAATACAGATATAAATACAACCTGTCCAAATGGCCAGGCCCCTCCATTGCTGTTCATAGGAAATGGACAGCTTCATCATGGTTATAATAGCGGTTCCCACCTTCTAAAGACCCCCGCTCATCCGGATAGCTCCGACGTACATCCGGGTCTGCTCCATTAATTTCGAGCAAATAAACACCCCTCCAAATGGCCAGGCCCCTCCAATGTTGTCCATAGGAAATGGACAGCTTCATCATGGTCATAACAGCGGTTCCCGCCTTCTAGGGACCCCCGCTCAACATCCATATAGCTCCGACGCACATCCGGGTCTGCTCATTTAAATAAAATGAATTATCAAGATCATTTAAATAAAATCAGGTCCAATCAACAATCTGACCTGGATGATTCTGTTAGCATTTTTTACGGCGCCTCAAACCTTGTTTAAATCCAGGTTGCAATCTATGGCCACTGATGCTATTTGTCTTTTTGTGAAGTTGGCAACGATTTCTCCATCTAACCAGGCGAAAGCAGCCCTAATGATAAAGAACATTTCTTTCCATGAATTCATTATCTCTCTCTCTTTTAATTTTTTAACTTTCCATTACAATAATAACTACCTGAAATCATGGCGCTTTCTCAAGATAGAAGTCCAATCCATCCCAACTTGTGCACCTGTTAGGACAAGCAATTCAAACAACATCCTGCAATACATTTAAATGCCTAATCAGTCTCACTCCAGTCTTATATACTGAATGCCTAATGTACAGTCTCTTGAATTAGTGCAAACCATACCTGAATTGAGTGTAATGAATCAAAGAATGAAGAAATTCGACATGTAACTACATACAAGAAAGAAAAAGGATATGCATATCTGGAGTACTGTTATTCTCACATTGTTGTGAGAGAGTAGGGTTTCATCATATATATTGATTAAACTCGCCACTGTTGCGTTCATTAGCTAATCCGCATCTGTAGACACCTCTCATAGACACGCACGCCACGCATGTAAAACGTCATTTTCAAACCAAACTACACTCACCATTTTCAAATCTCACGCGGCCACTTCATTCCCCCACTCTCTCCCTCGATTTCCCCAATCTCACCTCTCCGTCTCTCTCTCTTGAAGCAAAAAAGAAGGAAAAAAATATCTCTTTTAAGTTTTGTCAATCCATCTTCCATTTTCTTCTTAACAAGAAAATCCATATTTACTAATATTCTCATTTTTTTATTTTTCGAAAGAATGAGTTTAGACTCCGAAAGCGTCGGCTTCAACACTCGTACTTTTAGCCCAAACCCTAACCAAGAAGGACTCCAAAATTACCAAACTGCTGGGGATCAGGATTCTCTTCTCGTAGTGTGATTACTAGTGATGCATATAAAGGGATTCATGAAATCGGTTTACCATTAGAAATTACTAAAAAGATCACATTTGAAGAGAAGGTCACTACATACAACATGGATCATTTACAGAAACTAGTGGATGCCAAATTATGAGTAACATACAGAGATGGTTCAACCACTTATGCAATCAGGGAAGGTTCAAAAGGACATACATATTTGAAAGTTGGTCAAATCATAAACAAGCATTATTTATGGACGGAGACATTGAGTTGTGCCAACATGGAGTCTGTGTCCAAACTCCACATGCTTGACAATAGTGGACACGACTCAAGACTAATATTTAAATAATCTATACTACCTACCATTAAATGCTTGGTGACAAAAGCTTTTTGACAAGATATGCTGCAATTAGTCATGTGCAAGTCATTAGTAGTCTTCTATTTTGGGAGATCCGTGCCTTGAGGGATTTTTAATAGGATATATCACATAAGAAAGATAAAAGCATAAGAAAAACAAAGAAAGGTAGAGATTTAGATCCATATTTGTGGCACTTTAGGATTTTATTTTTTCGTGACAACTTGGAATAATAATGTTATTTATACGTCTTTTTTTTTTAGGATATATAAAATTAAGAGAACGTGTCAATTGCAAATGGTTGGACCATATCTTACCATCCATCTCAATCATAGGAAGAAATGTATGTGTAGACTTACTTTTCTGCAGTTCCTCTGGAGTTAAGCTCTGCAATTTAATGATAACCAATTAATGATAGATACTCAAACAAATAAAAGATAAAGCAAAAGAAAATAGAATTTCCATACCTTAGATTTTGGGTTTTCAAGAATGCACCTAGCCATGAAGTTGGCAGCCCCATCAACCACTAGTGTCTCGGTAATAATCACATAACTCTCGTCATCAATTCCACTACGCTCTTTTGTATTGCATTTGGATGCACAAGTGAGTCTTTTAATCGATTGGAAATGAAAAAATAAAAAAGGTAATGTTGTTGTAATTAAAATGAGGAAGTAAACCTCAAATTGCAGTTGGGTTCCTTTGGAGTCCAAAAGTTAAAAAGTAGCTTAAACTAAAATTATAAAAAAGGTAATGTTGTTGTAGCTTAATCGATTGGAAGTAATCCTCTTTCTTGAACATCATTTGAACTTGAAGCATCTTGTCATTCAGCTCCTATTCAAAAATCCAATTGGTTGCTATCACTTTCCATCAAGAACAGAAATGCATGAACTATCGCAATGGGGTGAAATAGCTTAATGATTGGAGGTTGAAGGGAAGTCGGGGAAATGACATTCATAAAACATAAATTCCTTTTTCTTGCGACAACATTCAAAAGCTTTTTCTAGCCACACGATAAAACAAATATATAGAGAATTTCTTTGGGTCTGAACAAGTTATTCTATAAAGATGTTAGCTTAAACATTTTCATTAAAGGATTAAACAGATGTTTTCTCATACCATCTTTCATTTGAAGGCATTAGGCCAAGAACCCATACGGAAAATAATATCAACGATGAGGGAGAAAAAAGAACTTAATTCTCAATCAATGGATAGTTCAGATTTTAAAATCATGGGTCCCAATCTAGATACACATGGCATGTAGGTTAAACCATCCAAATCATGGGTCCCAATCTAGATGGCTTGTGTAAGAAAATCACACTAATTTGATTTCCTAATTTGCTAATTGGTAGACATTTTAATGGGTGGTCAAAATAAAAAAATAGTCAATGGTTTGCATTCAACAAAAAACAAATGCCCAGTAATCAGAGTTTCAGATCGCTCCATGGGCTCAGAGAGCTATCAGTTCGTGAACTCAATCTCGACCTTTTGATGATAACAGATCTACAGGAGGACCCACAATTCAGATGGTTGAATTTGAGTTTATGTATGCCACATGTAAGTTCCTGCATATGAACCATCACTCACAAGACTATCGAATAACTTTCCCAGCAAGAATTCCATGCCTACAAATAGCTCCAGGAAGAAAACAATGCCCCATTGTCATAACTCATAAACAAAAAGAACTCTTGAATTGACTTTACTTCTATTTCATCAGTGAGCATTCAGTTAGTGAAAATTCTCCAACACAGTAATTGTACACAACAACAATAACATGCAAAGCAAGCCCAAATGTAACAGCCAATACACAAAAAAACACTAATGTATATAGATAATCTAAACAGATTCACAAAATACCCCAATAAATTTCAACAATCTAATAAATAAAATACGTCAGATGCAAATAATGCATGTTGAAATGAAATAGAAATAATCAGTTTGATCCAAGTGGGACACACATAATGGATGGGCTGGATTTGTGAACCACATAAAAATCCTCCTAAGACCCACTGTACTGTTTATTTGACATCCAATATGTTGATTAGGTCACACAAGGCTAGATGAAGGGGAAAACAAAAATCGGTTTGATTCAAAACTTTTATGGCCCCAAAATGTTTTTTAATGGTTGACGCTCATTCAACACTGTTTCCTGGAATGTGGTCCACTTAAGATTTGGATATATCTCATTTTTGGTTTCATACCGTAAGATGATCTTTAAAAATAGATAGATGACATGGATTAAACATATATATCATGGTAGGGCTCACAAAAGTTTTGGATCAAGCTGATATATATTTTTTCACTTCATCCAATTTTTTACACCTAATATATCAATAGGTTAGATGTCAAATAACCATTACAATGGGCCCTAGGATGTTTTTAACAGTGGACATTCATTCAAAAAAAATTCCATGGTGTGGTCCACCTGATACATTTATAACCTAAACCATTAACTTGCATCCAAAAGACTTCTTTCAAGCTATGATGATGATGATGATTGTTCAACAAAAACACTTCTTTCACAATTACACAGAAAAAAACAAAATCAAGGTTGCTTTTCTTCAACAAACCCCAAATAAAATCCAGTATTTATAAAGAGCAGTATTCCAATAAAAAACTAAAAACTCGTGAAAAGAGAAGGATAACTTTTGAACCCTGAGCCATATAAAAACTGATTTCAGAATATAAGACTTCAGAGAAAATTCATTTCGCCAAGCTGCTAGTTCTTACCTTACGCGGGACAGAAAATTAAAACGAAGGCCTGCTTCCAAAGAGAACTGATCACCTACAGGCGGGCCTTTCCCACCAACATCTCACATGTGTAAGACATCTGACCTGAAGGTGGGCCCATCACGAAGATCCCCGTCTCAAAATCAAGCCAACCCAATCATCGGGTGGTTCACACATGTAGGTTGAGTGACTCCCTTCGCCATCACTGATTTCAACAGCGCATGATGAATGGACTAACTTGATTTCTGCGCCAAATTATCTTCATGGTTGGGTCCATAGCATGGATCAGATGTCGTGCACAAGTGACACATTGGAAAGGAAAGAGGAGTTGCTTCTTGGTAAGCATGCAACTGGCCCTAGGAGATCAACTCTCATTTCAAAACAAAAACACAAAAAAAAAAAAAATAATAAAAAAAAAAAATAAAATAATCATATCCCACATTTTCACAATAAGGTTTCAAGAAAAACTGAAGGAAACTGAAGAAAGATGATAGCTTTCTAACCTTGGGGAAGAAACCCAACTTCACCAAACTTATTCTTTGACACTTCCACAGAGGAAGAAAACAAAAGGCCCATTTATCCACCAAAACCCAAGAGAAATCTAACATTTTCAGAACATGGTTTCAGGAAAAGGTCATGAAAACCAGAGAAAGGTGTTAGTTTTTTTTTTTTTTTTTTTTTTTACCTTGATTGAAGAACCCTACAAAACCCAACTTCCTAATTCCAAGATCTCAAGAAAACCTCCACCATTAAACTCCTTTTATAGATTACTGTTTCTTCAATAATACCAAAATAAAACCCAGTATTGCCACAATAAGCTTCTAAAAAGGGATAGTTTTTTCTATCTTGAAAGATGCTAAAGGAGAAACCCACAAACTCAACTTCCAAAAACCAACATTTCAGAACCCACTTCACCAAACCTCTTTTTTTGCCATTTTTAAGGTGGGGAAGTAAAAGCCAAAGGTCTATTTTTCAACAAAATCCAAATACAATCCAACGTTTTCACTCTAAGATTCCAAGAGGAATGGGGTTAGGTTTCTTGCATTGAATGGATAAAAGAAATAATCGCAAAACCCAACTTCCATAAGACAAAATTTCAAAGAAACCCCCCTTCACCAAATTGTTCTTCTACAATTTCAATGGAAAAGAAATTCAAAATAAATGTTTGGTTTTCCAACAAAATCCAATCCTTCTTGCCTTAACTAAGTAAGAAACGATTGACAATACCCACCTCCAACAAATCAAGATATGAAAGAAAACCCATTCCACCAAGCTGCTCGTTTCGAAATTTCACAGGAGGGGAAAAATCAAAACCAAAGCAAAGGCCTACTATTTTTCTTTTCTTTTTTTCTTTTTTTTTTTTTTTTTTTTTTTTTTTTTTTTTTTTTACACCGATTGGTATGAAATCCTGCATTTTCACTGCAAGATTTCAAAAAATAAGACTGTCAAAACATGCCATTTCGCCATGCTTGCTCTGGTTCTACAATTGCAGACGCAGAAGAAGAATCAAAACAGACACCTTATTCCTTAAAAAAAAAAAAAAAAAAAAAAAAAAAAAAAAAAAAAAAAAAAAAAAAAAAAAAAACCAAATGAAAATCCAGCAACTCCAATGTAAGATCCAAAGAAGGATTAGCTCTCTTATCTTGTAAGAAATAAGATAATATTCACAAAAACCAACTCCAAGAAATCAAGATTTCAAAAAAATATAATAATAAAACTTCATCTGACCACTTGTTAGTTTCACAGATTATCAATCAAAAACAAAAGGCATATTTTGGATTATCAATCAAGACAAAAGGCAGATTATCTTGGGTTTTGTTTTCTTTTGAGGTGCTAAGCCCATGTAAACAATTCATGTTGTGTCCTATCGAGCACAGGGTTCAAAGTATCATCCCTTGAGTCAGTCCAGCAGCGTCCATAGATGGATGGCCCTACTGGCTTGGATAAAAAATACATCACGGTGGCCCAGCTGCAGACAGCAGGTGGTTGGTGTAGTTAGTGGGGATAAAACATTTGCATCAGGTGGGGATCCTCATAGGCTTCCAATCAAATTTTCTACAAAATTTGGAATGATATTCTTACAAGCATATCAACATACACCTTACATGCAAAAATCCTCAAAACAACTTTTCATGATCCAGTCATCCAAATAGAGATTCATAACCAAAATGAAGACTAAAAATCAAAATGCAACATCACCTTTTCAGATTAGCAACAGGTGAGAGCTCAACAACTTTCTATTACTGTTGATGGCCAGAGATGCGGTAGGTTTTAGCGGTTGGTGGATGCGGGTTAAGGCTTGCAAATCGAGAGTTAGAGAGAGAGAGAGAGAGAGAGAGAGAGAGAGAGAGAGAGAGAGAGAGAGAAGTAGATCGCAAGAGAGAGAGAGAGAGAAGCATATCGCAAGAAAGATTGAGAGGGAGATGGAGAAGGAGAGACAGATCTAGAGAGATCTGAGATTGAGAAGGAGGAGAGAGAGATCATGGGAGAGGAAGAGGGTGAGAGAGAGTACTAGATGGTGAGCAAGGGTGAGAGAGAGAGAGAGAGAGGGAGGGCCGGTAGCAAGAGAAAAAGGGGGAAGGCTTGGGCGCGCGACTCTATTTTGAGCGCGAGCCCAAGTTTGGGCGAGACTGGACGGTGCTCTGTGGGCCCCACCATGATGTATGTGTTTCATCCATGCCATCCATCCATTTTTACAAATCACATTAGGGCTTTATGTCAAAAATTAGAGGGATATAAATCTCAGGTGGTCCACACCACATGAGAACAATAGTGATTGGATATCCACCATTAAAATCCTCCTAAGGCCCACTGAACTGTTTATTTGACATCCAATCTGTTGATTTGGTTATACAGGACCAGATGAAGGGAAAAAACAAAAATCAACTTGATCCAAAACTTTTATGGCTATTGATCATATTTTTAATGGTCGACGCTCATTCAACACTGTTTCCTATAATGTGGTGCACTTGAGATTTGCATATATCTCATTTTTGGTCTCATATTGTAAAATTAGGTGTAAAAATATATGGACGGCATGGATGAAACACATACATCATGGTGGGAGCCATAGAGCACCGACCACCAGTCATTGGCTAGTGTCAAGGGGAGTAGTCAATCTGTTCCCAAGCGTACAAAGTAAATCCTATGAGACAAAAAATGATTTATTCATTTTATCCACTCCATCCATCCATTTTAACATATAATTTTATTACATAAACTCAAAAATGAAGCCTATAAAAATCTGAAGTGGACCACATCTATAACGACTCAAAAAATTCTGTACAATGGTCTGAGTACCACCTCGACCAGAAATCACTTAAGATTAAATCCTTTAGAAATTTGACAAAGTTAACTACGTGCTAAACTAGATTAGCCATGAAATCCAATGGAATCGCTTTAAATATGATCTGCAAGACCCAAAACTTGTAGAATCATTGTCGCTAGGTTACCCTAAAGTCCAGGATCAAACTCATTACCCGACTGCTCTTGTGAGCACATTGCAACTCTGTATCAGGTCTGGACCGTACATCGGGAGTCCGAATAATACGAAGTTAAGGAATTAAGACCGCCTCGCTGGGCTTGACAACCATCTCGGAAATCAAATCCAGACAGTGTCCCATGGCTGTTCGCTTGAGTCCGGAGCGAGAGAGTGTGAAAACACTTGTTTTCTTTACAAAATAAATATCTTGAATAGTGATCTGGCACGTGTCGCTTATGGACTTTTTGCAAGCAACCAGACCGTCAGAATTTGACCCAAATACACCCTCGGATTAGGAAAATTTTCATAAACATATCCATGTACTTGGAATTTCTGATCGAAACCCGCTGACCGTTGAACTGAAACTGGTCCGCCACACGTGATCTGGAAACCCTACTGGAATGAAAACTTAACTCCACCTAGATCCAAGGTTGGTGAGCTTAAGTCCGACTTTTGGCTCAAGGAGGCCCACTAGAAATGCTCCGTTGAGCTGGTAAAGTATCACTTTGGTTATAACCCAAGTATACCTTGACCTTAAGTCTATTTCAGAGAGTTTTTATGCTATATAAGGACCTTAGAACCCCCTCTCTCATAGCCATACGAATTTGAGAAAAAACCCTAAGTGAGAAGAGAGATAGAGAGGGAAAGGTAGAGAATTGTGGGAGATCCTTCCTACTACTATCCCTTGCCGCTACACAAGCTACACCACCCCTTTCTTGTCGCTTTCCCGGCGATACCGACTTCATTTTAAGGTAAGAAACCCTAACCCTAATCTGTTTTGGGGTGCGAAAGTTGTAGGTTATGAAATAGCTAACCTATTTCATTCTTTAGGCTACCAAACTACCGAATACGGAGGCTTAACAAACCTAACTGATTCGTTGCGATTCTACGGTATAAGGTGAGGACTTTAGGTGTATAGGTTACGCTTTTCAACGCTTTCAATGTCAGATAATGATAGATTCATGATCTGCATGTAATTGCACATGTGCAAAGTGCTGTCTGTTTACCGTTTCGATTAAAAATGAAAAATATGGAATTCTACATACTCTAGGTATTTGTAGAAGGTACCGTATACATACAAATTTTGGAAATGTGTTTGACATGATTATTTGTTGTATAAATATATCATATGTGGATAAATTACTTGTTTGGCGAAAGGACTCACCCTAATACATGTTTTGCTTATATACATTATGTATGTTGAAATTGTGTATTCTAGAAAATACCGTATACGTATAAATTTTGGAGATGTATTTGTCATGATTATTTCCTGTATGAATATATTATACAAGGATAAAATACTCGCTTGGCTAAAGGATAGCCCTAATACATATTTTACTAACATACACCATGTATGTAGAAATAGTGTATTCTAAGTGTTTGTGAAAATGCTTGTGAGAGTAAGTGCTTGGATGTTAGTGCCTTGGTAGGTGTTGACATGGGATTCTCAACTACCTTAGAGACATGTATGATTTCCTCCATGTGGTTGTTTACTTTAACCACTTATGAAATATATGTGTTTGTATTCCTATTTATATAGTGCTTTATAATATGCTCTAAACATGCTTTATAACATGTTTTATAACATGCTTGTTAACATGCTTGAATTACTTTGTTTATTATGCTTTACACCACATGCTATGAATAAGGATTGATTGAGTTTGGGACTATGTCTATAGTCCAGACAATCGGTACCAGACTTGAGGACGTGGTTGAGATTCATGTCACCATGAAAGATGTGTTTGACGAACCCAAGTCGTCCTTCAGTTGGCGACAATGGTTAGGCCACACGAAGTGCTCATGCACTTCATGTCGTTCAGCGGATTGTGCGCTCGTGCTAGTCAGGCTCGTCAAGTAACCCGATATGTCTAATGTATGTTCACCATGTTTGGTCGCTACTACTTGAACCTAGGGTACCAAACTTACCAGTGGAATCCCGTTAACCATGGTACCTCGATCCGCTAAGACTCATGAGCCGGGCATGGTGGTATGGTACACCGTGGTTAAGTTGTCGGCCTACGCTGGGGCCACGTGCCTCCCCGTAGTGACCAGTGAGCAACCAGACTCGTGAGCTGATTATGGTGGTATGGGAGACTATATTCAAGCTGTCGGCCTACACTGCTTGATGGGTGATGGGGGAGTGGTGCAACGATTTCGTGTAACAGCCCTAGCAGCCCTGACCGTACCCGGTGTAATGAACTCGAGCATACTCTAAATCTGCGGTGAGGCGATGAGCTTTCCCGTAGTAACAGAGTATAAACTAGGTCTGTATTGATAAGGTGATGGGGGAGTAGTGCAACGATTCCGTGTAACAGCCCTGACAGCCCTTGCAGTGACCTAAAAACACACCATCGTATGAGATTGTCTAGGACTGACGACCCTAGAATGGATCATGTTTGAGAATGATACAAGGGAGGTACCTTAGTTTCTCAATCCTACTATTTGAAATGAATTAATAACAACTCGGTAATCATGCTCATCATGCATTGCATGTGCTTGGAAGATGTGGAGCACTGAGGAAAGCAAGCATACCGCGAACGTAAGATGGTGTCGCATGAGGGAGTATGTCGGTGAGGGCATCCATCATGACTGCATTCATACTTGTATTAATAAGAGTAGTTAGGAGTGTTTGATTATACTGCTTTATCATTACTGCTTGACTGAGTCGATAACATGTTGACTTATGCTTTATTGTTCCACTGAGTTAGCTACTCACTGCCACGTTACGGGACAGTGTTGTACACACCAACCAGACTCTGTCTCAGGTTTAGATGAGCTGGCGACTCAGGAGGCTGAGCCGGACTATGGTGAGGACCAGGACGAGTTCTCATTTATGCAATATTCTGGCGGCTTCGACTAGACTGCCGGATCGACGGGATTTACTGGGATTACATTCTTAGATGTATTTTTGACCTTTTTGAACATAAAACAGATATATGTATATAGTGACTCTGTTGGATTCATACTCTGGAGATTGAGATAGTTTTGTTTCTTTTACATACATATATATACAGTTTCAGTCTTCCACTTGCCTTTATACAATTGATCTGGAGTATGAATTACTTTTTTGGTATAATCTCACTCATGTTTATTGCTCTAACATAGACAACATTTAATCATCATTATCTATGTTGCATAAGTGATGCGTTAGAACTCGGAAGTTGAGTTCATGCTCGACCTCCGAATTTCAGGGCGTTACAACATCATAGAAAATAGTATAAACTGAACGTCTACCATTAAAAAAATAATTGGTAGACTGAAGTTTTGGATCAAGTTGATATTTTAGTTTTCCCTTCATCCATGTATTTGTGATCTATTGAACAGGTTGGATGACAAATAAAAATCACTGTAGGCCATAGGAAGATTTCAACGGTGGAAATCATTATTCTCACTATTTCCTATGGTATGGTCCACTTCGTCCACATTGTCCTGTTGAGAGAGAGAGAGAGAGGGAGGACAGAGAGCGAGAGAGTGAGAGAGGGCACGAGAGTGAGAGTGAGAGAGGACAGATAGCGAGAGAGACTTCAAGTCTCTCTCACGAGCGGTCATGGGTCATGTGGTCGGTGCTCTGTGGGCCCCACCATGATGTATGTGCATGTTTCATCCTTGCCATCCATCTATTTTTCATTTCATTTTATGGTATGAGATAAAAAATGAGGTATATCCCAATCTCAACTGGACCACATTATAGGAAGCAGTGTTGAATGAGCGTCGACCATTAAAAACCTTTTGGGGGCCATATAAAGTTATGGATCAATCTGATATTTTTTTCCCTTCATTTGGGCCTGTATGACCTAATCAACAGATAGGATGTCAAATAAAAAGTACAGTGGGCCTTCGAAGGGTTTTAATGGTGGATATCCAATCACTATTGTTTTCTTGTGGTGTGGTCCACTTGAGATTTATATCCCTCTCATTTTTGGTATCAGGCCCTAATATGATTTGTAAAACTGGATGGACGACATGGATGAAACACATACATCATGGTGGGACCCATAGAGTACCGACCAACATCCAAAAACGGTTACTCGCCTCGATCTTACTACATATGAGAAAGATATTAGGCAAACAAGATTTATCAACAATTTGAGTCAATTTTGATTTAAACATCTGAAGTTATTTACTCTTCAATTTGAACTAATTAGATTGTCTGAAAATGGTTAAAGGTTGTTCATAATATCAAAAATATATGAATGAATAGAAAACACAAACATCAGATTGATCAAAAACTTCTATGGCCTCCAAGAAATTTTAAATGGTAGAGGTTCAATCACACTATTTCCTATGGTGTGGTCCACTTGAGCTTTGAATATGCTTCCTTTTTGTTCTTTAGACCTCAAATTATCTATTAACATGGATGAATAGAGTGGATAAAATAAATAAATAACGGTGGACCCCATAGAGTTTACTCTGGTAAGGGCAATGAGTAACTCACTTAAATGTAATGGAGAAAGGGTTTCCTTAAAACATTCATAATCATATATTGGGCCCCACTATGATGTATGTGTTGTATCCACACCGTCCATCCATTTTGAGATATTATTTTAGGGCATGACCCAAAGAATGAGGCAGATAAAAACATGTAGTGCACCTCACCACAGAAAATCCAAATATAGCAAATAGGGATTTCGAATCCCAAATCCCAAATTAGGAATTTCAGATCCCCATCCCCAATTCCAGATTACGATTAGGGATTTCAGAACCCAAATCCCTAATCCAGTTACAATTAGGATTTCAGATCCTTAATCCCTATATTCGTTCATGGATTAGGAATTTAAATCACACAATTAGGGATTACAAGATCTAGTTTCCAGAGCTTGGATTGGAATCTAATAATTGGGGATTGTTATATACCCTTACCTATATTTCTGGGAGATAGCCATGGAGGCCATAGCCGACATCTCTGCTGGTCTTCTATGTCTCTTCATCTCCAAGATCCTGGCCTTACACTTCATCTCCATCACAACCAGCACCTCCACCTCTCTCTGCGGCAGCTATTATCGTCGCAAGGAGAGGGTCTCCTAATAGATGCTGGCGGCATATGTGGTTTTCAAAAAAAAAAATGCTCTCTTTAATCAACTCAGTCACATAACATGATTTTTTTAAATGTTCCAAATACATTAATGAAGCTAAAGAATGAATATATAATTTACAAGAATTTTTTAAAGAATACAAACATTAATTTTTTATGGCACAACCCCAAATACACTTTTCTTTAATCGACCAAAAAAGGAGAAGATATGGGGTGATGGAAGAGCCAGCAAGCAACCATGAGATGTGACGGGTTGAAAATTTCTCTCATTTGGATTTATGCACAACTCTAAAAGGGTAACCCACGAGTTTAAGAAAAAATGTGTGGGGGACCACAAATCTAATGAGGAATGAAAGTGAAGGAATGTAGCAAAAATTATGCGGAAAGAGAAGAAAAACTCTCCCATGATCAAAAATTTCTTCCACCGAATGCTCTAATAACATTAAAAAATTTATAAAGGTGTATTGAATATGAAAAGTGTGATGGGTTCACTTTCATGAATTATCATATGTTTTCCCAAGCCTTGTAGACAAAGTAATTGAATACTAGTTGTTATCTTTTACAAAGATAAAACCTATTCAAAATTTGAAAGACATTGCGTTCATCTAACAATATTCAAGGGTGCATCTGGTTACATAAACACACCCTAAATTCTATACCATTGTATGAGATGCACTTGACCATTGATAAAGATAAGAGTTTTCCTACAATACATCAAGATGGATTGCAGTAGGATACATTAGTATTCTAGCAGTAGGACTAGGGTCCTTTATGATAACCCAAATCATTTAGACAACGTGATTCACCTTAGACAGGATGTTCAAAAATACTTCTAGATTAAAATATTTCAACCATTTAATTACACAAAAGTTAAAGGAGAAAATTTGTAAAAATAAAAAAATAAATAAAAATTAAAAAAAAAAAGAGTCAAATGATCAACTTGTTGAAATATTTCAATGAGAGGTAAAATTTCATTTTTGGGTCACTCAATCTAAGGTGAGACCTATCATGTGAACGGCTTGGATCATTTTTTTAATGATCCAAGACCAAAGGCTAAAGTACAAAACGCGTCTCATAATACTAAATTCTCCTTCATTCTAAGAAACCACAATGGGATTTAATTTTTTATTGATATAATTTGACCTTTAATCATTTAATTATTTTACTTTATTATCACCTATGGATGGTTATTGAAAGCTTAGGATCTTCCCATGTAGAAATTTGTGAAGGGACACGAACCCTAAGTCCACTACTAGGTTGTGTCTGCTCCATCCTTCAGGAAAATCCATCAAATTTAAAATACAAATTTTGGATTTTTATTTTAAAAATCTCAAAAAATTTCTCATATTTTAATTTTTTTCTCAAAAATTTCAAAATGTCGATTTTTTCTTCAAAAGCATTATTTTGTTCTCAAAATTTTTCTTAAACACGGTTAAAATTTCTAAACCTTTTAATATTCTTTTTCATGTGATATTACAAATCATTTAAATATTACCTTTTAATTTACACACACACACACACACACACACACACACACACACATTTTTATCGACAAAAGTATTTAAAAATTAAAACATTTTTACATTATTACCTGGCCTAAAAATGGGTTGGAGAAACATAGGGGCGACAACACATCATCAAAATCTCACTTTTGTTATCTAACTTTTCAATTTTTCTTATCAAAATACAAAATTCAGTTTTCTTTTTTTAAAAATATATATTTTTTACAATTTGTCAAAATTTTCACAAATTTGTTTAATTTTTAAAATTTTCTTTTTAAAAATATCATTTTTTAAATTTAACTTTTGTTATATAAATTTTTAATTTTTCTTTTCAAAATACAAAATCTAGTTTTCTTTTCTAAAATATATGTAGTATTTACAATTTGTCAATTTCTTCACAATTTTGTTTAATTTTTAAAATTTTCTTTTTCAAAATATTATTTTTTAAATATCAGTTTTGTTATATAACTTTTTAATTTTTCATGTCAAAATACAAAATCTAGTTTTCTTTTTTAAAATATATATTATTTACAATTTGTCAATTTTTTCACAATTTTGTTTAATTTTTAAAATTTTCTTTTTCAGAATATCATTTTTTAAATATCACTTTTGTTATAACTTTTTTTTTTTTTTTTTTGTCAAAATACAAAATCTAGTTTTCTTTTTTTAAAAATATATATTATTTACAACTTGTCAATTTTTTCATAATTTTGTTTAATTTTTAAAATTTTCTTTTTCAAAATATCATTTTTTAAATATCAGTTTTGTTATATAACTTTTTAATTTTTCTTTTCAAAATACAATATCTAGTTTTCTTTTAATATATATATATATATATATATATATATATATATATATATATATATATATATATATATATATATATATAATTTGTCAATTTTTTCACAATTTTGTTTAATTTTTAAAATTTTCTTTTTCAAAATATCATTTTTTAAATATCACTTTTGTTATATAACTTTTTAATTTTTCTTTTCAAAATACAAAATCTAGTTTTCTTTTTTAAAAAATATATTTTTTTACAATTTGTCAATTTTTTCACAATTTTGTTTAATTTTTTAAATTTTCTTTTTCAAAATATCATTTTCTTATCGAATTTTCTCTTTTCAAAATTATCATTATTATTCAAAGTTCTTAATTTTTATTTCAAAATCTAGATTTTTATAAAATTACATTTTTTTTTTTCAAAATCTAAATTTTTTTCTTAAACATTGTTAGTTATTTTTCTAAGCTTTTAAACTTTTTTTTTTCGAAATTCATAAATATTTTTGTTCTTAATTTTTGACTTGAGCATTGGAGACGGTTTACGACCATCTCTAATGCAGACAGTCTTTGACAGTATCAAATGACCACTATAAGACGGCTAAGGACCGTCTCTAATAGAGACAGTCTTTGACAGTCTCAAATGGGACCTGATATGGAACTTACAAACCAGTAAAAGACGGCCGATGACCGTCTATAATTAAGACGGTTCTTGGCAGTCTCAGATTACCAATAAAAGATGGCCAATGACCGTCTCTAATACGGACAGTCTTTGACCGTCTCAAATGACAGCATATGAGATGGTCAAAGACCGTCTCTAATAGAGACGGTCCTTGACAGTCTCAAATGGAGACAACTAAGAACCGTCCCTAATACAGACAATTTTTTGCAGTCTCAAATTGTAGGAAAAGATGGCCAATGACCGTCTCTAATTGAGACGGTCCTTGACAGTTTCAGATTACCAGTAAGAGACGGCCAATGACCGTCCCTAATACGGACAGTCTTTGACCATCTCAAAAGGTCGCATATAAGATGGTCAGAGACCGTCTCTTATTTTAGACGGTCAATGGCCATCTTTTATCTGCAGTTAACAACGGTTTTTGACCGTCATAAATGATTTGTAGACGTTAAAATTTTTAAGACAATATTAAGGACGGTCAAGGGCCGTCTAAAAGTTTAGAGACGGTTTACGGCCGTCTCTAAAGCGTCTTTAAACCAAGCAATTTTAGAGACGGTCCAGAACCGTCTCTAAATCCGTCATTTTTTTTCCATTTTTCACGTAGTGTATATCATATGTGGGATCCACAAACTGTGGGCCCCACCATGACATTTATGAGCCATCCAACCTATTCCAAGGATCACAACTTCCTAGAGGAAAGGGGTATACAAGTTTCAGTCTAGTCCAAATCTAGACCCTTCATGATGCTTATTTCTAATCCAAACCGTAAGTGGCAGGCTTGCTAAAGAGGTCTGGCCCTAGACCACTTTCACATGTACGCCAAAGATCATAACATTTTAAGTTATGGACTCAAAAATCAAACTGACCTAAAGTTTAGGCAAGCCACACATGCAAGAAGTATGGAGGTTGAATGTTACTATTGAGTATTACCATGGGGCTACCATATTGTATGAGTTATACCCACTACATCTCATCCTAAGAACTATTTTAGCCATGAAACCCTAATTCATGTTTAGATCAATTCAAAACACCCCTTCAAACAAGCAAATATTGCATCAATTTGAAACCGACTTAAAATCATGAACTTCTGCTACGCTTTGGGCCCAAATAGGCCTAAACTCTAGCCCGTTTGATATTAAAAGTGCCAAGCCCATGCAAGGACCATTTTAAAAAATGCCTAAAGAAATTTTATTCATATCCTTAGCCACTGACACTGCATCTGGGGGAGTCCAGAAGCCACACGCCATTGGAGATGGAATTTGGCTACCATATGCCAATGCTAAACAGTGGAATCCAACTATCGTACGCCGGAATGTGATGAAGAGGCTCCGATGGCATATTGATGCATGGTTTCTGGCTTGTTGTTATAGGTGGCTGGGCTACCCATTGATACCGATGTAAGCATCAACCGAGGTAGGATGTTGCCGGTATGCATGGTTGACGTTAAAACATCTCTCAATCACAGGCCATGAGAAAGAAGTAGAGCCGAATGGATGAAATCCTGATTCTCGAGAACCCATCAATGGTTAAAAGATCCGGTGTCGGCACCCCATAAAAATGGAAATGGCATACATGGTTGTTGGTGGCAAGAAGTTTCACAATGCCGTCTAGCTCACCATTGGTAGCATTAGTTTTATATATATATATATATATATATATATATATATATATATATATATATATATATATATATATTGTTGCCATGTTCCATGGTTGCTACCCCTCTTCCAACGATAAGAAAATCCCTTCCTTGTAGTTGGCCATTGCATCTGTCATTAATAATTGCCTGCTCTCCATCTCAGCAATGATGAAACCCAGTTTACAATTTATCCAAATGGAGTTTTACCCACGTCGCTACTACCAGAGAAGGTATGATTAGGGTTTCTAAAATCTTTGCCCGGTCTGGATGTGAAGCTAGTAACAGGTTTGTCGAATGGTTTATTGTCACCCATGGCAACCGACAATAATTTCTCCTCTTTCTGCTAAGAAGGCTGATGACCATAAATGTTGGCACAATTTCTACTAGTTTGATAGGATTGGTTGCCTGGAAAATGCTAAAATCCAGTAGCTCACTCGATTGCCCTATTTAATAAAAATGGATTTTAATAGGAGCCATTTAGGCAGCTTGAATCCATCAACACATCATCAACATGAATGGTTCAGGTTTGTCTAAATGATGGATTTCATATGGGTCAAGCCAAGAATTCATGAAAAAATCACCATGATTAATGCATAAGCGGCTTTAATATAAATTATTAAACTTAATCGTGGAAGAAAATTGCCAATCTATGCATCAATTCAAAGAGATACAAAATGTAATGACCCTGATTTTTTTTAGCCATATAAGAATCAGACTAACCAAATTATTTAGTGCTTTTTAACAAAACCAAGTACTTAGCCCTAGTTGGTAAGGGTACTCTCGGTGGAAGGAAAAGATAGAGGATTGATACATGACATTGCAATAATTATCTTTTTGCAAAAAATTTCAAAATATGGAGGAAGCTTCTAGAGTGAGGTCTTTCTCTCTATAACAAGAGGTGAGGCATAGGGATTTCTCCTACAAAAACACTAAGTCAGTAACAAAGGAGGGAGAAAGATAAGGAGATCATGGAGAGAGAGAGAGCTTCCAATAGTAGAATTTCTAACTTCCTTTTTTATTTTTTTATTTTTGTATTTTGATCTAATAATCCTAGATCTACACAATGAACGACATGGATCGGCCCTACGTTCATTGTTTCCATCTATGGATGGTTTTAAGGAGGAGTCGGCCTTTGCATGAAACCTCTTGTTTTAGGGATTGGGTAAGGATATCCAGAAGTGTTGATTCTGATCCATTCAGATCTCTTATTTCCCGAGGCTAAAATACATAAAAGCACTAGATATTTCAATGAATTGACCATTGGACTACCCACACCAAACGATGGTTAGTCAAAACAGTACCAGATCGTGCCATATAAGATGATCCAAATCCACTCAATTTTGTGTCTTCTTGAATTTAATAATTATGGAAATAAATTAATACTTTAGATTCGACCCATGTGTGAAGGAAACCCATAAAACAAGTGAATAGGGAAAATTCCTAAAAACTTCGCAAACTTCACAAAACCATATAACTGGGAACAGAGATGCAGGGTGCCACTATGGACTTCACAGTGCAACCGTGACTCGTGAAGAGTTCCATAGTGCCACCATGGATGTTTGTCCATACTTCCTTCATTTTGCGGTGTTCCTTCTTTTTCCCTTTCGGAACTCATTTCCAATAGCTTTTATAACATGAAAACTTTATGTTTTTTTTTTTTTAAAATCCTTTAAACCATCTTAATTGGGCATTGAGTCCTAATTTCTAAAGCATATGATCGCTCAATGGATTTATCTCTACCAATAACTAGTGAGTGAATCCCAACATGTCTCATACTTGTACAATTAAGACAGATGATGTGACTGCTGTGAATGTTATGATTGACATGATTAACTTAGTGAAAGTACCATTATTTGTCAATACACATGAATGTTGAGTCCATGAGTTAAGTGAGCCCCAAATTGAAGACTACAAAACCAAAGACTCAGCCAGTTTGAAGAAGTTTGAGTGTTCATATAGGTAAACAAAGCGTCACTTCCCTAACCAAACCCCTAAGGTATATGACCCCTCTTATAAAAACCTAATCTTACCCAAAAATGTATTTTCAAAATCATTGGTAAGCATTAGTTTAGAATGGTTCTAGAGTTGGTGGAAAGATGAATTAAATAGGTAAATTCCATGCCCTGTCGATTGCATCGAAGTGCAATCGAGGATGGCTTTGATGGCATCAAAATCCCAGCCTAATTAGTCTAACAACAAACTGAACATAATCTAGGTATTGTCAATTGCGTCAAAGGTAGTTCAATGACATCGAAACTTATGTTTCGATGGCATCGAACCTACTTCGATTGCATCGACCTTGGGTTATTTCTCTCCACCAATATTGAAAAACTCAAAGTGTTCTTCGATGCGATCGAACCACTTTCGATAGCATCAAAGTAAGTTATCGATGTAATCGAAGATTGTTAAATAACATTGATATATGGACCAGTTTGTTTCAAGAAAAATCTTATATCTCGATTGCATCGAATCCATATCGATGGCATCGAAGGTTTATCGATTGAATCAAATTTTGTTCCAAACTGTCCAGTGAGCTTTAATGGGAAAATCATTTTTTATTCTCGATGGCATTGTTCTACAATCGATGGCATCAAATCTGAGCTCATTTAGTTCAGGAACCAAAGTGTATTTTTTTAATGAAAAATCCTGATGGCATTGAACCATCTCTCGATGTCATCGAAGTAAGCTTCGATGGCATCGAAGGATGGTCGATAGCATTAAGTAGAATCTGTCCTGTACTTATTTGAAAATCATAGTGCAGAGTTTCGATACAATCAAAGAAGGTTCGATGACATTGAAGGAAACTTCGATGGAATCGAAGACCCTTCGATGACATCGACACGAACAGATTTCTACCCATTTTTTTACCATTGAGATTTTTCCTTTATATATCAATTGGGTTACCTTTTAGAGAGATGAGCGAGTATTGAAGAGAACTTTGAGAGAGTTATTACCCTTCCCATCAATACCTCTTTCCCATAGGAGATCATCATTCAATCCAAGTCTTAAATATATTTATTGGTATAATCATAACTTAGATTGAAGAATGAACTCCGACCTTCATTGATAATCTAACAATACTTCTTAAACACAAATCATTGTGATGGGATCTTTAAAGGCTTTGCTCATAGGAATCTTCTCTATATCTTAAATGCATATCATTAATTAGAGTAGATCAACTAAACCTTAAACCTAACAACCTTAGTACCTCGATTGGAGCATCTACAAGAGGTTGTAGTTCAAGGGAACCGAAGACTCTTCACCACTCGGAAGTTTTTCAATTACATGTGCTAAAACAAGGCTCACTCACTTATAAGTATATAGAGTCCATCAAATCTGAATCCATTTCCCTATGTAGGATTGAGATTCAGAGTTTGAGTTGGCAAACTCACTAAGACCTTTCGTAGGCCTCTGACTAGAGAATATGTGTTTTTGTCCTTGTGTAGGACTTACACGTTAGGTTCTTGGGTAGGACCTTAACCCGTGGCCTAAATTTTTGTGTCTTTGTGTAGGATATAAAATGTAGGTCTTTGGGTAGGACCTTGGCCTATGTGGCCTAAATTGTTAGGCTCTTATGTAAGTCCTTTGATTTTGTGTAGGGCATAAAGCATTGGGTTTTTCTGTAGGACCCTTGCTCTTTCGTAGTGCATAAACTTTAAAGTCCTTGTTTAGGGCCGTAAAGGTTTGTGGTTAACCTGATTTAAAACTTCCCATAGTGAAATCTGGTACACTCTAGGAGAGTGAGTTCGCCAGGAGTGAACCACTATATATCATTGTGCTTGGGATTGTCTTTGTACATGTGTTTAATTATGCTTATGTGGTTTAAATATTTAATTATAATTCATGATTGAACGAATGTTTAGGATTGATAGGAATCACATCCCACGCACTCATATACACTATAGGCTAACTGCTTAAATTGGAAATCATGTGTAGTTAGCCTATGTGATGGGACCCTCTATTGGTTTAGAAGCGTTAGAGTTACTTTGCCTTAGTTTAATTAGTAAATCAATATAAGTTGGGGCATCATTTTTTTTAGTTAAATAATTTTTTAAAAGTCCTATTCATCCCCTCTAGGACACTTAAACATAATTTCATACTTCAATTAGCGGTCTAGCCGTAATTTCACTTAAATTTTTTGTATTTTTGTGCTATCATGATTTTAGTCATATGATACATGTTTTTCAAATATTTATGACATATATTGAATATGTGAACATACCAAACATTGATAGCATGAATTTGTTGTTTCCTCTCACTGAGAGATGTATCTATTGACTAACCATGTCGATGCATAGACATTGAACATTCATTACATGCATCCATAACGCTCCTACACTGATTCCTAGAAGTATGCTCTAGATGACTGCATGCACACCTCATGCCTGGGTTCCCAGGGGATCTCCCTAAAATTACACATGGCGGGCCCACGAGCTATGCGTGGAAGCTTGGTGGGGCTAAGGAATGAAGGCTATATCATGGAAAGTGATTAGGACCAAATAAAATTTTAGTCAATTAAAACACAATTGTCTACTCAAACTAATATACAAATTAAACTAAGTAAGACAATTAACATCAAAGCAACCAAGCCATTAAAGGGTCCAATAACATAGAGTATAAAGGATGTGACAATTAAGCAACTAGTCTGTAAACATTATAGTGTACATGTGTGTATGGGATATGCTACCTATCAACTCCCGGCATTTGTCAAATCATGTATATGTCAAATTATAAATTCAATCACCAAGCATAATTAAATAAGTGCTCAAATAATAATTTCAAACATGAGCATGTATAGTAGTTCAGTTTCACTATCAAATGTTTTAAGTGAGGTTCACCTCTAACTTTTACAATCCTACATAAGGACCATCTCCCGCAAGAGACTCTATGTGATTTTCTATAAGCTCGCCATGAACCTTGTTCTTACACAAGAACCTACTGGCGTACACTCTTGTCGAAGGTTCCTGCGAGAGACTTTAGTTGGTTTTTTATAGGCTATCCAACAATCTCAGTCCTAATCCAAGGACTTGCATTTAGTCCCACCATAGGCTCCCATAGAGATTAACATGTGTGCACCCGTGTCTGGTGAATTCGGCCATACACAAGATCCTAAGTCATACACAGGAACCTATTTGAGTTTGGGTTACAAACTCTTACCCTCGATCTTGCATAATGAAATAAAGTATGGAATCACTCAATGTCACTTGTCGAATTGAGCCCCATTGATGCGCCGATCTTGAGTCTCTTCTTTAAAGCTCTCTCGTGCTTGAATCCGCTCATCAATTACCACCCCCCCTTGTTGAGGGTCGAATAGTGCATATTAGACCCCGATTAATACCTGATTTTATGTACATGATAGTTCTTAATGTCATATGTTAATGGTGTTTTGCTGCAGGATGCAATTACGATGCGTGGATTGGAAAAGAGTATTAAAAGCATGGACTTGACGTTCCGAAGTCACTAAAGCTATAAACGAACTCCAAGGGACCAAGATCAGTGGATTTACACGCCAGAGATCCGAGAAAATTGAGAAACTGAAGCTCAAGTAACCCGAAATTGGTCCAAATTCAAGATCATAGGGTTCCCGTCATCCGATTGGTTTGAAACTTCATACATGGCTTTGGGGCCATAAATTAACCGTACATGTAAAATTTCATCCATTGGATCCTCCTGAAGGTGGCTCAATGAACAGATCAGCCCCCATATCCCTGATTTGGGACCCGCCTGATAGTTGGATATGCTTCAACTTTGGTCTCAGCCCCTTAAAGAAGATGATACAGCAGATGGACGGCGCAGATGTCTCATGCTATATTACTGTGGACCCCACTGCGACTGCTGTGTACACCTGCACAGGTGCACCGGATGTGCACAAAAACATCCTAAAGTCGGTCAGCATGCGCTGACCGACTCTTCCGTCTAAATTCCAAGAAAAAACGGCAATTGCCGTTTTCGTTTTTTTTAACAGAGACTTGCGGCCTCTGTTGTGGGCCACCACCATACATCAACAATCCAATCTGGACCGTCCACTAGACTTCTACGGCCCATATCACTAGAGCCTAGGTGACCGAATTGTAGAAATAAGTGGAGATCGGTTTCCATTCGTCCAGTTAAAGGACTGACGGTGGTACGAAGAAGATCGGTGGGACACACCAATTTTGGTCCAAAAATAGTCCATTTTTACGGAAATCTCACGGGCATTCCAATGGACGGAGTGGATTTTCCACCTGACGCTGATCAGGGGCCCACCGATTTCAACAGCGAACCCATCTTACGCAGGCCCTGTTTCCACGTCCGGCGCTGACTGATTTCGGGGAGATGGTAGGCCCATGGTGATGATCGGACGGCCGATCTGGACCGTCTATCGTGTGTATCTGTCCAAAACGTCCCAGGGGACGTTGATCTTTTGAATGAACGACACGGAAATTGGGAGTTGGGAGGCTCCGATTTTGACTGTGTAAAAGAAGTCGGTTGCGCATATCTTCGCACCGACTCCGCCTGACGTGCGGAAATCCGACCTCTCATCTTATAAAGAAAGAGAGGAGGATCACTCGGGGGAGAGCTGGGGAGCAGGCAGCCGTGGAGGCATCACGTGGAGCATCTCATCTTTTGGCTTGGCTTGAACGGGAGAGAGAGGAAGCTAGTATTTGTGTTTTCTTTTCTTTTTTCTTTTGATTTAAGGGATTCAGCCCATTCATGTTGGGCTGAACCTCTTAGCTAGGGCTAAGAGGTGAAGCTTGTAGCGTGATGGGTAGTTTCCTATTGTTTGATTCATGTCGATGAACCCTCTCTGATTATAGTTTGATATATGGAGTGCCTTTAGTTTTTAATGGTTTGTTGTGACTTAAATTACAATAGATCTGCGATATCTTCTGGTATTTTCATACATGTATGGAGGTTATGATCGTAGGGACCCTGTTGTTCACCATTGCCCCTTGGACATGGTTGGATGATGGAACTTTCCTTGACTTTCATACATCTCTCTGATTGGCTGTGGGTTGGTTGAATTCTATTGTTTGCTTTGTCTCACGGGCATGGTTTTGTAATGGAATCCATTCTAATTTACATCTGTCTTATCTCTTGAAAACTATATCAAAGGAAGTTCAGTTGATTTTCATGAATCAAGTGTAGTTCTCCCTGATCTTTACAAGTGGATCCTTGGCACCCTAGTTCCTTACCTCTGATTTTCACAAGTTTTTAGATTAGTGTTTCACCATTATTCCTTAAAAATCATTCGATTTAGATTACATCTTAATCTAGTTCTAGTTCTAGTTATCTTCAGGTTACGAACAGGTTTCAGTCCCTGTGGATTCGACCTCGGTCTCATCGAGTTTATTACTACATCACAACCCTATACTTGGGGAGTGAACAAGTTTTTGGCGCCGTTGCCGGGGATTGACGGTTACGTTTTCTGAGATTAACTAGTTTTTAGGATTAGTTTAAGATTATGATTCTCTAATTTTAGGTAAGAATTTTTTTTCTATTTTTAGAAACTAATATGTTTTCCTGTTTTGTAGGATCCTGACATAAGCTTCTAATTTGGTAATCCCTTTCTAATTTCTCTACTTTTTCTATTTTTAGAATCAGGATTTTCGTTTTAGAAATTTTCTTATTTCTAGGCCTTTATTTATTTTAGAATTTTTTATTATTTATTTTATTTTTTAGAAACTAACATTACTTTCCATTTTAGGATTAAGATTTCATATTTAGAACTTTCTAACTTTAGGCTTAGAACTTTCCTAATTATTTTTTAGAATTTATTTTATTTTATTTTTAGGAACTAGTTTATTCTTTAAAAAAACTTTCCTCTTTTGTTTTTAGAAACTAGGTTAGTTATTTCCATTTTTAGAGACTCTTTCTAATGTTAGAAACTAACTCATCTTTCCTTTATTTTATTTTTAGAAACTTTCCTTTTTATGAATTAGTTATTTTTAGAAATTTTTTTTTTTTTTTTTTTTTTTTTAGGTTTAGATTTTCTATTTTAGAAACTTTCAAAATTTAGGGAACTTTACTTTTTAGAAACTAACTTAGCTTCTAGGTTTAGGGAACTTTCCTTTTTAGAAACTAATTCTCTATTTTGTAGGAACTTTCTAACTTTAGACTTTCTATTTTAGAAGCTAATCTCTTTTGTTCTCTTTTGCAGGATTTTAACATAGGAACTTCTCAATTGGTACTTTCCTTCTAACTTCTCCTCCTCTTACTTTCCATATTGCTGTAGGATCTTTTCCTTTTCCTAGGATTTGATTCAGGGTTAGGATTTCACCATGTATATGCACGAGTGGGAACGTCAATATGCTGAGATAGCTTTTGAGCATGCGAAACAGTGTGAAGGGATGTATGATAATGATGATAGACATCCACCTATGTCTCAAAATTTTCCTGAAATAATCATCGAGAACCGACCTGAGCATAACACTCCATCAGTTAAGAAGTCCTTACGCGATCATATACGGGAGAACAATTCCACCCCACGGACAGTACGTGAGTGTTGGGGTTATCATAACTATGGAAGTGAGAATCATTATCACCCATCTGAGAAAAAGAAAACAATGCGTGATTATATTATGAGTGATAATAAGTATTACCAACCTTCAGATTCTCCCACCTATGATCCGTATGACTATAACCAGTGGAAACATCAATGTCGGGAAGCTGAACCAGCTATATATCATAGTGATAATTCTCTTGGGTCCTCTACTTTTGAAACCCAATCAGAAACAATCCAAGAGGACTCACTTCAGAAGCTCATGAAAGCACAAGAGCAGTTCAATCAACTTTTCATACAATCATGCGAATTGCTCAAATCCTCAATTCCAATAATTCAGTCACATCTTATGGAGAAGGAAGAGGCTAGGTTACCCCAGCTTCATCCCAATCTAGAAGCACATTGCAAAGAAAATTATCATAACTCACTTGTGGCAGAAACTGAAATTACAAATGAGGAATTAGATTCCATTAATGAGCAGATGGTTCAATTTCCCGATGAGTCGATCTCGATGACTGTCCAAAGGAATGATCAAGAGACGTGGGTATCTTTCAAATATAATGATAGTGGCACACTTCACTCACATGACGCACATGATTACACTGATGAGGTAGAGGTTAGTTTATTTGAACCTCAACCCAACCTAGGAATAGAATGTGAGGAATGTGATCCCATCCCAAGTGCACACTGCACGGAACTGGAGGATGATGAGTACTGGGATTCAATTTCAAGTGTGGCCCCTACCAATGATCAAGAGGTTCAGGAAGTTGTCAACTATAAGGATCAACTCCACCTGTCTGACATGACTGATTTGCTTGTGGAGAATGAACCATTTTCAACTAACCCTTCCAACCCTTGTGATACATGTTTGGACCACTGCCCTGAATTGAATGATGATATGATTCGAGCGATGGACGATTTGCTTGATATAACTATGGAATTTGAAACTACCCAGTTAAGGCTACGCACTTTAGACGATTCAATGCCTCCACTGAGAAGCTTCAATGACCAGAGTCTTCACATCAATTCTTCACCTATTGATTGCCCATCTGTCTGTGAAGGGCAAGAGCAAGCGAGCATGCGTCCATCTACTTCAAAAGACGATGGAATCCTTGGGCTCATCATCACAGATTTCGATGCACGAGACGAGTCACTCCCAGCTGACTCTCCCACATCTTTGAACTCATGCTTGGAGGAACACCTTCTGGATCTTAACGACCTCATGATACAAGAAAAGGTGGATTCCTTACATGACACCACCTTGGTGGTTGTCATGGACCAAGCGCACCCTTACTCTGAAGCCACTTCTTCCCCAGAAACTAATTGTTTACCATTAAAGGAAGATGAGCTAAAAATTGAACCGAAGTCTGGAACTTTGGAATGCATTGAGACTACATTACCTCCTGAAAATTTTTCTGAATTTTATCTACTTGTAGTCTCTGATTCACCATGGGATACTAACTTTGAGACTTTTTCTGACACAGGTGAATCATATATACTTTTGATACCTCAGGCGAATCAACGACAAATTTTTTCTAAGGTACATAAGTCTCTCCGGCCATTCATGCTTCTGGGCATCAAAGCTTATTGCAAAAAGGGCTTTTGGATGATCCTGTTGAGAAACCTACTGAGAAATTTATCTAGATATTGGCCGGAAGAGGAACCTTGTGGCATTACCGAGTAGTCTTTTCCCTGCTTTCATAGGATTAGGGTATTGTTTTTTTAGTCTGGCTGAAGACGTTAAACTTAGCGCTCCTGGGAGGCAACCCAGCTTTTGATTCCATGATTAGTCAATTCAATGTTTGTGGGTAACATTGCTGCAAACCCTCACGAGACTACAACTCGTCCACTAGGGGCAACCTAGGGGTTTAAAGGCTTGTTGCATACGCTAAATGCAATCGAGAGCACCTGCGAAAGTGGTATAGGTAGGAGTTTATTTTTGTTCTTGGTGTTTTATTTTCGTGTTTTCTCTCTTACGCTGACTTGCTCTCTCGCTGATATCTTTGGAAAAGCCTCTTGAGTCCTTCGTCTAGGTACTATCTTTCCATCACTTCTCTTACAATTTCATTTTCTCATGTGCATTGCATGCTCATATCTTTTACATTGAGGACAATGTAGATTTTAGGTTGGGGGTGGGAGATTAGGTTACCTAATCAGTGTTTTCTTGGTCTTGAGCAGCTAGAAATTGTGAAAACTTAAAAAAAAAAAAAAATAAAAATAAAAAAAATAAAAAAATTCTGGAATTTCTTGAGAATTCAAAGTGATTTTGACGGCCATCTTGGATTTAGAATTACAGGATAAATGATGTTGGTAACTTATGACTCTTGGATTCAGTTATCTGTTAGACTTCACAGTTAAGTTTGAATTGTTAATTGAGTCATGATTTCACGTGTCACATCTCGCTCTCACAGTAAGGTTTCAGTTTGATATTGAAAGGTGAACTTGGTAATCACTAAGCATGTAAGGAATCAACATGGAAAATTTGCCTATCATGATCTAGCAAAAAAAAAAAAAAAAACCTTTGGAAAGGGTTGGGCGAATAATCTCCACCATAGGTTTGCTCCCTATAGGTGTGGATTTAATTCCCCATGGATAGTATGTGAAAAGGTTTAGGAATATGGTCTGCACCATAGGTTTGCTCCCTATAGGTAAGGACTTGATTCCCCTTCGTGGCACACGTTAAATAGAAAACTCAAAAGCCGGAAGAATGAAAAGAAGAACTGAGAGGCAAGTTCTGGTTTAAGTTGTCCTGAATGCACTTTTGATTGTCAAATGTTACCATGGATAGTGACGACTAGATCTCTTAATGATGGTGAGCAGAGTTTACACTATACACTCATGGAACTCGATGTTTAGAATCATTCTAATTGATGGATTAACATGTTGTAAAACCCGTATCCTAGTTCGTACTGTTCCGATGAATCCTGCGATCCTTTCCGTCGAAGTCCGGCAATCCACGACTGATAATCGACGTTGCGATTGATCGTAAGTCACATCCTTTAGATTCAAGTTGGTTTAATCCGAGACCTGTATCATTGCGACCGCACCGTCGCCGCGGTTCCAACGCCGCGACTCACGCATCGATCCGATACCCTGACCTGAAGATGTGAGCCGACGTTTATTTCGAAGAAACGCCGCGCTTTTACGATCCCGAGAGAATCTCTACAACATGTCAAATCAATCCAATCAATCAAATCAATCACATCAATCAATCAATGTCAAGTACACATCACCTTTCTCCACAAGTAAAGCAACCATCAAGTCAACCTTCTCCCACCCTCTCTCTTACACTACCTACCCACATCCATCACTCACCTCACATCAACCCATCACTCACCTCACATCACTCTCTCTCCTTATCTCTCTCTTTCCCTACACCATTTTCCAAGCAACCCAAATGGAAAAAAACCCCACGTTGGGAGCTCTTCCATGAGAGAACAAGCAAAAGTGAGGCCCACCTTTCCCTTCCCAAAACCTCTCATCCTAGCCCTTGATTTCCCATCTCCACCGTCAAAGAGGAGCATAAGAAGGTTGGCGTTCCAACGGACCGGAGAAGATCGACGGTGGGTGCTTCCATAGCCTAGAATTTATGTTTTTATGATGGGTCAAGTGAGGCCTACCGATCAATGGTATGGATCTCACTTGGGACCCTAAGATGTGGCCGATGGCCCACTTGATTTTCATTTGATGTACGGTTAAATGCAAAGGAGGGCCCATAGTGTCGGGGTCCCTCCATCACACGTGTGTCCCACCTTTTCTCTCTCTTTCTCTCCATTTTCTTTTTCCTCCTTTCCTTGTGATGATGTGATTTTATGGCCCACTTGGATGGACCCCCACAATAGAGCATGTATTGAATCCAACCATCTAAAGGCGGGGCCCGCTTTAGACACGTATGGTGACCACACCACCTCACCATGTGGTGGCCCACCTACAAAAGACCCACCTTAAAGGCATTGCATGCCCAAAAAAAAATAATAATAAATAAAAGAGAGTCCAGGGACTCTCTGGACGTGGGAAGGAAAACACAAATTTGGCTTGCCTTTTTCAAGCCTTGGAGGTGGGTATTCATGTAGGCCCCACCTTGATGAATGTATTGAATCCACGCCGTCCACCATTTTTCTCAGGCCATTTTAGGCGTTGAGCCAAAATGGCAAGGTGATCTGATCACCGGGTGGGCCATACCCTCTAAAACCATGTAAAGACACGGCTGAACATATAAAAGTACTTGGTGGGACCCACCTGGAGTTTGGACGTAGCTGAAACTTGGTCTGGACGGCCAGACAAGCGAGACACACATAATGGGCGGTCTGGATTATGAATCTCAGGGCCCATTTACAAAAAAAAAAATAAAAAAAAAAAAAAAAACAACAGCAGCAATTGCTGCTGCTGCTGCTGCTGACAGGAAGGACGCTAGGCGTCCTGCGTCATTCGGGCGGGCAGCGGGGCAGCAACTCACGGCCCCTGCCGTGGGCCCCACCATGATGTATGTTGTCATCCATGCCGTTCATGAGGTGGGCCACTCCCTGAAGTGGGCCCCCTCCGAATTTGAACCACATCCAAGACTCAGGTGGCCCACACCACATGAAACAGTGTGAATTGAACTCCACCATTGAAGCCATCTTTGGGCATTACAGAAGTTTCGGATCAAGGTGAAATTTGTTTTCACCCTTCATCCTGGTCCACGTGACGTTATGAACGGGGTGGATGGAAAATAACATTACAGTGGGCCCCACGTGGGACCCACCATTTGATGTATGTGTCTTACATCCACCGTCCAGGCGGACGGTGGAATCCACCTTAATGTATGCATTTTTATTCACGCCGTCCAGCAGGCGCTGGACGGCCAGACGGCCCCACCTCTGATGTGTGTTGATCCACACCGTCCATAAGGCTGGACGGTGGGCCACCCTTTCCCCCTTGATGTTTGTGTTTCATCCATGCCGTCCATCTATTTTGGGGCCCACGTTTGGGTGAGGGCGTGTTTGGCTGGGCAAATGGATGGGCTGAATTTGTTGACCACATCTCAGTGGGCCCTCAAAATGGTTATGAATGTTTTTAAATGGTGCACGGCATCTCTCAACTTCTGTATGTGGTGTAGCTCACACAAGCCACGGATTGACTTGATTTTTGAAGCCTAGGCCCATGTTATAAGGCCCATTGTGATGTATTCAAAGGCCCATGGGATATGGCCCATTGCAATGTACATAAGGCCCCTTTGATGTGGCCCACTTGATTTATAAAAGGCCTATATGATGCGGCCCATTTGATGAATATAAGGCCCATGGGTCGAGGCCCAATAGGATGTCCTTAGGGTCCATTGCAATGAGGGATTCCTCCATAGTGTGTGTAATAATGTTGATGACAGGTTATGCCTTGGGAGAAATGTTGGTTTGAGGTCCACGTTGTAAGAATAATGTTGGTTAAATGTCCGCATTATAACTCTCCCTAGGGCCCATTAGTAGGCCCACATTTGTTGATAGTTCACCACTTTATAACATGCTTAGTATAGCTCCATGATTCATACCCATACGCATCATATGTATGCTCGATATGAGGAATGTTTGACCATAGCATAAGCCTTTGGGCTGAAACATTTACGGGACTCCATATAAGACAGATTGCCCGACATGAGCGCGTGGTACGCGCGAGATTGCTGCATGTTTGTATGGTGTGACTCATGCATCTCGCATATGTGTGACTTGATCACTGCACGCCCTAGCGACATCAGGGCCGTGGCTCCACAGGCACATCGTGGATGACCGTATCGGATACCGGAAATACCTTGTTCTAGCACTGTGGGCACTTAGGATGTCCTTGGGTGAGAGTCCCAGAACCTTTTTGGTACCAGGAGATGCTCCAACGTCTAGACCGAGTGGATATACGAGCGCCCGAGTGCCGAATACCAGTAGGCCGCGTCTCCCACTGTGTCGTGGTCGGTTGGAAGGGGGTGTGGCCTTATCCGCCTGAGTGAGGGGGCTATAAGCTAGGCTGAGTTTGACCAGCTCGCAAATGTGTCCGCTATCGACGAGCCGGGTAGGTATTGGCAGACTACTAGTCAGGCGGATAGTGTGGTCTCTTCCACTCGCTTGACTGTGCAGCTAGGGAGGAGGCAGTCAGTGTGAGGTGTATTGGACCCCGGTGATATCCTGAGAGGAACTGTACTGATATGTATACTTATAGAGTACTGACATGCTTGATTTGCATCTCGCATATGACATTGGCTACATAGGCCTCACATCGCATGGCCTTGGTATGGCCGATCGCATTCATACCTTGCATTACATGGCTCTGGTTCAGTTGATAGCATTCATGGACTTGTCGCATACTTCCGCATTACTCTGATACTGTACACTTGGTGTTTGCCATGCGCACACACTTACACCACCCTCTAAGCTTTTGTAAGCTTATGCACGACCGTTGCGTGCAGGTAGCGTTGGACAGCAGCAGCGCTGAGGCAGGAGCGCGCATCAGATCCTTTTGGAGCCTTTTGACTATACTGTATTTCCCATCCCGCATTGTACTTAAAAGTTTTTGATATAGTGGATATGTGTTGATGTTGTTTTGTGATTTGGTTATGCTTGTGGTTATGCTCCATTACAAAAAAATTCAGACTGAAAAATCCTCCTTTTAAGATCCCAGGATCGGAACCTGGCGTATGGGCGTTGGGATCCGAGAATGGGGTATTACGGAGGCTGTCGGCGCCGGATTCGGCGATCGGAAATTTTGTGAGCCCGGTTTCCGAGTTTGGGGCGTGACAGACCGTATCGGATACCGGAAATACCTTGTTCTAGCACTGTGGGCACTTAGGATGTCCTTGGGTGAGAGTCCCAGAACCTTTTTGGTACCAGGAGATGCTCCAACGTCTAGACCGAGTGGATATACGAGCGCCCGAGTGCCGAATACCAGTAGGCCGCGTCTCCCACTGTGTCGTGGTCGGTTGGAAGGGGGTGTGGCCTTATCCGCCTGAGTGAGGGGGCTATAAGCTAGGCTGAGTTTGACCAGCTCGCAAATGTGTCCGCTATCGACGAGCCGGGTAGGTATTGGCAGACTACTAGTCAGGCGGATAGTGTGGTCTCTTCCACTCGCTTGACTGTGCAGCTAGGGAGGAGGCAGTCAGTGTGAGGTGTATTGGACCCCGGTGATATCCTGAGAGGAACTGTACTGATATGTATACTTATAGAGTACTGACATGCTTGATTTGCATCTCGCATATGACATTGGCTACATAGGCCTCACATCGCATGGCCTTGGTATGGCCGATCGCATTCATACCTTGCATTACATGGCTCTGGTTCAGTTGATAGCATTCATGGACTTGTCGCATACTTCCGCATTACTCTGATACTGTACACTTGGTGTTTGCCATGCGCACACACTTACACCACCCTCTAAGCTTTTGTAAGCTTATGCACGACCGTTGCGTGCAGGTAGCGTTGGACAGCAGCAGCGCTGAGGCAGGAGCGCGCATCAGATCCTTTTGGAGCCTTTTGACTATACTGTATTTCCCATCCCGCATTGTACTTAAAAGTTTTTGATATAGTGGATATGTGTTGATGTTGTTTTGTGATTTGGTTATGCTTGTGGTTATGCTCCATTACAAAAAAAATTCAGACTGAAAAATCCTCCTTTTAAGATCCCAGGATCGGAACCTGGCGTATGGGCGTTGGGATCCGAGAATGGGGTATTACGGAGGCTGTCGGCGCCGGATTCGGCGATCGGAAATTTTGTGAGCCCGGTTTCCGAGTTTGGGGCGTGACAGAAGTTGGTATCAGAGCATAACTTGGGAATACCTGAGATCACAACACATATCTGTTATGAACTTAGAACGAATAGGTTTCGAGTCTTGATAATTTAGCAATTTTCCGACATATCCCTATGACATTTATGCCTTCGACAATTCTCAAGGCTGATAGGCCCTTGTTGCTTCCTGTAGGACGTCATGGCTAGAATACCGACCCGAGCGAATCCCGCTCCACCACCTGCTACTCCTGCTCTACCACCTGTGACTCCCGCTTCATCACCGGATATTCCTGATTTTCAGCCTGTAGATGCCACTCCTTTACCTGAGACCGGTGCGGATCCGACCGTACCTGTGAGTGCTACTCAGCTGCAGCAGATGCTACAGGCGATGACTGCTATTCTTCAGGGGCAGAGCAGGCGTCCCACTGTTACGCCGGCCGAGGCCGAGCAGGAGCGTGCGAGCGCCCTTCTCAAGGACTTCCGACGGCACGATCCTCCACGTTTCAGGGGTGAGCCAGACCCCACTGCAGCCGAGATATGGTGCTCCGAGGTGGAGAAGATATTCGACACCATGAGATGCACGACCCAGCAGCGAGTTCCATTAGCTGTATTCCTTCTGCAGGCTGAGGCTCAGCATTGGTGGGCATCTGTAGCCCGGTCGGTAGCGGCCGACTTTGAGTGGACCTGGGAGGACTTTGTAGACCGGTTTGACCGGAAGTTCTTTCCCGAGCATGTGCGACAGCAGCGCGCATTAGAGTTTGAGACTCTGGTCCAGGGAGACATGACTGTGTCCCAGTATGAGGCTCGTTTCGTCGCACTATCTAGATTCGCGACGTACCTTGTTGATGATGAGGGGCGAAAGGCCCGCCGTTTTGAGAACGGTTTGCGTCCTGCCCTCAGGAGTCGTGTGATCGGACACATGCTCCCGACGTTTGAGCAGATCGTAGAGAGGGCCATGATATATGAGACCGATTGGGCTAGTGTGCAGAGAGCCCGTGATCAGAGGGGAGATCAGAAGAGGAAGGCGCCCTCTGGTAGTTCGCAGCCGCAGCAGCATCGTTCACAGCAGCGACGTACGACTCGCCCAGCATTCCGAGCACCAGCAGTACCCCCAGCACCACCTTCAGGACCATTCACCGGTACTTGCTTTGGGTGCGGTAGGACGGGACATCGTGTGCACGAGTGTCCCCATCCGCAGCGACAGCAGCCGAGGACACCGCATCAGCCTCCACGACAGCCACCACAGCAGCAGCAGCGACCGCAGCATCAGCCTCCTGTACCTCCCCCACAACAGCAGAGACAGCAGGTTAGGCCCCCACAGCGGCCACAGCAGCAGCAGAGACCTCAGAGGGGACCTGCACCTCCCCAGCAGGCCCAGGGCAGGTTCTATGCTGCACAGCAGGACCCACAGTCATCAGGAGGGGTCGTCGAGGGTACACTCCTTGTTTCTACATGCATTGCACGTGTATTGTTTGATTCTGGTGCATCGCATTCTTTTGTGGCCGATGATTTCTGCCGATCGACCGGTTTGCCGATGGAGTCTGCCCGTGAGGGTTTGTCAGTATCGACGCCCTTAGGGAAGACTGCAGTGTTGGGCCGATTTTGTGCATCTTGTCCCATTCTGGTTGGGGATATCTTTTTGCCTGCTGACCTATTCGTATTACCGATGTCCGATTTTGATGTCATCCTGGGCATGGATTGGCTCGCCGAGTACCACGCCATATTGGACTGCTCCGCGAGGATAGTCACGTTCTGTATACCCGGCGTGCCAGAGTTCCAGTTTGTTGCCGAGCCCAGAGGAGTGCAGCTTTCTTGCCTGTTATCGTGTGCCATTGAGGAGCCAGTTGCTTTGGGTATCGACCAGCTGCCGGTTGTTTGTGGTTTTCCCGATGTGTTCCAGGAGATTCCGGGGTTACCACCTCGTCGGCACACTGAGTTCCAGATTGATCTCGTGCCCGGTACTGCGCCTATCTCAAAGGCCCCGTATCGTATGGCACCGTTAGAGTTACGGGAACTGCAGAAGCAGTTGGACGAGCTGCGTGAGTTAGGCTTTATCCGACCGAGCAGTTCGCCGTGGGGAGCGCCGGTACTCTTCGTGAAGAAGAAGGATGGTTCGTTGAGGCTTTGCGTAGATTACCGCGAGCTCAACAAGGTCACGATCAAGAATAAGTACCCGCTTCCGAGGATCGATGACTTGTTTGATCAGCTGCAGGAGGCGCAGTTCTTTTCGAAGATAGACTTGCGGTCCGGTTATCATCAGGTTCGGGTTCGAGATGAGGATATCCCGAAGACAGCCTTCAGGACTCGCTACGGTCATTTTGAGTTCCAGGTCATGTCCTTCGGACTGACCAATGCACCTGCAGTATTCATGCAGTTGATGAACGAGGTCTTCCGTTCATATCTCGACCAGTTTGTTGTGGTGTTCATCGACGACATTCTGATTTATTCGAGGACTCGTGAGGAGCACGAGCGGCATCTGGAGATTACATTGCAGACCCTCCGTGCACACCAGCTTTACGCGAAGCTGGAGAAGTGCGAGTTCTGGCAGGAGGAGGTGAAGTTCCTCGGTCATGTAGTGACGAGGCAGGGCGTCGCCGTAGACCCCTCGAAGATTGATGCCGTGCGTCAGTGGGGTCAGCCCACGAACGCATCCGAGATCCGCAGTTTTCTTGGTTTGGCGGGTTACTACCGACGTTTCATCGAGGGATTCTCTCGTATTGCAGCCCCGTTGACCAGGTTGACACGGAAAGGTGCCGAGTTTGTATGGAGTGACACTTGTGAGCATGCATTTATGGAGCTGAAGGACCGCCTCACGTCCGCTCCTGTCCTCACTCTTCCCTCTGGGAGTGATGGATTCGTTGTATTTACCGATGCCTCACGAGTTGGTTTGGGTGCTGTTCTGATGCAGCACGGGAAGCCGGTGGCTTATGCGTCTCGCCAGCTCAAGGTCCATGAGCTAAACTACCCCACGCATGATTTGGAGTTGGCGGCAGTGGTCTTCGCACTGAAGGTGTGGAGGCACTATCTTTATGGGGTGAGGTTCGAGCTCTTTTCCGACCACAAGAGCTTGAAGTATCTGTTCTCTCAGTCTGAGCTGAATATGAGGCAGAGGCGTTGGATGGAGCTCCTGAAGGACTATGATTTCGACCTCCAGTACCACCCGGGTAAGGCGAACGTGGTGGCGGATGCCCTCAGCCGTCAGCCACGAGGCCTGGTGGCACACATGATGATTCAGGAGTGGAGGATGCTCGAGGATGTAGCAGAGTATGACTTCGAGTTTGGTTTGCAGTCTTCTATCATTCAATTGTCGAGCCTGTCGATTCAACCCTCTCTTGTCGCAAGGGTGATCGAGGCTCAACAGGCAGACGAGTCGTTACAGGATTACCGAGTAGAAGCAGCATCTGAGAGTCAGACGGATTGGCAGATTGGTTCTGATGGTGGACTTCGCTTTAGAGGCCGATTATGTGTCCCGGATACTCCTGAGTTACGCCGAGATCTTATGACCGAGGCACATCGATCGCGTTTCTCTATCCACCCTGGGTCGACGAAGATGTATCGCGATATGAGGCGTCAGTATTATTGGTCGGGGATGAAGCGCCAGATAGCTAGCTTTGTGGCCGAGTGTGACACGTGCCAGCGTGTCAAGGCCGATCATCAGAGACCCCCTGGTCTATTACAGCCGTTGAGCGTCCCGATGTGGAAGTGGGAGCACATATCTACTGATTTTGTCATGGGTTTGCCGAGGACTCAGCGCGGTCATGACGCCATCTGGGTTGTTGTGGACCGTCTGACGAAGTCGGCACATTTTCTTGCGATTCGTGAGGATTGGCATACGGACCGGCTTGCCAAGATGTTCATTGATGAGATCGTGAGGTTACACGGTGTTCCTGTTTCGATCGTTTCAGACCGAGACTCGAGGTTCACATCTCAGTTTTGGAGGAGCTTCCAGAGAGCGATGGGCACTGATTTGCAGCCCAGCACCGCGTATCATCCGCAGACCGATGGGCAGACCGAAAGGGTCAACCAGATCCTTGAGGATATGCTTCGGGCTTGCGCGATTGACTTCTCGGGTAGTTGGGACGAGCACCTGCGATTGGCTGAGTTCGCGTACAACAACAGCTATCAGGCGACCATTGGCATGGCTCCTTTTGAGGCATTATATGGCAGACCGTGCAGATCTCCGAGTTGTTGGACCGAGGTTGGGGAGCGCCGTCTCCTAGGTCCTGAGCTTGTGTTGCAGACATCAGAGGCTATCGATATCATCAGGCAGAGGATGCGCACAGCTCAGAGTCGACAGAAGAGTTTTGCTGACCGTCGACGTCGTCCGTTGGAGTTTGTCGTTGGGGACCATGTGTATCTCAAGGTCTCACCCATGAAGGGTGTGATTCGTTTGGAGCGAAGGGCAAGCTTGCCCCGAGATTTATAGGACCTTTCGAGATCACCGGGCGTGTTGGCGCCGTGGCCTATCGGCTTGCCTTGCCATCTCAGTTGTCTGGCGTCCACAACGTTTTCCACGTCTCTATGTTGAGAAAGTGTGGGTCAGACATCGTTCCTGTTATTGATTGGCAGCCGTTGGAGGTTCGTGAGGACGCTTCTTACATTGAGCAGCCAGTTCGTATCCTCGATCGGAAGGAGCAGGTCCTGCGGACCAAGGTCATCCCCTTAGTGAAGGTGCAGTGGGGCCATCATAGTGTAGATGAGGCGTCTTGGGAGCGCGAGGCGGAGATTCGCGAGCGCTACCCCCATCTTTTCGATGTTTGATTGTATGTTGTACTATGTTGTGATTATATATGATGTTATGTTTTATATTCTCTTGAGAGTTAAGCTTAGCTGTGATGGTAGTACAAATTTCGAGGACGAAATTTCTATTTAGGTGGGGAGAGCTGTAAAACCCGTATCCTAGTTCGTACTGTTCCGATGAATCCTGCGATCCTTTCCGTCGAAGTCCGGCAATCCACGACTGATAATCGACGTTGCGATTGATCGTAAGTCACATCCTTTAGATTCAAGTTGGTTTAATCCGAGACCTGTATCATTGCGACCGCACCGTCGCCGCGGTTCCAACGCCGCGACTCACGCATCGATCCGATACCCTGACCTGAAGATGTGAGCCGACGTTTATTTCGAAGAAACGCCGCGCTTTTACGATCCCGAGAGAATCTCTACAACATGTCAAATCAATCCAATCAATCAAATCAATCACATCAATCAATCAATGTCAAGTACACATCACCTTTCTCCACAAGTAAAGCAACCATCAAGTCAACCTTCTCCCACCCTCTCTCTTACACTACCTACCCACATCCATCACTCACCTCACATCAACCCATCACTCACCTCACATCACTCTCTCTCCTTATCTCTCTCTTTCCCTACACCATTTTCCAAGCAACCCAAATGGAAAAAAACCCCACGTTGGGAGCTCTTCCATGAGAGAACAAGCAAAAGTGAGGCCCACCTTTCCCTTCCCAAAACCTCTCATCCTAGCCCTTGATTTCCCATCTCCACCGTCAAAGAGGAGCATAAGAAGGTTGGCGTTCCAACGGACCGGAGAAGATCGACGGTGGGTGCTTCCATAGCCTAGAATTTATGTTTTTATGATGGGTCAAGTGAGGCCTACCGATCAATGGTATGGATCTCACTTGGGACCCTAAGATGTGGCCGATGGCCCACTTGATTTTCATTTGATGTACGGTTAAATGCAAAGGAGGGCCCATAGTGTCGGGGTCCCTCCATCACACGTGTGTCCCACCTTTTCTCTCTCTTTCTCTCCATTTTCTTTTTCCTCCTTTCCTTGTGATGATGTGATTTTATGGCCCACTTGGATGGACCCCCACAATAGAGCATGTATTGAATCCAACCATCTAAAGGCGGGGCCCGCTTTAGACACGTATGGTGACCACACCACCTCACCATGTGGTGGCCCACCTACAAAAGACCCACCTTAAAGGCATTGCATGCCCAAAAAAAAAATAATAATAAATAAAAGAGAGTCCAGGGACTCTCTGGACGTGGGAAGGAAAACACAAATTTGGCTTGCCTTTTTCAAGCCTTGGAGGTGGGTATTCATGTAGGCCCCACCTTGATGAATGTATTGAATCCACGCCGTCCACCATTTTTCTCAGGCCATTTTAGGCGTTGAGCCAAAATGGCAAGGTGATCTGATCACCGGGTGGGCCATACCCTCTAAAACCATGTAAAGACACGGCTGAACATATAAAAGTACTTGGTGGGACCCACCTGGAGTTTGGACGTAGCTGAAACTTGGTCTGGACGGCCAGACAAGCGAGACACACATAATGGGCGGTCTGGATTATGAATCTCAGGGCCCATTTACAAAAAAAAAAAAAAAAAAAAAAAAAAAAACAACAGCAGCAATTGCTGCTGCTGCTGCTGCTGACAGGAAGGACGCTAGGCGTCCTGCGTCATTCGGGCGGGCAGCGGGGCAGCAACTCACGGCCCCTGCCGTGGGCCCCACCATGATGTATGTTGTCATCCATGCCGTTCATGAGGTGGGCCACTCCCTGAAGTGGGCCCCCTCCGAATTTGAACCACATCCAAGACTCAGGTGGCCCACACCACATGAAACAGTGTGAATTGAACTCCACCATTGAAGCCATCTTTGGGCATTACAGAAGTTTCGGATCAAGGTGAAATTTGTTTTCACCCTTCATCCTGGTCCACGTGACGTTATGAACGGGGTGGATGGAAAATAACATTACAGTGGGCCCCACGTGGGACCCACCATTTGATGTATGTGTCTTACATCCACCGTCCAGGCGGACGGTGGAATCCACCTTAATGTATGCATTTTTATTCACGCCGTCCAGCAGGCGCTGGACGGCCAGACGGCCCCACCTCTGATGTGTGTTGATCCACACCGTCCATAAGGCTGGACGGTGGGCCACCCTTTCCCCCTTGATGTTTGTGTTTCATCCATGCCGTCCATCTATTTTGGGGCCCACGTTTGGGTGAGGGCGTGTTTGGCTGGGCAAATGGATGGGCTGAATTTGTTGACCACATCTCAGTGGGCCCTCAAAATGGTTATGAATGTTTTTAAATGGTGCACGGCATCTCTCAACTTCTGTATGTGGTGTAGCTCACACAAGCCACGGATTGACTTGATTTTTGAAGCCTAGGCCCATGTTATAAGGCCCATTGTGATGTATTCAAAGGCCCATGGGATATGGCCCATTGCAATGTACATAAGGCCCCTTTGATGTGGCCCACTTGATTTATAAAAGGCCTATATGATGCGGCCCATTTGATGAATATAAGGCCCATGGGTCGAGGCCCAATAGGATGTCCTTAGGGTCCATTGCAATGAGGGATTCCTCCATAGTGTGTGTAATAATGTTGATGACAGGTTATGCCTTGGGAGAAATGTTGGTTTGAGGTCCACGTTGTAAGAATAATGTTGGTTAAATGTCCGCATTATAACTCTCCCTAGGGCCCATTAGTAGGCCCACATTTGTTGATAGTTCACCACTTTATAACATGCTTAGTATAGCTCCATGATTCATACCCATACGCATCATATGTATGCTCGATATGAGGAATGTTTGACCATAGCATAAGCCTTTGGGCTGAAACATTTACGGGACTCCATATAAGACAGATTGCCCGACATGAGCGCGTGGTACGCGCGAGATTGCTGCATGTTTGTATGGTGTGACTCATGCATCTCGCATATGTGTGACTTGATCACTGCACGCCCTAGCGACATCAGGGCCGTGGCTCCACAGGCACATCGTGGATGACCGTATCGGATACCGGAAATACCTTGTTCTAGCACTGTGGGCACTTAGGATGTCCTTGGGTGAGAGTCCCAGAACCTTTTTGGTACCAGGAGATGCTCCAACGTCTAGACCGAGTGGATATACGAGCGCCCGAGTGCCGAATACCAGTAGGCCGCGTCTCCCACTGTGTCGTGGTCGGTTGGAAGGGGGTGTGGCCTTATCCGCCTGAGTGAGGGGGCTATAAGCTAGGCTGAGTTTGACCAGCTCGCAAATGTGTCCGCTATCGACGAGCCGGGTAGGTATTGGCAGACTACTAGTCAGGCGGATAGTGTGGTCTCTTCCACTCGCTTGACTGTGCAGCTAGGGAGGAGGCAGTCAGTGTGAGGTGTATTGGACCCCGGTGATATCCTGAGAGGAACTGTACTGATATGTATACTTATAGAGTACTGACATGCTTGATTTGCATCTCGCATATGACATTGGCTACATAGGCCTCACATCGCATGGCCTTGGTATGGCCGATCGCATTCATACCTTGCATTACATGGCTCTGGTTCAGTTGATAGCATTCATGGACTTGTCGCATACTTCCGCATTACTCTGATACTGTACACTTGGTGTTTGCCATGCGCACACACTTACACCACCCTCTAAGCTTTTGTAAGCTTATGCACGACCGTTGCGTGCAGGTAGCGTTGGACAGCAGCAGCGCTGAGGCAGGAGCGCGCATCAGATCCTTTTGGAGCCTTTTGACTATACTGTATTTCCCATCCCGCATTGTACTTAAAAGTTTTTGATATAGTGGATATGTGTTGATGTTGTTTTGTGATTTGGTTATGCTTGTGGTTATGCTCCATTACAAAAAAAATTCAGACTGAAAAATCCTCCTTTTAAGATCCCAGGATCGGAACCTGGCGTATGGGCGTTGGGATCCGAGAATGGGGTATTACGGAGGCTGTCGGCGCCGGATTCGGCGATCGGAAATTTTGTGAGCCCGGTTTCCGAGTTTGGGGCGTGACACATGTCGAACTTGATTGTGAAGTTTATCGTGTGCTTGTGTGTGAGAGAAAGTAATGCTCAACACTCATGATTCTTAGACTTCTAGCATCTGGATTGTTTCCCAAAATCATTCAAGTTCTTGGAAATTATCATATAAATCTCAATCTATTTTTCGCATACTTTGCTCGGGACTAGCAAAATGCTGGTTGGGGGTTGTGTTGAGGGTCGAATATTGCATATTAGACCCCGATTAATACCTGATTTTATGTACATGATAGTTCTTAATGTCATATGTTAATGGTGTTTTGCTGCAGGATGCAATTACGATGCGTGGATTGGAAAAGAGTATTAAAAGCATGGACTTGACGTTCCGAAGTCACTAAAGCTATAAACGAACTCCAAGGGACCAAGATCAGTGGATTTACACGCCAGAGATCCGAGAAAATTGAGAAACTGAAGCTCAAGTAACCCGAAATTGGTCCAAAATTCAAGATCATAGGGTTCCCGTCATCCGATTGGTTTGAAACTTCATACATGGCTTTGGGGCCATAAATTAACCGTACATGTAAAATTTCATCCATTGGATCCTCCTGAAGGTGGCTCAATGAACAGATCAGCCCCCATATCCCTGATTTGGGACCCGCCTGATAGTTGGATATGCTTCAACTTTGGTCTCAGCCCCTTAAAGAAGATGATACAGCAGATGGACGGCGCAGATGTCTCATGCTATATTACTGTGGACCCCACTGCGACTGCTGTGTACACCTGCACAGGTGCACCGGATGTGCACAAAAACATCCTAAAGTCGGTCAGCATGCGCTGACCGACTCTTCCGTCTAAATTCCAAAAAAAAACGGCAATTGCCGTTTTCGTTTTTTTTAACAGAGACTTGCGGCCTCTGTTGTGGGCCACCACCATACATCAACAATCCAATCTGGACCGTCCACTAGACTTCTACGGCCCATATCACTAGAGCCTAGGTGACCGAATTGTAGAAATAAGTGGAGATCTATTTCCATTCGTCCAGTTAAAGGACTGACGGTGGTACGAAGAAGATCGGTGGGACACACCAATTTTGGTCCAAAAATAGTCCATTTTTACGGAAATCTCACGGGCATTCCAATGGACGGAGTGGATTTTCCACCTGACGCTGATCAGGGGCCCACCGATTTCAACAGCGAACCCATCTTACGCAGACCCTGTTTCCACGTCCGGCGCTGACTGATTTCGGGGAGATGGTAGGCCCATGGTGATGATCGGACGGCCGATCTGGACCGTCTATCGTGTGTATCTGTCCAAAACGTCCCAGGGGACGTTGATCTTTTGAATGAACGGCACGGAAATTGGGAGTTGGGAGGCTCCGATTTTGACTGTGTAAAAGAAGTCGGTTGCGCATATCTTCGCACCGACTCCGCCTGACGTGCGGATATCCGACCTCCCATCTTATAAAGAAAGAGAGGAGGATCACTCGGGGGAGAGCTGGGGAGCAGGCAGCCGTGGAGGCATCACGTGGAGCATCTCATCTTTTGGCTTGGCTTGAACGGGAGAGAGAGGAAGCTAGTATTTGTGTTTTCTTTTCTTTTTTCTTTTGATTTAAGGGATTCAGCCCATTCATGTTGGGCTGAACCTCTTAGCTAGGGCTAAGAGGTGAAGCTTGTAGCGTGATGGGTAGTTTCCTATTGTTTGATTCATGTCGATGAACCCTCTCTGATTATAGTTTGATATATGGAGTGCCTTTAGTTTTTAATGGTTTGTTGTGACTTAAATTACAATAGATCTGCGATATCTTCTGGTATTTTCATACATGTATGGAGGTTATGATCGTAGGGACCCTGTTGTTCACCATTGCCCCTTGGACATGGTTGGATGATGGAACTTTCCTTGACTTTCATACATCTCTCTGATTGGCTGTGGGTTGGTTGAATTCTATTGTTTGCTTTGTCTCATGGGCATGGTTTTGTAATGGAATCCATTCTAATTTACATCTGTCTTATCTCTTGAAAACTATATCAAAGGAAGTTCAGTTGATTTTCATGAATCAAGTGTAGTTCTCCCTGATCTTTACAAGTGGATCCTTGGCACCCTAGTTCCTTACCTCTGATTTTCACAAGTTTTTAGATTAGTGTTTCACCATTATTCCTTAAAAATCATTCGATTTAGATTACATCTTAATCTAGTTCTAGTTCTAGTTATCTTCAGGTTACGAACAGGTTTCAGTCCCTGTGGATTCAACCTCGGTCTCATCGAGTTTATTACTACATCACAACCCTATACTTGGGGAGTGAACACCCCTCGCTCATGATGTGAATGCATTACTAATGCTTTGGTTCCAAGATCAAATACCTCGCATATGATGATTTGATGTAGTGACCAAGGTGATGAAAGGTAAAGTAACTCTTCCTACAACTAGTGGGAAGTTATAAAGTTTAGGGGATTTACCTAGATGGGTCTTTTAGAGGATTTAGACAGATATTTCTATAAAGGTTGGGTCTAAACTCTAGATAATGGTAGAGATTGAGTTAATTTTCAACATTGAGGTTAGAATCCTCGTTAGAGTGGTAATGCTCAAGAAGATGAATTAAATCTCATGGAACATGAGGCTTAGAATGTGAGATATGATTAGGGATTCACCTAAGCTTCAATTACACCAAAAATTGTCTCAAATGCTGAAAGGTCGGGTCTCATATATTAAAAGAAAAAAATTAAGTTCCAACGGTAATAAAATGGGACGAATTTAGGTTTGGTCACACTGAATTAGACATGAAAGTTATTGGACAGATTTGGGCACTTTTAATCACATCAAAGGTGGTCTTCGGTCACACTGAAAGTGGTTTTCTGTGGGACCGAAGATGGCATTCAGTTGCAACCGAATCAACCGAAATTCTGCCCCAGCAAGTTGTCCTGTATTAGTCGTTTTTTGTTGGACTGAAGGTGGGTTTGGTGGGATCGAAGCTTGAAGAAATTGTGTAGTTTTTTCAGTAACATGGGACCTCTAAAGCCAATCTAAGGATGGTGAATTTAGGCTCATATGGCTTAAAAAATATTTGCCTATTAGGGTTTAAATCATTTAGATGTTTAAATTATTTTAGATTAAGGGTTAGGGTTACTACGACACCACATTTACCTATTCTTTACTCCTTGATGCTTTACCTCAACTTGTGTCTTTGGTCTTCAGCTTTCAACGGCTTAACCGACTACATGACATATGACTCACATGAGCGATAAATGAGGTGCATAAATCAATGCACTAACAATCTCTCCCTTTATCAATTATGTGATAAAAACCTGCCTACACCATGTCATGGTCCATACCAATGAAATACCAAAACAACACAAAATATAACATGTCTAAGATTACAATGATTTACAAATTTAAATACAAGACTCGAGATATGTAACACTAATAATGCTCCCCCATTATTGCTCCCCTTATCTGATCAATTCCTGCAAACAACAAACTAATCTTGTAAAAAAAATAAAGTTGTTTTGGTGGGAATTAATATTTTTCTCCCTTTTTGTTAGTATTTTACCAAGAGTTAGTTCCAATAAATATACCAACAAAAACATAGAATGGAACAAGTTTATAAGTAATAAATTTACCAACTAGAAGGCACATACTAACAGGGGTTTAAAGGGTGCATATAATCATTAAAAACTTAAAGCATGCTAATTATAGTCATTCAAGGGATATATCAAATAAAATATGAATGATCAATGATAATTTAAGCTAAAAATATGTGATATTGAAGTTCAGCAACTTTAAAGCTTAAACTATCAAAATAAATGAAACTTTATCATTGGATTTAAGTATTAAGCATAATATAATGCTAGAATTCTTAAATTCATCAACTAAACTCATAATATAAAATGAAGGTCGAATGTAACAATTTAGCCCAAAAAGACCTTTTATGGTTACCTTCTTAAGGTGTTATGATTTCTCAAATCTCTAAGTAGGGATACTGTGGTATATGTCGTTAAGACATGTAAGTGGCTAATGTCTTCAACACTAGAAGAGTCTTCTAAAGATGATTTAGACTCATCCGTATCATTCCATGCTGCTTTCATAGCCCTACCTTTAGATCTTATTTTACTGGGATAATTGGGGACAAGATGTCCATAATTCTCACCGTTGTAACATTGGACTTGCTTAGGTTGTTTAGCAAATTTTTCCTTTCGTTTCTGAACCGTCTTGTCCCTATTGTCACAACTCTTTCCTCTATTTAATTTGAGGAATTTCTTAAATTTTCTTTCAAAATCCTTATCATTATCATCATTATCACTTTGAGATTTAGTTATCTTAAGCCTATGTGAATGCCTATGAGATATTTTGAATATGGCAAGTTTTGTTACTCTAGAGGGGGTCTTAAAGTGTAGTTCATATGTTTGTAAGAAACGTAAGAGTTCTTCCACTTTCATCTCATCAATGTTCATACACTCTTCTATCGAGATAATCTTGAGAGTGAACCCATCCAATAGGGATCTAAGTATTTTCCTACATATATGCCATTTTAGAAGCTTCTCTCTTAAACCCGATATGAAATTGCAAATATCATTCAATTTTGAGTAAGATTCGATGAAAGTTTCAAGCTCTTCCATTTTAATGTTCTCAAAATGGGCCATTAAGAGTTGAAGCTCTGATCTCTTTATTATACTAGTTCCCTCATGAGAGACTTCTGTTATGTCCTATGCTTCCTTTCCCATTTCATATGTGCATATACATTTAAATTCATCAAGAAAAACCACACGGTAAATAGCATTAAGAGCTTTGGTATCATATGTATATTGCACTCTCTCATCAGTACTCCATTTGGATTTATCTTTGTGAACACTAATGACTATGCCATCAGCCACAACTTGTTCCATGGGTGTTGTTCATTCTTGTTCGACAATTGCCCAAACTATAGTATCAATGGATCTTAGAAAGACCCTAATCATATCCTTCAAATAGCCATAGTTAGATTCGTCAAAATATGACGATCATGTGACAGCACAAGCCTCTTAGGTAGACATCATTCTTAAGCCCCTTAGATCAACTTAAGCTGGTTAAACCCTTCAAGAGTTACCCGCTCTGATAGCAATTGAAATTGCATGTAACGAGCCCACGGGCTATGCGGGGAAGCTTGGTGGAGCTTAGGAATGAAGGCTATGTCCTAGAGGGGGGTTGATTAGGACCAAATAAAATTTTAGTCAATTAAAACACAATCGCCTACTTAAAATAATATCCAAATTAAACTAAGGTAATTAACTTTAAGGCTTTCAAGCCATTAGAGGGTCCAATCACATAGACTACAAAAAATATGACAATTAAGCAACTAGCCTATAAACATGATAGTGTACATGTGTGTGGGATATTCTACCTATCAACTCCTAGCAATTATCTAATTATGCAAACATAAAATTAAATATTCAATCACATAAGCATAATTTAAAAAGTACTTAAACAACAATCTTAAACATAAGAATGTATAGTGGTTCGGTTTCCCTACTCCACTCCCGACGAACACACTCAACCCATGAGTGTATCAGATTTCATTATCAGATGTTTTAAATTAGATTCCACCTCTAACCTTTACAATTCTACACAAGTATCGTCTCTCGCAAGAGACTCTATATCATTTTTTATAGGCTCGCTATGAATCTCAGTCCTACGTAAGACCCTACTAATGTACACTCCCATCAGAGGCTCCTGTAAAAGACTTTAATTGGTTTTCTATAAGTTAACCAACAACATCGGCCTTAACCTAAGGACCTACATTTACTCTCTCCAGAGGCTCTCATGGATACTAACATGTACGCACCCATGTCCGATGAATTCAACCCTATACAAGAGCTTAGGTCTTACATAAGAACATATTTGAGTTCAGGTCACAAACTCTTATTCTCAATCCTACATAAGAAAAGAGAATATGGACTTACTCTATGACACTTACTTGACAAGTTGAGCCTAGTTGATGCGTCATTCTTGAGTCGTGTCTTCAAAGCTCTCCTATGCTAGAATCTACTCCTCAATTGCTCCCATGATCATGATACCGATACGTTGTCAATGCTTCAACTCCGAGATTAAACACCTTAAATACGATGCTCTGATGTGGTGACAAGGTGATGGGAGGTAGTGTGAATCCTCCTATAACTAATGGGGAGTTGTAAATCCTAGAGGATTCACCTAAATGGGTCTTCTAGAGGATTTATATATACAAAGATATTACCATAGAGGTTGGGTCTAAACCCTAAAGAATGTTGGAGATTGAGTTCATCTTCAACATTGACGTCGGAACCTCGTTAAAGTGGTAAAGCTCAAGAAGATTAATCAAATCTCATAAAATATAATGCTTAGGATGTGGGATATGATTGGGGATTCACCTAAACTTCATTTGCACAAAATATCCTCTTAAATGCCCAAATACCGGATCTCATATATAAAGAAATCAAGTTCCATCCACTACAAGAAACACCACTTTTAGCGACGAAAACTTTCGTCGCTACAAGTCAAATTTTCGCAGCTAACAACTTTTAGCGACGAAAATTTTTGTAGCTAAATTCGTCGCTAAAAGACCGATGTACAAGGCTTCTATCAGCAGAAAATTCAAACCGTCGCTAAATGCAAGCTTTTTAGCGACGAAAATTTTTGTCGCTAAACAAATTTTCCTAGACCTTTAGCAGCAAAAATTTTCGCTGCCAAAAAAATTTTCAAGAGTTTTAGCAGCGAAACTTTTTGCCACAAAAAAAAACTGCTAAGACTTTTAGCAGTGAAAATTTTAGCCGCCAAAAAAATATTTAGGACTTTTTAGCAGCGAAAGGTTTCGCCACCAAAAAAACTGAAAAGACTTTTAGCAGCGAAAATTTTCGCCGCCAAAAAAATATCCAGGACTTTTTAACAGCGAAAAGTTTCACTGCAAAAAAAATTTACAAGACTTTTAGCAGCGAAACTTTTCGCTGCTAAAAATATTTTCCAGAAATACCCAAAAATTGCAAGACTTTTTAGCAGCAAAACTTAAGATTTTAGTAGTGAAAATATTTGCGGCAAAAAAAATTTTCCAAGACTTTTAGCTACGAAGAAATTACAAGACTTTTAGCTGCAAAAAGTTTCACTGCCAAAAAACTTCCAAGACTTTTTAGCAGCGAAAATTTTCATCGCCAAAAAATATCCAAGACTTTAGCAGCGAAAAGTTTCGCTATAAAAAAACATTTCCAAGATTTTAGCGGCGAAACTTTTCGCTGCCAAAAAATTTCTAAGACTTTTAGAAGCAAAAATTTTCGCCGCTAAAAAAATTTCCCAGAATTTTTAGCAGCGAAAACTTTTGGTGTTAAAAAAAATCGTTCCACTTAAAAAAATTTCTAAGTCTTTTTTTTTTTTTTTAAATATACAGCTCAAAATTGCGCACAAAATTCCTGATATACACCTATTAACAGTATATTTCATCATATTCATCCTAATATACACCTGTTACATAATATATTTCATCATATTCACATTCACATCCAGCTAAACCCAAACCCAAACATAAACTACATTCATTCAAACACAAACAATCTTATTCGCATCACATTCATTCACGCATAAATACATATAAACTTAACATAATAAACAAATATACAAAAAATCACAAAGATGAAGGCGGAGGTGGTGGGGCATCGGTGGGTAAACGTCCAACGAATGCCTGTAACATTTGCATCATCCATCGCTCATGCTCCACCCGCGTCTCCTCCATCCTCCTCTCCTGCTCCTCCCTCTGCCTCGCCAGATGATCCTCCATCCTCTTCTCCTGCTCCTCCCTCTGCCTCGCCAGCTCCTCCATCATCTTCCTCTCCTGCTCCTCCCTCTGCTTATCCATCTGCTCTTTAATGTCATCGATGACGACCCGTAGCTGCTAAACCTCTCTCTCTGCAGTATCAGCTTGGCGTACGGCGCTGTCGCCAACGACGATGGATCGACTAGAGGCAACTCTAGCGGGTGCCATGAGCTTGGCACCATGGCCAAACTCACACACATATCCAGAACGGGTACTAAGCACCTGACTCAGGATCTCTCGCTCACTCCGCTGAGTACCATCGGGAGTGGACTGACTGCGTAAGGTGTTCATCTCCTCCCGTAATGAAAACATATGAATTTTCATAATAAATGATATTATTATAATTTAATGCAATTAAAATTTATAATGTAAGGATTTTTACCCAAATCTCGCTTGCTCTAGGATGTACCCAAGATCCCTTCGTCTGCCGACAGTGAGTCCCTTTGTAGAAGTCTACTGGTCCGGGCTCCTGGCCAGTGACGGAATCTCACTGTGCAATCAAAAGAACAATAGAGTTAATATAAATGCATGGAAAGAATATATAAACGTAATAATTACCAGTTCTTTCTTACCATGTCGTGACGAAGTCATACAAATGACTTTGAACCAGCTACATGGTTCACTTCTAATTTTCCTCTGTTGTCAGAATTTATTTTGCTCATTTTCTGGAACACATTATTCATAATACATTATTATTAATTACGAATTTAATTATTACATTAAGATATCGTAAATATGTAAATATTACCTGAAAAGAATCAGACGAAAACCTATCAAAGAGTATCCGCCAGTCCCCATCGGTCACGTGCAGCGGTGCGGACTGTACAGCCTCCTCGTAGCTCACGCACCGCTTGTACTGCCGATGTAACCTAGTGCGGTAATCCTTGAACCTCTCCTTCATCATGTCATCGACGGCATGGGAGATGTGCAGAACACTCAAATCAAAGTCAAATTTATCCTGCAGTTTCATAAAATAATAGATTAAGGCAATAAACTCATTAAGAAAATAACTTAATCATAAATGAACATTTATAAAATAAATTTTAATTGACTAAAATTTACCTGAAGGCGCTGACGGATGAGCTGCCGAACATCATCTGTCACGTCTCTCCAATAGGGGGTGGTAGGGGAATCAGAGATCGGCATAAGACACCGACCTCTGACGTAAACAACATGTCATTGTTCCCAACAGGTCTAATGCAGTCCTGTAGGAACTCTACAGTCACCCTACCCTCACGCGTAAGTCGCTCTAAAAGTAACCCACGTGTGGGTCCACGTCCTTGCCGGCTGGTCGACGACGCTGTTGTAACAAAATTATGTAAGTCTAAACATAAATAGAAATCATTAAAATAAATATATGTCTAAACTTACATGCAGTGCCTGGTGTATGCACGACTGAGGGATCTGACGCCTGCGATGCAATATGCGACGGCGATGCTAGCTCCGTCGCATCACGGGTAAAAGGGATAGATCCAGTGCGCGAACAACGTACTCTCCCACCTGGTGCCATCACTGAATATGTGTGAACTACTAACTTATAAATTTAAACATTGTCAATACAAGTGTAATATACTAAAACATTATACAAGTAGTGTTGACGGTACAATGCATTTGTGCTTATGCTCAGAGAGATGAATAAAATATGATTAGACCATTACGCTATAATACAAGCATAATATAATAAAACTGTAAACTTTAATCTATAACCATTGAAAATTTCATTATACATTATCATTGTATATTAAATACACATATTTGTTGTAATACGAAACAACTTTGAGGTAAACTATCGAAGTACTCTCTGCATAAGTTATCGTATGCTTTAGAAGTATATATCATCCTATGTGAAGAATTGGACATTTTTATAGCTAACATGACAGTCACAATAGGACAAATCTGATCTCTCGGGACTCCATTCAGATGTGCAAGTGATAGAGTCGCATCTTCCATATCTCGTTTTCCACGGTTATATATCTCCATCAGCTCTGGAATTTCTTTGAGATAGTATAATCTTTCGTCTGACTCGTCGTCGATATATTTCACTCTACACTCATCGACCAGACCGGGTATCTCTATGGCCCTATCAGAAGAAGATAGGACCGAAACGTCCATCATCAACAACTGATGAAGTATGTTGCATGCTTTTGCTATGCTCTGGTTTGAGGATGACATGATCAGAAATTGTCTCAACTGTAAATGTGGAATATAAACAAGTCAATAAAAGGAATTAATCATGACTTGTAATTTTCACGTATACATGGAGTACATAAATTATTTGAATTGAAAAATGATATGTAAATCATGTGTACATTTAATAATCGTCGTCTATATCACTATCGCTTAGGGCTATGTCTTTTTCACCATCACTATCGCTGATTAGTATTTCCTCCTCATAGTCTGCAACGTTGTCATCAATGAAACATGTATCATCTCTAACAATGTCTTGTATTAATAAGGCATCAACATGATCAGGTGGTACATCATCTCTGTCTAATTGCACCACATCAATATCAACACTTGAATCAGTCCCTGTATCCCTAGATGGCATGTCTTCTTGATATGCTTGTTTAACCCTAGACGTGTCATTTCCCTCGTCCTCGCTATCTTCAACTTCTGGTACGGGAACGTCAAATACGTTGCTGGGCTTTATTTTCTGCACCACGTGCCAAGAGCCGCCTAACTTAGTGTCAGCGAGGTAAAATACTTGTTTAGCCTGACTGGCGAGGACAAATGGGTCATCCTTAAACCACTTCTGAGATAAGTTAATGCTCGTAAAGTAGTTGTCAGTCTGTATTCCCAACTTCTTATTTCCAATGTCCCACCAATCACATCTAAATAAGTACACCCACTTTCTCGTACAATAACTCAACTCAATAATATCAGTCAAAATGCCATAAAAATCAATTTCATCCTCCTCATTTGTTCCTTTCACAACTACCACACTATTTTGCGTGGTCCTGTACTTCTCACATTCTTTAGTGTGGAACCGAATCCCATTTACAATACAACCTATATATCTAGATACACGTCTATCAGGGCCACACGCCAATGAGTATAGTGCATCAGACGCATCAGCAGAGTTGCTTGTGCGCAACGTCTTTATCTATTATCATGTACAAAATATAATTATTTAGTAATTTTCTTAGGTTGAAATAATGTGCAATACAATGGAAATTCTAAGTGTGATGAGATACAATGTGAAATCTTACACGTTCGGCGAACCATTCTGGAAACTGATCCTGATGCATCTGATCATAATTTGTGGGGAATTTGGACTTCATCTCGTCTATGTGTTCACTACACATAAATGACACGTCGTCAGCAATAAACATTAAGATCATTGTATGTAGGAATTACAATAATCGAGGGAAGACTTACTTCAAGTACGATTCTATTTCTTCACAATTATACAACACATACCACCACGCCTTTGCTAGATCCCTAAGGTCCATATCCTGAAATGTCGGGGATCTTAAAGGACGATCGTTATGTGCAAATATAAATATGAGTCCTTGTTCATGTTCCTGCCCTTCATCATCATTCCGATCTTCTCGGTTGAATCTAATCTCTATGCCACGAAGATATATGAAGCAAAATGTAAGGTACTCATTATCTATGTACCCTTAGCTATCGACCCCTCTGGTCGTGTCTTATTCCTCACAAATTGTTTGAGTGTGTGAAGGTATCTGTACACAAAACCATTGTGTTATACGTATGAAAACATGGATATATGTTGTTTATGGAATGAATAAAAATTTTAACAGGTTCTACCACCTTTTGATCAGATACATCCAACGATATTGTACTGGGCCTGCAAGTTTCGCCTCGTACGACAAGTGAATCGCTAGGTGTACCATGACATCAAAAAATGCAGGTGGAAATATTCTTTCAAGTTTGCAAAGGATTATGACAATGTCCCTCTCTAGTCTTTTAATAACATCCACATTCAACGATTTCGAACACAAATCTTTAAAGAATATCCCCAACTCAATCAGCGTCGCACTGATATCCTTGCTCAGGAATCCACAAATCGCAACCGGCAGTAGGCGTTGTAAAAGGATGTGACAATCATGACTTTTCATTCCTGTTACCTTACAATCCGTAACGTTTACGCACCGAGATATGTTTGACGATACCCATCGGAAAACTTCACCGATCTCAACCATTCACATAAACGCTTTCTCTCTAGTTTGGTCAACGTGTAGCAGGCTGCTGGTATAGTATACGAATTTTCATGTGTTTGCACGTGCAAATCTTTCTTTAAACTCATTTCTTGTAGATCCAATCGAGCCTTAAAACTATCTTTTATTTTCTTCTCTATGTTCATCAATGTTCGGAAGACATTGTCACATATATTTTTCTCAATATGCATGACATCCAAGTTGTGTCGCAATTTCAGATCACTCCAATAGGGCAACTCAAAAAAGATGCTCTTCTTCCTCCAGTTATAGTCCAATACTGTACGTTTCATCTTCTTCAAGTGCGATGCCTTACCAAATCTAACTTCTCCAATGTTACTAAGTTGTTGCATCACATCTTCTCCAGATAGCTCTTTCGGGGGTGGCCTATGATCTTGTTTGCCATCAAAGATTATCGTCTTCCTGCGCTAACTATGATCGCTCGAAAGGAATCGACGATGGCCCATATAACACATTTTTCTACCATGTTTCAATGACAATGAACAAGTCTCAATACCACATGTAGGACAACTTGCCCTTCGTGCTCCACCCAGACAAATTTCCATACGCGGGAAAGTCATTTATTGTCCACAAGACCGCTGCATGCAATCGAAATGTCTGTCCTGCAAATGTGTCATATGTGTGTACACCTTGACTCCACAACTCGTTTAACTCATCTACTAACGATCGCAAGTACACATCATATCAGCCATCTTACGAGACATAAACAATCTTTGTAATCTGGGTTTTAATGGGAAGTACCTTAACACCTTTCGCGAGATTTTCTTATCCTTGGCTTTGCTATACTTCCACCTACACTCTCCACATTCTTGACACTCTCCAGTATCCTTATGCTCTTTCCGATATAATAAACAATCATTTATACATGCACGTATGAGTTCATAACTAAGGCCCTAGTCTCGCATCAAGGATTCTGCCTCGTAATGGGACTTAGGCAATGTCTCACCATCCGACAATGTTTCTTTCAACAACTCTAGCAACATGTTGAACGATTTGTTACTCCAACGATTTATTATCTTTAAATGAAGTAACTTTGTAAGAAAATTTAACTTGGAGAAGTTCTTACACCTCGGAGAAAGTGGACGTTGCGCATCCCTCAACAACCTACTAAACTTTTCTGATTCGACATCACCCACTGGAGGAATATCTTGGCTACTGCTTGTCACTGTAAAATCATTATCCGCAGTAGTTCCCCTAAACACATCCCCTATGATATCTTGCATTTCGTTAACGTCTTCATCCTCATCATCCGGCACAATTAGATCAACAACAACTTCAATGGGCTCAACTCTATGGGTCATATCTTCACCATGATAGATCCACCAAGTATAACCCTGGTCAATCCCAACTATGAACAAATCATCATCTACTTTTTCTAAAGTATTAAATATCATGTTCTTGCATTTTCGACATGGACACCTAATCCTATTCCTTGAATCTGCCCGATTTCGGGCAAATTCCATGAACTCTTCAACCCCTTGTTTATACTGTGGGCCAAACCTGTTCTTAGCTCGCATCCAACTCTTATCCATGTTCACAATGAAAAGACTAAATTCAATTTATGGAAATAGCTTTAAGATTATGCTAGGTTATAGGTTTAGGTTATATTATATGTTTAGGATTTGATAATAGGTATATTTTAGGTTATAACTTTAGGTTATAGGTTTAGGTTTACATAATAAGTTTAGGTTAAGGTTATTAGTTTAGGTTAAGGTTGTAAGTATGGGTTATAGGTTAAGGTTAAGGTATACATTTAGGTTATAAGTGTAGGTTATAGGTTTAGGGAAAGCTTAGGTTCAAGTTATAGGTTTTGGGATTTGAGAATAGTTTAAGGTTTTGAGTATAGGTTTAGGTTGGATTTTAGGTTAAGGTTTAGGGATTTGTGTTTAGGTTATAAGGTTAGGTTAGGGTTTAGGTTATATGTTTAGGTTTTAGGTTTAGGTTATAGGTTTAGGTTTAGAGATTTAGGTTCGGCTTCGGGTTCGGGATTGGGATCGAGTTTAGGTTTAGTTTTAGGTTCAGGTTTAGGTTTAGGTTATAAGGTATAGGTTTAGGGAATTGAGAATTGGTTTAGGTTTAGGTTTAGGTAATCGGGTTCGGGTTCGAGATTGGGCTTAGGTTTGGGTTTTCAAGTTTAAGCTTAGGTTAAGGTTAGGGATTTGAGATTAGGATTAGGTGTAGGTTTAGGTTTAGGGATTTGAGAATACATTTAGGTTTTAGGTTTAGGTTTAGGTCTTAGGTTATAGGTTAAGGTTTAGGATTTAGATTTAGGTGAATGGTAGGTAATAGGTTATATGTTTAGGTTATAGGTAATAGATTTTGGTTTAGGTTAAGGTTATAGGTTTAGGTTAAGGTTTAGGTGTAGGTTAAGGTTTAGGTTTAGGTTTAGGTTATAAGCTATAGGTTTAGGGAATTGAGAATTGGTTAAGGTTTAGGTTTAGAGAATCGGGTTCGGGTACAGGATCTGGTTTAAGCTTGGGTTTTCAAGTTTAGGTTTAGGTTTAGGTTAGGGAGCTGTGATTAGGATTTGGTGTAGGTTTAGGTTTAGGGATTTGAGAATAGGTTAAGGTTTAGGTATAGGTTTAAGTATAGGTTTTAGTTTATAGGTTTAGGTTTTGGTTTTAGGTTAAGGTTATAAGTTTAGGTTATAGGTTATAGGTTAAGGTTATAGGTTTAGGTTAGGTTTAAGTTTAGGTTATAGGCTATAGGTTATAGCTTTGGGAATTGAGAATAGGTTAAGGTTTAGGCTTTGGAAATTGGGTTTGGGTTTGGGATCGGGATCGGGTTTAGGCTTGGGTTTTCAACTTCAGGTTTAGGTTTAGGTTAGGGAGTTCAGATTGGGATTTGGTGTAGGTTTAGGTTTAGGTATTTGAGAATAGGTTAAGGATTAGGTTATAAGGTATAGGTTCATGTTCGGGATCGAGTTTAAAAGATTAGGTTAAGGTTATAAGGTTAAGGTTAGGTTTAGGTTTAGGTTATAGGTTATATCTTTGAGAATTGAGAACAGTTTAAGGTTTAGGTTTAGGAAACTAGGTTCGGGTTCGGGATCGGGTTTAGGTTTGGGATTTCAAGTTCAGGTTTAGGTTTAGGTTAGGGAGTTGGGATTAGGATTTGGTGTAGGTTTAGGTTTGGGGATTTGATAATAGGTTAAGGTTTAGGTTGAAGAAATCGGGTTTTGGGATTTCAGAATAAGTTTAGGTTACAAGTATAGGTTTAAGTTAGGTTATAGGTTGGGATTTGAGAATATGTTTAGGTTAGGTTTTAGGTTATAGGTTAAGGTTATAGGTTAAGGTTAGGTTTAGGTTTAGGTTATAGGTTATAGCATGGGAATTGAGAATAGGTTAAGGTTTAGGTTTAGGAAACTGGGTTCGGGTTCGGGATCGGGTTTAGTTTTGGGTTTTCAGTTCAGGTTTAGGTTTAGGTTGGGGAGTTGAGATTAGGATTTGGTGTAGGTTTAGGTTTAAGGATTTGAGAATAGGTTAAGGTTTAGGTTTAGGAAATCGTGTTCGGGTTTGGGAACGGGTTTAGGCTTCGGTTCTCAAGTTTATGTTTAGGTTTAGGTTAGGGAGTTGTGATTAGGATTTGGTGTAGGTTTAGGTTTAAGGATTTGAGAATACATTTAGGTTGTAGGTTTTAGGTTTAGGTTTTAGCTATAGGTTTAAGGAATTGAGAATTGGTTAAGGTTTAGGTTTAGGGAATCGGGTTCAGGTTCGAGATCGGGTTTAGGCTTGGGTTTTCATTTTCACGTTTAGGTTTAGGTTAGGGAGTTGAGATTGGGATTAGGTGTAGGTTTAGGTTTAGGGATTTGGGAATAGGTTAATGTTTAGGTATAAATTTAGGTATAGGTTTAGGTTTAGGTTATAGGTTTAGGTTTTGGTTTTAGGTTTAGGTTAAGGTTATAAGTTTAGGTTATAGGTTATAGGTTAAGGTTTAGGTTTAGGTTTAGGTTTTAGTTTATAGGTTTAGGTTATAGGTTTAGGTTTTGGTTTTAGGTTTAGGTTAGAGTTGTTAGTTAAGGTTTTTGTTTAGGTTAAGGTTATAGGTTTTGGTTAAGGTTTAGGTTTTGGGTTTATGGTATGGTTATAGATTAAGGTTATAGGTTTAGGTTAGGTATAGGTTATAGGTTATAACTTTGGGAAATGAGAATAAGTTATGGATTAGGTTTAGGAGATTGGGTTCGGGTTTAGGCTTTGGTTTTCATGTTTAGGTTTAGGTTTAGGTTAGGGAGTTGAGATTGGGATTCAGTGTAGGTTTAGGTTTAGGGATTTGAGAATAGATAAAGGATTAGGTTTAGGAAATCGGCTTCGGGTTCTGGATCGAGTTTAGGCTTTGGTTTTCATATTTAGGTTTGGGTTTAGGTTTGGGAGTTGAGATTGAGATTTGGTCTACGTTTAGGTTTAGGGATTTGAGAATAGGTTAATGTTTAGGTTTAGGAAATCGGGTTCAGGTTCGGGATTGGGTTTAAGCTTGGGGTTTCAAGTTTAGGTTTAGGTTTAGGTTAGGGAGTTGAGATTGAGATTTGGTGTAGGTGTAGGTTTAGGTTTAGCGATTTGAGAATAGGTTAAAGATTAGGTTTAGGAAATCGGGTTCGGGTTCTAGATCGAGTTTAGGCTTGGGTTTTCATGTTTAGGTTTAGGTTTAGGTTAGGGAGTTGAGATTGGAATTTGGGATAGGTTTAGGTATAGGGATTTAAGAATAGGTTAAGGTTTAGGTTTAGGAAATCGGGTTCGGGTTCGGGATTGGGTTTAGGCTTGGGTTTTCAATTTTAGGTTTAGGTTTAGGTTAGGGAGTTGATATTGGGATTTGGTGTAGGTGTAGGTTTAGGTTTAGGGATTTGAGAATAAGTTAAAGATTAGGTTTAGGAAATCGGGTTCCGGTTCTAGATCGGGTTTAGGCTTGTGTTTTCATGTTTATGTTTATGTTTAGGTTAGGGAGTTGAGATTGGAATTTGGGATAGGTTTAGGTATAGGGATTTGAGAATAGGTTAAGGTTTAGGTTTAAGAAATCGGGTTCGGGTTCGGGATCGGGTTTAGGCTTGGGTTTTCAATTTTAGGTTTAAGTTTAGGTTAGGGAGTTGAGATTGGGATTTGGTGTAGGTGTAGGTTTAGGTTTAGGGATTTGAGAATAGGTTAAAGATTAGGTTTAGGAAATCGGGTTCGGGTTGTAGATCGAGTTTAGGCTTGGGTTTTCATGTTTAGGTTTAGGTTTAGGTTAGGGAGTTGAGATTGGAATTTGGGATAGGTTTAGGTATAGGGATTTAAGAATAAGTTAATGTTTAGGTTTAGGAAATCGGGTTCGAGTTCAGGATCGGGTTTAGGCTTGGGTTTTCAAGTTTAGGTTTAGGTATAGGTTAGGGAGTTGAGATTGGGATTTGGTGTAGGTTTAGGTTTAGGGATTCGAGAATAGGTTAAGGTTTAGGTTTAGGAAATCGGGTTCGGGTTCGGGATCGAGTTTAGGCTTCGGTTTTCAAGTTTAGGTTTACGTATAGGTTAGGGAGTTGAGATTGGGATTTGGTGTAGGTTTAGGTTTAGGAATTTGAGAATATGTTAAGATTTAGATATACGTTTAAGTTTGGGTTTAGGGATTTGAGAATAGGTTAAGGTTTAGGTTTAGGTTATAGGTTAAGGTTTTGGTTTTAGGTTTAGGTTATGGTTATAAGTTTAGGTTATAGCTTAAGGTTTAGGTTTAGGTTTAGGTTTTAGTTTATAGTTTTAGGTTATAGGTTTAGGTTTAGGTTTTAGGTTTAGGTCAAGTTTGTAAGTTAAGGTTTTTGTTTTGGTTAAGGTTATAAGTTTTGTTTAAGGTTTAGGTTTTGGGTTTATGTTAAGGTTATAGGTTAAGGTTATATGTTAAGGTTAGGTTTAGGTTATAGGTTATAGGTTATAGCTTTGGGAAATGAGAATAGGTTAAGGTTTAGGTTTAGGAGAATGGGTTCGGGTTCCAGATCGGGTTTAGGCTTGGGTTATCAGGTTTAGGTTTAGGTTTAGGTTTGGTAGTTGAGATTGGGATTTGGTGTAAGGTTTAGGTTTAGGGATTTGAGAATAGGTTAAGGTTTAAGTATAGATTTAGGTTTAGGTTATAACTTTAGGTTTTGGTTTTAGGTTTAGGTTAAGGTTATAAGTTTAGGTTATAGGTTAAGGTTTAGGTTTACGTTTTAGTTTATAGGTTTAGGTTATAGGTTTAGGTTTTGGTTTTAGGTTTAGGTTAAGGTTGTAAGTTAAGGTTTTTGTTTAGGTTAAGGTTATAGGTTTTTGTTAAGGTTTAGGTTTAGGTTTTGAGTTTATGTTATGGTTAGAGGTTAAGGTAATAGGTTTAGGGTAGGTTTAGGTTATAGCTTATAGGTTATAGCTTTAGGAAATGAGAATAGGTTAAGGTTTAGGTTTAGGAAATTGGGTTCGGGTTCTGGATCGGGTTTAGGGTTGGGTTTTGATGTTTAGGTTTAGGTTTAGGTTAGGGTGCTGAGATTGGGATTTGGTGTAGGTTTAGGTTTAGGGATTTGAGAATAGGTTAAGGTTTGGGTTTAGGAAATCGAGTTCGGGTTCGGGATCGGGTTTAGGCTTGGGTTTTCAAGTTTAGGTTTAGGTTTAGGTTAGGAAGTTGAGATTGAGATTTGGTGTAGGTGTAGGTTTATGTTAAGGGATTTGAGAATAGGTTAAAGAGTAGGTTTAGGAAATCGGGTTCGGGTTCTAGATCGGGTTTAGGCATGGGTTTTCATGTTTAGGTTTAGGTTTAGGTTAGGGAGTTGAGATTGAAATTTGGTGTAGGTTTAGGTTTAGGGATTTGAGAATAGGATAAGGTTTAGGTTTAGAAAATCGAGTTCGGGTTCAGGATCAAGTTTAGGCTTGGGTTTTCAATTTTAGGTTTAGGTTAAGGTTAGGGAGTTGAGATTGGGATTTGGTGTAGGTGTAGGTTTAGGTTTTGGGATTTTAGAATAGGTTAAGGATTAGGTTTAGGAAATCCGGTTTGGGTTCTAGATTGGGTTTAGGTTTGGGTTTTCATATTTAGGTTTAGGTTTTGGTTAGGGAGTTAAGATTGGGATTTGGTGTAGGTTTAGGTTTAGGGATTTGCAAATAGGTTATGGTTTAGGTTTATGAAATTGGTTTCGGGTTCGGGATCGAGTTTAGGCTTGGGTTTTCAAGTTTAGGTTTAGGTTTAGTTTAAGGAGTTGAGATTGGGATTTGGTGTGGGTTTAGGTTTAGGGATTTGAGAATAGGTTAAGGTTTAGGTTTAAGAAATCGGGTTCGGGTTCGGGATCAGGTTTAAGCTTGGGTTTTCAAGTTAAGGTTTAGTTATATGTTAGGGAGTTGAGATTGGGATTTGGTGTAGGTTTAGGTTTAGGGATTTGAGAATAGGTTAAGGTTTAGGTTTAGGAAATCGGGTTCGGGTTTGGGATCGGGTTTAGGCTTGGGTTTTCAAGTTTAGGTTTAGGTTAAGGTTAGGGAGTTAAGATTGAGATTTGTTGTAGGTGTATGTTTAGGTTTAGGGATTTGAGATTAGGTTAAAGATTAGGTTTAGGAAATCAGGTTCGGGTTCTAGATCGGGTTTAGGCATGGGTTTTCATGTTTAGGTTTAGGTTTAGGTTAGGGAGTTGAGATTGAAATTTGGTGTAGGTTTAGGTTTAGGGATTTGAGAATAGGTTAAGGTTTAGGTTTAGAAAATCGAGTTCGGGTTCAGGATCAAGTTTAAGCTTGGGTTTTCAATTTTAGGTTTAGGTTAAGGTTAGGGAGTTGAGATTGGGATTTGGTGTAGGTGTAGGTTTCGGTTTTGGGATTTTAGAATAGGTTAAGGATTAGGTTTAGGAAATCCGGTTTGGGTTCTAGATTGGGTTTAGGTTTGGGTTTTCATATTTAGGTTTAGGTTTTGGTTACGGAGTTAAGATTGGGATTTGGTGTAGGTTTAGGTTTAGGGATTTGCAAATAGGTTATGGTTTAGGTTTATGAAATCGGTTTCGGGTTCGGGATCGAGTTTAGGCTTGGGTTTTCAAGTTTAGGTTTAGGTTTAGGTTAAGGAGTTGAGATTGGGATTTGGTGTGGGTTTAGGTTTTGGGATTTGAGAATAGGTTAAGGTTTAGGTTTAGGAAATCGGGTTCGGGTTCGGGATCAGGTTTAGGCTTGGGTTTTCAAGTTAAGGTTTAGTTATATGTTAGGGAGTTGAGATTGGGATTTGGTGTAGGTTTAGGTTTAGGGATTTGAGAATAGGTTAAGGTTTAGGTTTAGGAAATCGGGTTCGGGTTTGGAATCGGGTTTAGGCTTCGGTTTTCAAGTTTAGGTTTACGTATAGGTTAGGGAGTTGAGATTGGGATTTGGTGTAGGTTTAGGTTTAGGGATTTGAGAATAGGTTAAGGTTTAGGTATAGGTTTATGTTTAGGTTAGGGATTTGAGAATAGGTTAAGGTTTAGGTATAGGTTTAGGTTTAGGTTATAGGTTTAGGTTTTGGTTTTAGGTTTAAGTTAAGGATATAAGTTTAGGTTATAGCTTAAGGTTTAGGTTTAGGTTTAGGTTTTAGTTTATAATTTTAGGTTATAGGTTTAGGTTTAGGTTTTAGGTTTAGGTTAAGTTTATAAGTTAAGGTTTTTGTGTAGGTTAAGGTTATAGGTTTTGGGTTTATTATATGGTTATAGGTTAAGGTTATATGTTAAGGTTAGGTTTAGGTTATAGGTTATAGGTTATAGCTTTGGGAAATGAGAATAGGTTAAGGTTTAGGTTTAGGAGATTGGGTTCGGGTTCTGGATCGGGTTTAGCTTGGGTTTTCAAGTTTAGGTTTAGGTTTAGGTTTGGGAGTTGAGATTGGGATTTGGTGTAAGGTTTAGGTTTAGGGATTTGAGAATAGGTTAAGGTTTAAGTATAGATTTAGGTTTAGGTTTTAAGTTTAGGTTTTTGTTTTAGGTTTAGGTTAATGTTATAAGTTTAAGTTATAGGTTAAAGTTTAGGTTTACGTTTTAGGTTATAGGTTTAGGTTTCGGTTTTACGTATAGGTTAAGGTTGTAAGTTAAGGTTTTTGTTTAGGTTATGGTTATAAGTTTTGGTTAAGGTTTAGGTTTAGGTTTTGGTTTTATGTTATGGTTATAGGTTAAGGTAATAGGTTTAGGTTATAGCCTATAGGTTATAGCTTTCGGAAATGAGAATAGGTTAAGGTTTAGGTTTAGGAAATTGGGTTCGGGTTCTGGATCGGGTTTAGGCATGGGTTTTTATGTTTAGGTTTAGGTTTAGGTTAGGGTGCTGAGATTGGGATTTGGTGTAGGTTTAGGTTTAGGGATTTGCGAATAGGTTAAGGTTTTGGTTTAGGAAATCGGGTTCGAGTTCGGGATCGGGTTTAGGCTTGGGTTTTCAAGTTTAGGTTTAGGTTAAGGTTAGGGAGTTAAGATTGAGATTTGGTGTAGGTGTAGGTTTAGGTTTAGGGATTTGAGATTAGGTTAAAGATTAGGTTTAGGAAATCAGGTTCGGGTTCTAGATCGGGTTTAGGCATGGGTTTTCATGTTCAGGTTTAGGTTTAGGTTAGGGAGTTGAGATTGAAATTTGGTGTAGGTTTAGGTTTAGGGATTTGAGAATAGGTTAAGGTTTAGGTTTAGAAAATCGAGTTCGGGTTCAGGATCAAGTTTAGGCTTGGGTTTTCAATTTTAGGTTTAGGTTAAGGTTAGGGAGTTGAGATTGGGATTTGGTGTAGGTGTAGGTTTAGGTTTTGGGATTTTAGAATAGGTTAAGGATTAGGTTTAGGAAATCCGGTTTGGGTTCTAGATTGGGTTTAGGTTTGGGTTTTCATATTTAGGTTTAGGTTTTGGTTACGGAGTTAAGATTGGGATTTGGTGTAGGTTTAGGTTTAGGGATTTGCAAATAGGTTATGGTTTAGGTTTATGAAATCGGTTTCGGGTTCGGGATCGAGTTTAGGCTTGGGTTTTCAAGTTTAGGTTTAGGTTTAGGTTAAGGAGTTGAGATTGGGATTTGGTGTGGGTTTAGGTTTTGGGATTTGAGAATAGGTTAAGGTTTAGGTTTAGGAAATCGGGTTCGGGTTCGGGATCAGGTTTAGGCTTGGGTTTTCAAGTTAAGGTTTAGTTATATGTTAGGGAGTTGAGATTGGGATTTGGTGTAGGTTTAGGTTTAGGGATTTGAGAATAGGTTAAGGTTTAGGTTTAGGAAATCGGGTTCGGGTTTGGGATCGGGTTTAGGCTTCGGTTTTCAAGTTTAGGTTTACGTATAGGTTAGGGAGTTGAGATTGGGATTTGGTGTAGGTTTAGGTTTAGGGATTTGAGAATAGGTTAAGGTTTAGGTATAGGTTTAGGTTTAGGTTAGGGATTTGAGAATAGGTTAAGGTTTAGGTATAGGTTTAGGTTTAGGTTATAGGTTTAGGTTTTGGTTTTAGGTTTAAGTTAAGGATATAAGTTTAGGTTATAGCTTAAGGTTTAGGTTTAGGTTTAGGTTTTAGTTTATAGTTTTAGGTTATAGGTTTAGGTTTAGGTTTTAGGTTTAGGTTAAGTTTGTAAGTTAAGGTTTTTGTTTAGGTTAAGGTTATAGGTTTTGGGTTTATTATATGGTTATAGGTTAAGGTTATATGTTAAGGTTAGGTTTAGGTTATAGGTTATTGGTTATAGCTTTGGGAAATGAGAATAGGTTAATGTTTAGGTTTAGGAGATTGGGTTCGGGTTCTGGATCGGGTTTAGCTTGGGTTTTCAAGTTTAGGTTTAGGTTTAGGTTTGGGAGTTGAGATTGGGATTTGGTGTAAGGTTTAGGTTTAGGGATTTGAGAATAGGTTAAGGTTTAAGTATAGATTTAGGTTTAGGTTTTAAGTTTAGGTTTTTGTTTTAGGTTTAGGTTAATGTTATAAGTTTAAGTTATAGGTTAAAGTTTAGGTTTACGTTTTAGGTTATAGGTTTAGGTTTCGGTTTTACGTATAGGTTAAGGTTGTAAGTTAAGGTTTTTGTTTAGGTTATGGTTATAAGTTTTGGTTAAGGTTTAGGTTTAGGTTTTGGTTATGTTATGGTTATAGGTTAAGGTAATAGGTTTAGGTTATAGCCTATAGGTTATAGCTTTCGGAAATGAGAAAAGGTTAAGGTTTAGGTTTAGGAAATTGGGTTCGGGTTCTGGATCGGGTTTAGGCATGGGTTTTCATGTTTAGGTTTAGGTTTAGGTTAGGGTGCTGAGATTGGGATTTGGTGTAGGTTTAGGTTTAGGGATTTGCGAATAGGTTAAGGTTTTGGTTTAGGAAATCGGGTTCGAGTTCGGGATTGGGTTTAGGCTTGGGTTTTCAAGTTTAGGTTTAGGTTAAGGTTAGGGAGTTAAAATTGAGATTTGGTGTAGGTGTAGGTTTAGGTTTAGGGATTTGAGATTAGGTTAAAGATTAGGTTTAGCAAATCAGGTTCGGGTTCTAGATCGGGTTTAGGCATGGGTTTTCATGTTTAGGTTTAGGTTTAGGTTAGGGAGTTGAGATTGAAATTTGGTGTAGGTTTAGGTTTAGGGATTTGAGAATAGGTTAAGGTTTAGGTTTAGAAAATCGAGTTCGGGTTCAGGATCAAGTTTAGGCTTGGGTTTTCAATTTTAGGTTTAGGTTAAGGTTAGGGAGTTGAAATTGGGATTTGGTGTAGGTGTAGGTTTAGGTTTTGGGATTTTAGAATAGGTTAAGGATTAGGTTTAGGAAATCCGGTTTGGGTTCTAGATTGGGTTTAGGTTTGGGTTTTCATATTTAGGTTTAGGTTTTGGTTACGGAGTTAAGATTGGGATTTGGTGTAGGTTTAGGTTTAGGGATTTGCAAATAGGTTATGGTTTAGGTTTATGAAATCGGTTTCGGGGTTCGGGATCGAGTTTAGGCTTGGGTTTTCAAGTTTAGTTTTAGGTTTAGGTTAAGGAGTTGAGATTGGGATTTGGTGTGGGTTTAGGTTTTGGGATTTGAGAATAGGTTAAGGTTTAGGTTTAGGAAATCGGGTTCGGGTTCGGGATCAGGTTTAGGCTTGGGTTTTCAAGTTAAGGTTTAGTTATATGTTAGGGAGTTGAGATTGGGATTTGGTGTAGGTTTAGGTTTAGGGATTTGAGAATAGGTCAAGGTTTAGGTTTAGGAAATCGGGTTCGGGTTCGGGATCAGGTTTAGGCTTCGGTTTTCAAGTTAAGGTTTAGTTATATGTTAGGGAGTTGAGATTGGGATTTGGTGTAGGTTTAGGTTTAGGGATTTGAGAATAGGTTAAGGTTTAGGTTTAGGAAATCGGGTTCGGGTTTGGGATCGGGTTTAGGCTTCGGTTTTCAAGTTTAGGTTTACGTATAGGTTAGGGAGTTGAGATTGGGATTTGGTGTAGGTTTAGGTTTAGGGATTTGAGAATAGGTTAAGGTTTAGGTATAGGTTTATGTTTAGGTTAGGGATTTGAGAATAGGTTAAGGTTTAGGTATAGGTTTAGGTTAGGTTATAGGTTTAGGTTTTGGTTTTAGGTTTAAGTTAAGGATATAAGTTTAGGTTATAGCTTAAGGTTTAGGTTTAGGTTTAGGTTTTAGTTTATAGTTTTAGGTTATAGGTTTAGGTTTAGGTTTTAGGTTTAGGTTAAGTTTGTAAGTTAAGGTTTTTGTTTAGGTTAAGGTTATAGGTTTTGGGTTTATTATATGGTTATAGGTTAAGGTTATATGTTAAGGTTAGGTTTAGGTTATAGGTTATAGGTTATAGCTTTGGGAAATGAGAATAGGTTAAGGTTTAGGTTTAGGAGATTGGGTTCGGGTTCTGGATCGGGTTTAGCTTGGGTTTTCAAGTTTAGGTTTAGGTTTAGGTTTGGGAGTTGAGATTGGGATTTGGTGTAAGGTTTAGGTTTAGGGATTTGAGAATAGGTTAAGGTTTAAGTATAGATTTAGGTTTATGTTATAAGTTTAGGTTTTTGTTTTAGGTTTAGGTTAATGTTATAAGTTTAAGTTATAGGTTAAAGTTTAGGTTTACGTTTTAGGTTATAGGTTTAGGTTTCGGTTTTAGGTATAGGTTAAGGTTGTAAGTTAAGGTTTTTGTTTAGGTTATGGTTATAAGTTTTGGTTAAGGTTTAGGTTTAGGTTTTGGTTTTATGCTATGGTTATAGGTTAAGGTAATAGGTTTAGGCTATAGCCTATAGGTTATAGCTTTCGGAAATGAGAATAGGTTAAGGTTTAGGTTTAGGAAATTGGGTTCGGGTTCTGGATCGGGTTTAGGCATGGGTTTTCATGTTTAGGTTTAGGTTTAGGTTAGGGTGCTGAGATTGGGATTTGGTGTAGGTTTAGGTTTAGGGATTTGCGAATAGGTTAAGGTTTTGGTTTAGGAAATCGGGTTCGAGTTCGGGATCGGGTTTAGGCTTGGGTTTTCAAGTTTAGGTTTAGGTTAAGGTTAGGGAGTTAAGATTGAGATTTGGTGTAGGTGTAGGTTTAGGTTTAGGGATTTGAGATTAGGTTAAACATTAGGTTTAGGAAATCGGGTTCGGGTTCTAGATCGAGTTTAGGCTTGGGTTTTCATGTTTAAGTTTATGTTTAGGTTAGGGAGTTGAGATTGGAATTTGGGATAGGTTTAGGTATAGGGATTTGAGAATAGGTTAAGGTTTAGGTTTAGGAAATCTGGTTCGGGTTCGGGATCGGGTTTAGGCTTGGGTTTTCAATTTTAGGTTTAGGTTTAGGTTAGGGAGTTGAGATTGGGATTTGGTGTAGGTGTAGGTTTAGGTTTAGGTATTTGAGAATAGGTTAAGGATTAGGTTTCGGAAATCAGGTTTGGGTTCTAGATCGGGTTTAGGCTTGGGTTATCATGTGTAGGTTTAGGTTTAGGTTAGGGAATTAAGATTGGGATTTGGTGTAGGTTTTGGTTTAGGAAATCGGGTTTGAGTTCAGGATCGGGTTTAGGCTTGGGTTTTCAAGTTTAGGTTTAGGTATAGGTTAGGGAGTTGAGGCTGGGATTTGGTGTAGGTTTAGGTTTAGGGATTCGAGAATAGGTTAAGGTTTAAGTTTAGGAAATCGGGTTCGGGTTCGGGATCGGGTTTAGGCTTCGGTTTTCAAGTTTAGGTTAACCTACAGGTTAGGGAGTTGAGATTGGGATTTGGTGTAGGTTTAGGTTTAGGGATTTGAGAATAGGTTAAGATTTAGGTATAGGTTTAAGTTTAGGTTTAGGGATTTGTGAATAGGTTAAGGTTTAGGTATAGGTTTAGGTTTAGGTTATAGGTTTAGGTTTTGGTTTTAGGTTTAGGTTAAGGTTATAAGTTTAGGTTATAGCTTAAGGTTTAGGTTTAGGTTTAGGTTTTAGGTTATAGTTTTAGGTTATAGGTTTAGGTTTAGGTTTTAGGTTTAGGTTAAGTTTGTAAGTTAAGGTTTTTGTTTAGGTTAAGGTTATAGGTTTTGGGTTTATGTTAAGGTTATAGGTTAGGGTTATATGTTAAGGTTAGGTTTAGGATATAGGTTATAGGTTATAGCTTTGGGAAATGAGAATAGGTTAAAGTTTAGGTTTAGGAGATTGGGTTTGGGTTCTGGATCGGGTTTAGGCTTGGGTTTTCAAGTTTAGGTTTAGGTTTAGGTTTGGGAGTTGAGATTGGGATTTGGTGTAAGGTTTAGGTTTAGGGTTTTGAGAATAGGTTAAGGTTTAAGTATAGATTTAGGTTTAGGTTATAAGTTTAGGTTTTGGTTATAGGTTTAGGTTAAGGTTATAAGTTTAGGTTATAGGTTAAGGTTTAGGTTTACGTTTTAGTTTATAGGTTTAGGTTATAGGTTTTGGTTTTGGTTTTAGGTTTAGGTTAAGGTTGTATGTTAAGGTTTTTGTTTAGGTTAAGGTTATAGGTTTTGGTTAAGGTTTACATTTAGGTTTTGGGTTTATGTTATGGTTATAGGTTAAGGTAATAGGTTTTGGGTAGGTTTAGGTTATAGCTTATAGGTTATAGCTTTGGAAAATGAGAATAGGTTAAGGTTTAAGTTTAGGAAATTGGGTTCGGGTTCTGGATAGGGTTTAGGCTTGGGTTTTCATGTTTAGGTTTAGGTTTAGGTTAGGGTGCTGAGATTAGGATTTGGTGGAGGTTTAGGTTTAGGGATTTGAGAATAGGTTAAGGTTTAGGTTTAGGAAATCGGGTTCGGGTTCGGGATCGGGTTTAGGCTTGGGTTTTCAAGTTTAGGTTTAGGTTTAGGTTAGGGAGTTAAGATTGAGATTTGGTGTAGGTGTAGGTTTAGGTTTAGGGATTTGAGAATGGGTTAAAGATTAGGTTTAGGAAATCGGGTTGGTGTTCTAGATCGGGTTTAGGCTTGGGTTATCATGTTTAGGTTTAGGTTTAGGTTAGGGAGTTGAGATTGGGATTTGGTGTAGGTTTAGGTTTAGGGATTTGAGAATAAGTTAATGTTTAGGTTTAGGAAATCGGGTTCGGGTTCGGGATCAAGTTTAGGCTTGGGTTTTCAATTTTAGTTTTAGGTTAAGGTTAGAGAGTTGAGATTGGGATTTGGTGTTGGTGTAGGTTTAGGTTTAGGGATTTTAGAATAGATTAAGGATTAGGTTTAGGAAATCGGGTTTGGGTTCTAGATTGGGTTTAGGTTTGGGTTTTCATATTTAGGTTTAGGTTTTGGTTAGGGAGTTAATATTGAGATTTGGTGTATGTTTAGGTTTAGGGATTTGCGAATAGGTTATGGTTTAAGTTTAGGAAATCGGTTTCGGGTTTGGGATCAGGTTTAGGCTTGGGTTTTCAAGTTTAGGTTTAGGTTTAGGTTAGGGAGTTGAGATTGGGATTTGGTGTGGGTTTAGGTTTAGGGATTTGAGAATATGTTAAGGTTTAGGTTTAGGAAATCGGGTTCGGGTTCGGGATTAGGTTTAGGCTTAGGTTTTCATGTTTAGGTTTAGTTATATGTTAGGGAGTTGAGATTGGGATTTGGTGTAGGTTTAGGTTTAGGGATTTGAGAATAGGTTAAGGTTTAGGTTTAGGAAATTGGGTTCGGGTTTGGGATCGGGTTTAGGCTTCGGTTTTCAAGTTTAGGTTTACGTATAGGTTAGGGAGTTGAAATTGGGATTTGGTGTAGGTTTAGGTTTAGGGATTTGAGAATAGGTTAAGGTTTAGGTTTAGGTTTAGGTTTAGGTTTAGGGATTTCATAATAGGTTAAGGTTTAGGTATATGTTTAGGTTTAGGTTATAGGTTTAGGTTTTGGTTTTAGGTTTAAGTTAAGGTTATAAGTTTAGGTTATAGCTTAAGGTTTAGGTTTAGGTTTAGGTTTTAGTTTCTAGTTTTAGGTTATTGGTTTAGGTTTAGGAAATCGGGTTTGGGTTCTAGATTGGGTTTAGGTTTGGCTTTTCATATTTAGGTTTAGGTTTTGGTTAGGGAGTTAAGATTAGGATTTGGTGTAGGTTTAGGTTTAGGGATTTGCGAATAGGTTATGGTTTAGGTTTAGGAAATCGGTTTCGGGTTCGAGATCGGGTTTAGGCTTGGGTTTTCAAGTTTAGGTTTAGGTTTAGGTTAGGGAGTTGAGATTGACATTTGGTGTAGGTGTAGGTTTAGGTTTAAGGATTTGAGAATAGGTTAAAGTTTAGGTTTAGGAAATTGGGTTCAGGTTGTAGATCGGGTTTAGGCTTGGGTTTTCATGTTTAGGTTTAGGTTTAGGTTAGGGAGTTGAGATTGGAATTTAGGATAGGTTTAGGTATAGGGATTTGAGAATAGGTTAAGGGTTAGGTTTAGTAAATCAGGTACGGGTTCGGGATCGGGTTTAGGCTTGGGTTTTCAATTTTAGGTTTAGGTTTAGGTTAGCGAGTTGAGATTGGGATTTGGTGTAGGTGTAGGTTTAAGTTTAGGGATTTGAGAATAGGTTGAGGATTAGATTTCGGAAATCAGGTTTGGGTTCTAGATCGGGTTTAGGCTTGGGTTTTCATGTGTAGGTTTAGGTTTGGGTTAGGGAGTTAAGATTGGGATTTGGTGTAGGTTTAGGTTTAGGGATTTGAGAATAGGTTAATGTTTAGGTTTAGGAAATCGGTTTCGGGTTCGGGATCAGGTTTAGGCGTGGATTTTCAAGTTTAGGTTTAGGTTTAGGTTATGGTGTTGAGATTGGGATTTAGTGTAGGTTTTGGTTTAGGGATTTGAGAATAGGTTAAGGTTTTGGTTTAGGAAATCGGGTTCGGGTTTAGGATCGGGTTTAGGCTTGGGTTTTAAAGTTTAGGTTTAGGTATAGGTTAGGGAGTTGAGATTGGGATTTGGTGTAGGTTTAGGTTTAGGGATTCGAGAATAGGTTAAGGTTTAGGTTTAGGAAATCGGGTTCGGGTTCGGGATCGGGTTTAGGCTTTGGTTTTCAAGTTTAGGTTTAGGTATAGGTTAGGGAGTTGAGATTGGGATTTGGTGTAGGTTTAGGTTTAGGGATTTGAGAATTGTTTAAGATTTAATTATAGGTTTAAGTTTAGGTTTAGGGATTTGAGAATAGGTTAAGGTTTAGGTATAGGTTTAGGTTTAGGTTATAGGTTTAGGTTTAGGTTTTATTTTGTAGTTTTAGGTTATTGGTTTAGGTTTAGGTTTTAGGTTTAGGTTAAGTTTGTAAGTTAAGGTTTTTGTTTACGTTAAGGTTATAGGTTTTGTTTAAGGTTTAGGTTTTGGGTTTATGTAAAGGTTATAGGTTAAGGTTATATGTTAAGGGCAGGTTTAGGTTATAGGTTATAGGTTATAACTTTGGGAAATGAGAATAGGTTAAGGTTTAGGTTTAGGAGATTGGGTTCGGGTTCTGGATCGGGTTTAGGCTTGGGTTTTCAAGTTTAGGTTTAGGTTTAGGTTTGGGAGTTGAGATTGGGATTTGGTGTAAGGTTTAGGTTTAGGGATTTGAGAATAGGTTAAGGTTTAAGTATAGATTTAGGTTTAGGTGATAAGTTTAGGTTTTGGTTTTTGGTTTATGTTAAGGTTATAAGTTTAGGTTATAGGTTAAGGTTTAGGTTTACGTTTTAGTTTATAGGTTTAGGTTATAGGTTTAGGTTTTGGTTTTAGGTTTAGGTTAAGGTTGTAAGTTAAGGTTTTTGTTTAGGTTAAGGTTATAGATCTTGGTTAAGGTTTAGGTTTAGGTTTTGGGTTTATGTAAAGGTTATAGGTTAAGATTATATGTTAAGGGCAGGTTTAGGTTATAGGTTATAGGTTATAACTTTGGGAAATGAGAATAGGTTAAGGTTTAGGTTTAGGAGATTGGGTTCGGGTTCTGGATCCGGTTTAGGCTTGGGTTTTCAAGTTTAGGTTTAGGTTTAGGTTTGGGAGTTGAGATTGGGATTTGGTGTAAGGTTTAGGTTTAGGGATTTGAGAATAGGTTAAGGTTTAAGTATAGATTTAGGTTTAGGTGATAAGTTTAGGTTTTGGTTTTTGGTTTATGTTAAGGTTATAAGTTTAGGTTATAGGTTAAGGTTTAGGTTTACGTTTTAGTTTATAGGTTTAGGTTATAGGTTTAGGTTTTGGTTTTAGGTTTAGGTTAAGGTTGTAAGTTAAGGTTTTTGTTTAGGTTAAGGTTATAGATCTTGGTTAAGGTTTAGGTTTAGGTTTTGGGTTTATGTAAAGGTTATAGGTTAAGGTTATATGTTAAGGGCAGGTTTAGGTTATAGGTTATAGGTTATAACTTCGGGAAATGAGAATAGGTTAAGGTTTAGGTTTAGGAGATTGGGTTCGGGTTCTGGATCGGGTTTAGGCTTGGGTTTTCAAGTTTAGGTTTAGGTTTAGGTTTGGGAGTTGAGATTGGGATTTGGTGTAAGGTTTAGGTTTAGGGATTTGAGAATAGGTTAAGGTTTCAGTATAGATTTAGGTTTAGGTGATAAGTTTAGGTTTTGGTTTTAGGTTTAGGTTAAGGTTATAAGTTTAGGTTATATGTTAAGGTTTAGGTTTACGTTTTAGTTTATAGGTTTAGGTTACAGGTTTAGGTTTTGGTTTTAGGTTTAGGTTAAGGTTGTAAGTTAAGGTTTTTGTTTAGGTTAAGGTTATAGGTTTTGATTAAGGTTTAGGTTTAGGTTTTGGGTTTATGTTATGGTTATAGGTTAAGGTAATAGGTTTAGTGTAGGTTTAGGTTATAGCTTATAGGTTATAGCTTTGGGAAATGAGAATAGGTTAAGGTTTAGGTTTAGGAAATTGGGTTCGGATTCGGGATCGGGTTTAGGCTTGGGTTTTCATGTTTAGGTTTAGGTTTAGGTTAGGGTGCTGAGATTGGGATTTTGTGTCGGTTTAGGTTTAGGGATTCGAGAATAGGTTAAGGTTTAGGTTTAGGAAATCGAGTTCGGGTTCGGGATCGGTTTTAGTTGTGGGTTTTCAAGTTTAGGTTTAGGTTTAGGTTAGGGAGTTGAGATTGAGATTTGGTGTAGGTGTAGCTTTAGGTGTAGGGATTTGAGAATAGGTTAAAGATTAGGTTTAGGAAATCGGGTTCGGGATCTAGATCGGGTTTAAGCTTGGGTTTTCAGGCTTAGGTTTTGGTTTAGGTTAGGGAGTTGAGATTGGGATTTGGTGTAGGTTTAGGTTTAGGGATTTGAGAATAGGTTAAGGTTTAGGTTTAGAAAATCGGGTTCGGGTTCGAGATCAAGTTTAGGCTTGGGTTTTCAATTTTAGGTTTAGGTTAAGGCTGGGGAGTTGAGATTGGGATTTTGTGTAGGTGTAGGTTTAGGTTTAGGGATTTTAGAATAGGTTAAGGATTAGGTTTAGGAAATCGGGTTTGGGTTTTCATATTTAGGTTTAGGTTTTGGTTAGGGAGTTAAGAATAGGATTTGGAGTAGGTTTAGGTTTAGGGATATGCGAATAGGTTATGGTTTAGGTTTAGGAAATCGGTTTCAGTTTCGGGATCGGGTTTAGGCTTGGCTTTTCAAGTTTAGGTTTAGGTTTAGGTTAGGGAGTTGAGATTGACAATTGGTGTAGGTCTAGGTTTTGGTTTAGGGATTTGAGAATTGGTTAAAGATTAGGTTTAGGAAATTGGGTTCGGGTTGTAGATTGGGTTTACGCTTGGGTTTTCATGTTTAGGTTTAGGTTTAGGTTAGGGAGTTGACATTGGAATTTGGGATAGGTTTTGGTATAGGGATTTGAGAATAGGTTAAGGTTTAGGTTTAGGAAATCGGGTTCGGGTTCGGGATCAGGTTTAGGATTGTTTTTTCAAATTTAGGTTTAGGTTTTGGTTAGGGCGTTGAGATTGGGATTTGGTATAGGTGTAGGTTTAGGTTTAGGGATTTGAGAATAGGTTAAGGATTAGGTTTCGGAAATCAGGTTTGGGTTCTAAATCGGGTTTAGGCTTGGGTTTTCATGTGTGGGTTTAGGTTTAGGTTAGGGAGTTAAGATTGGGATTTGGTGTAGGTTTAGGTTTAGGGATTTGAGAATAGGTTAATGTTTAGGCTTAGGAAATCAGTTTCGGATTCGAGATTGGGTTTAGGCTTGGGTTTTCAAGTTTAGGTTTAGGTTTATGTTATGGTGTTGAGATTGGGATTTAGTGTAGGTTTAGGTTTAGGGATTTGAGAACAGGTTAAGGTTTTGGTTTAGGAAATCGGGTTCGGGTTTAGGATCGGGATTAGGCTTGAGTTTTCAAGTTTAGGTTTAGGTATAGGTTAGGGAGTTGAGATTGGGATTTGGTGTAGGTTTAGGTTTAGGGATTCGAGCATAGGTTAAGGTTTAGGTTTAGGAAATCGGGTTCGGGTTCGGGATCGGGTTTAGGCCTCGGTTTTCAAGTTTAGGTTTAGGTATAGGTTAGGGAGTTGATATTGGGATTTGGTGTAGGTTTTAGTTTAGGGATTTGAGAATAGGTTAAAATTTAGGTATAGGTTTAAGTTTAGGTTTAGGGATTTGAGAATAGGTTAAGGTTTAGGTATAGGTTTAGGTTTAGGTTATAGGTTTAGGTTTTTGTTTTTGGTTTAAGTTAAGGTTATAAGTTTAGGTTATAGCGTAAGGTTTAGGTTTAGGTTTAGGTTTTAGTTTATAGTTTTAGGTTATTGGTTTAGGTTTAGGTTTTAGGTTTAGGTTAAGTTTGTAAGTTAAGGTTTTTGTTTAGGTGAAGGTTATAGGTTTTGTTTAAGGTTTAGGTTTTGGGTTTATGTTAAGGTTATAGGTTAAGGTTATAGGTCTTGGATAAGGTTTAGGTTTAGGTTTTTGGTTTATGTTATGGTTATAGGTTAAGGTAATAGGTTTAAGGTAGGTTTAGGTTATAGGTTATAGGTTATAGCTTTGGGAAATGAGAATAGGTTAAGGTTTAGGTTTAGGAAATTGGGTTCGGGTTCTGGATTGGGTTTAGGGATGGGTTTTCATGTTTAGGCTTAGGTTTAGGTTAGGGTGCTGAGATTGAGATTTGGTGTAGGTTTAGGTTTAGGGATTTGAGAATAGGTTAAGGTTTAGGTTTAGAAAATCGGTTTCGGGTTCGGGATCGGGTTTAGGCTTGGGTTTTCAAGTTTAGGTTTAGGTTTAGGTTAGGGAGTTGAGAATGAGATTTGGTGTAGGTGTAGGTTTAGGTTTAGGGATTTGAGAATAGGTTAAAGATTAGGTTTAAGAAATCGGGTTCGGGTTCTAGATCGGGTTTAGTCTTGGGTTTTCATGTTTAGGTTTAGGTTTAGGTTAGGGAGTTGATATTCAAATTTGGTGTAGGTTTAGGTTTAGGGATTTGAGAATAGGTTAAGGTTTAGGTTTAGGAAATCGGGTTCGGGTTCGGGATCAAGTTTAGGCTTGGGTTTTCAATTTTAGGTTTATGTTAAGGTTAGGGAGTAGAGATTGGGATTTGGTGTAGGTGTAGGTTTAGGTTTAGGGATTTTAGAATAGGTTAAGGATTAGGTTTAGGAAATCGGGTTTGGGTTTTCATATTTAGGTTTAGGTTTTGGTTAGGGAGTTAAGATTGGGATTTGGTGTAGGTTTAGGTTTAGGGATTTGCGATTAGGTTATGGTTTAGGTTTAGGAAATCGGTTTCGGGTTCGGGATCGGGTTTAGGCTTGGGTTTTCAAGTTTAGGTTTCGGTTTAGGTTAGGGAGTTGAGATTGGGATTTGGTGTGGGTTTATGTTTAGGGATTTGAGAATAGGTTAAGGTTTATGTTTAGGAAATCGGGTTCGGGTTCGGGATCAGGTTAAGGCTTGGGTTTTCAAGTTTAGGTTTAGGTATAGGTTAGGGAGTTGAGATTGGGATTTGGTGTAGGTTTAGGTTTAAGGATTTGAGAATAGGTTAAGGTTTAGGTTTAGGAAATTGGGTTCGGGTTCGGGATCGGGTTTAGGCTTCGGTTTTCAAGTTTAGGTCTAGGTATAGGTTAGGGAGTTGAGATTGGGATTTGGTGTAGGTTTAGGTTTAGGGATTTGAGAATAGGTTAAGGTTTAGGTATCGGTTTAGGTTTAGGTTTAGGGATTTGAGCATAGGTTAAGGTTTAGGTATAGGTTTAGGTTTATGTTATAGGTTTAGGTTTTGGTTTTAGGTTTAGGTTAAGGTTATAAGTTTAGGTTATAGCTTAAGGTTTAGGTTTAGGTTTAGGTTTTAGTTTATAGTTTTATGTTATAGGTTTAGTTTTTGGTTTTAGGTTTAGGTTATGGTTGTAAGTTAAGGTTTTTGTTGAGGTTAAGGTTATAGGTTTTGTTTAAGGTTTAGGTTTTGGGTTTATGTTAAGGTTATAGGTTAAGGTTATAGGTTCAAGTTAGGTTTAGGTTATAAGTTATAGGTTATAGGTTTGGGAAATGAAAATAGGTTAAGGTTTAGCTTTAGGAGATTGGGTTCGGGTTCTGGATCGGGTTTAGGCTTGGGTTTTCAAGTTTAGGTTTAGGTTTAGGTTAGGGAGTTGAGATTGGGATTTGGTATAGGTTTAGGTTTAGGGATTTGAGAATACGTTATGGTTTAGGTATAGGTTTAGGTTTAGGTTATAGGTTTAGGTTTTGGTTTTTGGTTTAGGTTAAGGTTATAAGTTTTGGTTATAGGTTAAGGTTTAGGTTTATGTTTAGGTTTAGGTTTTAGTTTATAGGTTTAGGTTATAGGTTTAGGTTTTGGTTTTAGGTTTAGGTTAAGGTTGTCCGTTATGGTTTTTTGTGTCGGTTCCGGTTCTCGGTTTTGTTTCCGGTTTCGGTTTAGGTTTTTGGGTTTATGTTATGGTTTAAGTTAAGGTCCTAGGTTTTGTTTAGGTTTAGGCTATAGGTTATAGGTTATAGCTTTGGGAAATGAGTATAGGTTAAGGTTTAAGTTTAGGAGATTGGGTTCGGGTTCTGGATCGGGTTTAGGCTTGGGTTTTCATGTTTAGGTTTAGGTTTAGGTTTAGGTTAGGAAGTTGAGATTGGGATTTGGTGTAGGTTTAGGTTTAGGGATTTGAGAATAGGTTAAGGTTTAGGATTAGGAAATCGGGTTCGGGTTCGGGATCGGATTTAGGCTTGGGTTTTCAAGTTTAGGTTTAGGTTTAGGTTAGAGAGTTGAGATTGGGATTTGGTGTAGTTTTAGGTTTAGGGATTTGAGAATAGGTTAAGGTTTAGGTATAGGTTTAGGTTTTGGTTTTAGGTTTAGGTTAAGGTTATAAGTTTAGGTAATAGGTTAAGGTTTAGGTTTAGGTTTAGGTTTTAGTTTATAGGTTTATATTGTAGGTTTAAGTTTTAGTTTTAGGTTTAGGTTAAGGTCGGAAGTTAAGGTTTTTGTGTAGGTTAAAGTTATAGGTTATGGTTAAGGTTTAGGTTTTGGGTTTATGTTAAGGTTTTAGGTTTTGGTTATAGGTTATAGGTCATAGCTTTGGGAAATTAAGGTTTAGGTTTAGGAGATTGGGTTCGGGTTCTGGATCGGGTTTAGGCTTGGGTTTTCATGTTTAGTTTTTGGTTTAGGTTTAGTTTAGGGAGTTGAGATTGGGATTTGGTGTGGGTTTAGGTTTAGGGATTTGTGAATAGGTTAAGGTTTAGGTCTAGGAAATCGGGTTCGGGTTCGGGATCGGGTTTAGGCTTCGGTTTTCAAGTTTAGGTTTAGGTATAGGTTAGGGAGTTGAGATTGGGATTTGGTGTAGGTTTAGGTTTAGGGATTTGAGAATAGGTTAAGATTTAGTTATAGGTTTAAGTTTAGGTTTAGGGATTTGAGAATAGGTTAAGGTTTAGGTATAGGTTTAGGTTTAGGTTATAGGTTTAGGTTTTGGTTTTAGGTTTAGGTTAAGGTTATAAGTTTAGGTTATAGCTTAAGGTTTAGGTTTAGTTTTATGTTTTAGTTTATAGTTTTAGGTTATTGGTTTAATTTTAGGTTTTAGGTTTAGGTTAAGTTTGTAAGTTAAGGTTTTTGTTTTGGTTAAGGTTATAGGTTTTCTTTAAGGTTTAGGTTTTGGGCTTATGTTAAGGTTATAGGTTAAGGTTATATGTTAAGGTTAGGTTTAGGTTATAGGTAATAGGTTATAGCTTTGGGAAATGAAAATAGGTTAAGGTTTAGGTTTAGGAGATTGGGTTCTGGTTCTGGATCGGGTTTATGCTTGAGGTTTCATGTTTAGGTTTAGGTTTAGGTTAGGGAGTTGAGGTTGGGATTGGTGTAAGGTTTAGGTTTAGGGATTTGAGAATAGGTTAAGGTTTAAGTATAGATTTATGTTTAGGTTATAAGTTTAGGTTTTGGTTTTAGGTTTAGGTTAAGGTTATCCGTTTAGGTTATAGGTTAAGGTTTCGGTTTACGTTTTCGTTCTAGGTTTAGGTTTTGGTTTTAGGTTTAGGTTAAGGTTGTAAGTTAAGGTTTTTGTTTAGGTTAAGGTTATAGGTCTTGGTCAAGGTTTAGGTTTAGGTTTTGGTTTTGTGTTATGGTTATATGTTAAGGTAATAGGTTTAGGGTAGGTTTAGGTTATAGGTTATAGGTTATAGCTTTGGGAAATGAGAATAGGTTAAGGTTTAGGTTTAGGAAATTGGGTTCGGGTTCTGGATTGGGTTTAGGCTTGGGTTTTCATGTTTAGGCTTAGGTTTAGGTTAGGGTGCTGAGATTGGGATTTGGTGTAGGTATAGGTTTAGGGATTTGAGAATAGGTTAAGGTTTAGGTTTAGAAAATCGGGTTCATGTTCGGGATCGGGTTTAAGCTTGGGTTTTCAAGTTTAGGTTTAGGTTTAGGTTAGGGAGTTGAAAATGAGAATTGGTGTAGGTGTAGGTTTAGGTTTAGGGATTTGAGAATAGGTTAAAGATTAGGTTTAAGAAATCGGGTTCGGGTTCTAGATCGGGTTTAGACTTAGGTTTTCATGTTTAGGTTTAGGTTTAGGTTAGGGAGTTGAGATTGGGATTTGGGTGTAGGTTTAGGTTTAGGGATTTGAGAATAGGTCAAGGTTTAGGTTTAGGAAATCGGGTTCGGGTTCGGGATCAAGTTTAGGTTTGGGTTTTTAATTTTAGGTTTAGGTTAAGGTTAGGGAGTTGAGATTGGGATTTGGGGTATGTGTAGGTTTAGGTTTAGGTTTTAGAATAGGTTAAGGATTAGGTTTAGGAAATCGGGTTTGGGTTCTAGATTGGGTTTAGGTTTGGGTTTTCATATTTGGGTTTAGGTTTTGGTTAGGGAGTTAAGATTGGGATTTGGTGTAGGTTTAGGTTTAGGGGTTTGCGAATAGGTTATGGTTTAGCTTTAGGAAATCTGTTTCGGGTTCGGGATCGGGTTTAGGCTTGGTTTTCAAGTTTAGGTTTAGGTTAGGTTAGGGAGTTGAGATTGGGATTTGGTGTGGGTTTATGTTTAGGGATTTGAGAATAGGTTAAGGTTTAGGTTTAGGAAATCAGGTTCGGGTTCGGGATCAGGTTAAGGCTTGGGTTTTCAAGTTTAGGTTTAGGAAATCGGGTTTGGGTTCGGGATCAGGTTAAGGCTTGGGTTTCAAGTTTAGGTTTAGGTATAGGTTAGGGAGTTGAGATTCGGATTTGGTGTAGGTTTAGGTTTAGGGATTTGAGAATAGGTTAAGGTTTAGGTTTAGGAAATCGGGTTCGGGTTCGTGATCGGGTTTAGGCTTCGGTTTTCAAGTTTAGGTTTAGGTATAGGTTAGGGAGTTGATTGGGATTTGGTGTAGGTTTAGGTTTAGGGATTTGAGAATAGGTTAAGGTTTAGGTATCGGTTTAGGTTTAGGTTTAGGGATTTGAGAATAGGTTAAGGTTTAGGTATAGGTTTAGGTTTAGGTTATAGGTTTAGGTTTTGGTTTTAGGTTTAGGTTAAGGTTGTAAGTTAAGGTTTTTGTTTAGGTTAAGGTTATAGATCTTGGTTAAGGTTTAGGTTTAGGTTTTGGGTTTATGTAAAGGTTATAGGTTAAGGTTATATGTTAAGGGCAGGTTTAGGTTATAGGTTATAGGTTATAACTTCGGGAAATGAGAATAGGTTAAGGTTTAGGTTTAGGAGATTGGGTTCGGGTTCTGGATCGGGTATAGGCTTGGGTTTTCAAGTTTAGGTTTAGGTTTAGGTTTGGGAGTTGAGATTGGGATTTGGTGTAAGGTTTAGGTTTAGGGATTTGAGAATAGGTTAAGGTTTCAGTATAGATTTAGGTTTGGGTGATAAATTTAGGTTTTGGTTTTAGGTTTAGGTTAAGGTTATAAGTTTAGGTTATAGGTTAAGGTTTAGGTTTACGTTTTAGTTTATAGGTATAGGTTACAGGTTTAGGTTTTGGTTTTAGGTTTAGGTTAAGGTTGTAAGTTAAGGTTTTTGTTTAGGTTAAGGTTATAGGTTTTGATTAAGGTTTAGGTTTAGGTTTTAGGTTGATGTTATGGTTATAGGTTAAGGTAATAGGTTTAGTGTAGGTTTAGGTTATAACTTATAGGTTATAACTTTGGGAAATGAGAATAGTTTAAGGTTTAGGTTTAGGAAATTGGGTTCGGATTCGAGATCGGGTTTAGGCTTGGGTTTTCATGTTTAGGTTTAGGTTTAGGTTAGGGTGCTGAGATTGGGATTTTGTGTCGGTTTAGGTTTAGGGATTCGAGAATAGGTTAAGGTTTAGGTTTAGGAAATCGAGTTCGGGTTCGGGATCGGTTTTAGTTGTGGGTTTTCAAGTTTAGGTTTAGGTTTAGGTTAGGGAGTTGAGATTGAGATTTGGTGTAGGTGTAGCTTTAGGTGTAGGGATTTGAGAATAGGTTAAAGATTAGGTTTAGGAAATCGGGTTCGGGATCTAGATCGGGTTTAAGCTTGGGTTTTCAGGCTTAGGTTTTGGTTTTGGTTAGGGAGTTGAGATTGGGATTTGGTGTAGGTTTAGGTTTAGGGATTTAAGAATAGGTTAAGGTTTAGGTTTAGAAAATCGGGTTCGGGTTCGAGATCAAGTTTAGGCTTGGGTTTTCAATTTTAGGTTTAGGTTAAGGCTGGGGAGTTGAGATTGGGATTTTGTGTAGGTGTAGGTTTAGGTTTAGGGATTTTAGAATAGGTTAAGGATTAGGTTTAGGAAATCGGGTTTGGGTTTTCATATTTAGGTTTAGGTTTTGGTTAGGGAGTTAAGAATGGGATTTGGAGTAGGTTTAGGTTTAGGGATTTGCGAATAGGTTATGGTTTAGGTTTAGGAAATCGGTTTCAGTTTCGGGATCGGGTTTAGGCTTGGGTTTTCAAGTTTAGGTTTAGGTTTAGGTTAGGGAGTTGAGATTGACAATTGGTGTAGGTCTATGTTTTGGTTTAGGGATTTGTGAATAGGTTAAAGATTAGGTTTAGGAAATTGGGTTCGGGTTGTAGATTGGGTTTACGCTTGGGTTTCCATGTTTAGGTTTAGGTTTAGGTTAGGGAGTTGACATTGGAATTTGGGATAGGTTTTGGTATAGGGATTTGAGAATAGGTTAAGGTTTAGGTTTAGGAAATCGGGTTCGGGTTCGGGATCGGGTTTAGGCTTGGGTTTTCAAATTTAGGTTTAGGTTTAGGTTAGGGCGTTGAGATTGGGATTTGGTATAGGTGTAGGTTTAGGTTTAGGGATTTGAGAATATGTTAAGGATTAGGTTTCGGAAATCAGGTTTGGGTTCTAAATCGGGTTTAGGCTTGGGTTTTCATGTGTAGGTTTAGGTTTAGGTTAGGGAGTTAAGATTGGGATTTGGTGTAGGTTTAAGTTTAGGGATTTGAGAATAGGTTAATGTTTAGGCTTAGGAAATCGGTTTTGGGTTCGAGATTGGGTTTAGGCTTGGGTTTTCAAGTTTAGGTTTAGGTTTAGGTTATGGTGTTGAGATTGGGATTTAGTGTAGGTTTAGGTTTAGGGATTTGAGAACAGGTTAAGGTTTTGGTTTAGGAAATCGGGTTCGGGTTCAGGATCGGGTTTAGGCTTGAGTTTTCAAGTTTAGGTTTAGGTATAGGTTAGGGAGTTGAGATTGGGATTTGGTGTAGGTTTAGGTTTAGGGATTCGAGAATAGGTTAAGGTTTAGGTTTAGGAAATCGGGTTCGGGTTCGGGATCGGGTTTAGACCTCCGTTTTCAAGTTTAGGTTTAGGTATAGGTTAGGGAGTTGATATTGGGATTTGGTGTAGGTTTTAGTTTAGGGATTTGAGAATAGGTTAAAATTTAGGTATATGTTTAAGTTTAGGTTTAGGGATTTCAGAATAGGTTAAGGTTTAGGTATAGGTTTAGGTTTAGGTTATAGGTTTAGGTTTTTGTTTTTGGTTTAAGTTAAGGTTATAAGTTTAGGTTATAGCTTAAGGTTTAGGTTTAGGTTTAGGTTTTAGTTTATAGTTTTAGGTTATTGGTTTAGGTTTAGGTTTTAGGTTTAGGTTAAGTTTGTAAGTTAAGGTTTTTGTTTAGGTGAAGGTTATAGGTTTTGTTTAAGGTTTAGGTTTTGGGTTTATGTTAAGGTTATAGGTTAAGGTTATAGGTCTTGGATAAGGTTTAGGTTTAGGTTTTTGGTTTATGTTATGGTTATAGGTTAAGGTATAGGTTTCCGGTAGGTTTAGGTTATAGTTATAGGTTCTAGCTTTGGGAAATGAGAATAGGTTAAGGTTTAGGTTTAGGAAATTGGGTTCGGGTTCTGGATTGGGTTTAGGGATGGGTTTTCATGTTTAGGCTTAGGTTTAGGTTAGGGTGCTGAGATTGAGATTTGGTGTAGGTTTAGGTTTAGGGATTTGAGAATAGGTTAAGGTTTAGGTTTAGAAAATCGGTTTCGGGTTCGGGATCGGGTTTAGGCTTGGGTTTTCAAGTTTAGGTTTAGGTTTAGGTTAGGGAGTTGAGAATGAGATTTGGTGTAGGTGTAGGTTTTGGTTTAGGGATTTGAGAATAGGTTAAAGATTAGGTTTAAGAAATCGGGTTCGGGTTCTAGATCGGGTTTAGTCTTGGGTTTTCATGTTTAGGTTTAGGTTTAGGTTAGGGAGTTGATATTCAAATTTGGTGTAGGTTTAGGTTTAGGGATTTGAGAATAGGTTAAGGTTTAGGTTTAGGAAATTGGGTTCGGGTTCGGGATCAAGTTTAGGCTTGGGTTTTCAATTTTAGGTTTATGTTAAGGTTAGGGAGTAGAGATTGGGATTTGGTGTAGGTGTAGGTTTAGGTTTAGGGATTTTAGAATAGGTTAAGGATTAGGTTTAGGAAATCGGGTTTGGGTTCTAGATTGGGTTTAGGTTTGGGTTTTCATATTTACGTTTAGGTTTTGGTTAGGGAGTTAAGATTGGGATTTGGTGTAGGTTTAGGTTTAGGGATTTGCGAATAGGTTATGGTTTAGGTTTAGGAAATCGGTTTCGGGTTCGGGATCGGGTTTAGGCTTGGGTTTTCAAGTTTAGTTTTCGGTTTAGGTTAGGGAGTTGAGATTGGGATTTGGTGTGGGTTTATGTTTAGGGATTTGAGAATAGGTTAAGGTTTATGTTTAGGAAATCGGGTTCGGGTTCGGGATCAGGTTAAGGCTTGGGTTTTCAAGTTTAGGTTTAGGTATAGGTTAGGGAGTTGAGATTGGGATTTGGTGTAGGTTTAGGTTTAAGGATTTGAGAATAGGTTAAGGTTTAGGTTTAGGAAATCGGGTTCGGGTTCGGGATCGGGTTTAGGCTTCGGTTTTCAAGTTTAGGTCTAGGTAAGGTTAGGGAGTTGAGATTGGATTTGGTGTCGGTTTAGGTTTAGGGATTTGAGAATAGGTTAAGGTTTAGGTATCGGTTTAGGTTTAGGTTTAGGGATTTGAGCATAGGTTAAGGTTTAGGTATAGGTTTAGGTTTATGTTATAGGTTTAGGTTTTGGTTTTAGGTTTAGGTTAAGGTTATAAGTTTAGGTTATAGCTTAAGGTTTAGGTTTAGGTTTAGGTTTTAGTTTATAGTTTTATGTTATAGGTTTAGTTTTTGGTTTTAGGTTTAGGTTATGGTTGTAAGTTAAGGTTTTTGTTGAGGTTAAGGTTATAGGTTTTGTTTAAGGTTTAGGTTTTGGGTTTATGTTAAGGTTATAGGTTAAGGTTATAGGTTCAAGTTAGGTTTAGGTTATAAGTTATAGGTTATGGGTTTGGGAAATGAAAATAGGTTAAGGTTTAGGTTTAGGAGATTGGGTTCGGGTTCTGGATCGGGTTTAGGCTTGGGTTTTCAAGTTTAGGTTTAGGTTTAGGTTAGGGAGTTGAGATTGGGATTTGGTATAGGTTTAGGTTTAGGGATTTGAGAATACGTTATGGTTTAGGTATAGGTTTAGGTTTAGGTTATAGGTTTAGGTTTTGGTTTTTGGTTTAGGTTAAGGTTATAAGTTTTGGTTATAGGTTAAGGTTTAGGTTTATGTTTAGGTTTAGGTTTTAGTTTATAGGTTTAGGTTATAGGTTTAGGTTTTGGTTTTAGGTTTAGGTTAAGGTTGTAAGTTATGGTTTTTTTGTGTAGGTTAAGGTTATAGGTTTTGTTTAAGGTTTAGGTTTAGGTTTTGGGTTTATGTTATGGTTATAAGTTAAGGTAATAGGTTTTGTTTAGGTTTAGGCTATAGGTTATAGGTTATAGCTTTGGGAAATGAGAATAGGTTAAGGTTTAAGTTTAGGAGATTGGGTTCGGGTTCTGGATCGGGTTTAGGCTTGGGTTTTCATGTTTAGGTTTAGGTTTAGGTTTAGGTTAGGAAGTTGAGATTGGGATTTGGTGTAGGTTTAGGTTTAGGGATTTGAGAATAGGTTAAGGTTTAGGTTTAGGAAATCGGGTTCGGGTTCGGGATCGGATTTAGGCTTGGGTTTTCAAGTTTAGGTTTAGGTTTAGTTAGAGAGTTTTTGAGATTGGGATTTTGGTGTAGTTTAGGTTTAGGGATTTGAGAATAGGTTAAGGTTTAGGTATAGGTTTAGGTTTTGGTTTTAGGTTTAGGTTAAGGTTATAAGTTTAAGGTTAATAGGTTAAGGTTTAGGTTTTAGGTTTAGGTTTTAGTTTTTATAGTTTATATTGTAGGTTTAAGTTTTTGTTTTAGGTTTAGGTTAAGGTCGTAAGTTAGGTTTTTGTGTAGGTTAAAGTTATAGGTTTTGGTTAAGGTTTAGTTTTGGGTTATGTTAAGGTTTTAGGTTTTGGTTATAGGTTATAGGTCATAGCTTTGGGAAATTAAGGTTTAGGTTTAGGAGATTGGGTTCGGGTTCTGGATCGGGTTTTAGGCTTGGGTTTTCATGTTTAGTTTTTGGTTTAGGTTTAGTTTAGGGAGTTGAGATTGGGATTTGGTGTGGGTTTAGGTTTAGGGATTTGTGAATAGGTTAAGGTTTAGGTTTAGGAAATCGGGTTCGGGTTCGGGATCGGGTTTAGGCTTCGGTTTTCAAGTTTAGGTTTAGGTATAGGTTAGGAGTTGAGATTGGGATTTGGTGTAGGTTTTTAGGTTTAGGGATTTGAGAATAGGTTAAGATTTAGTTATAGGTTTAGTTTTAGGTTTAGGGATTTGAGAATAGGTTAAGGTTTAGGTATAGGTTTAGGTTTAGGTTATAGGTTTAGGTTTTGTTTTAGGTTTAGGTTAAGGTTATAAGTTTAGGTTATAGCTTAAGGTTTAGGTTTAGTTTTAGTTTTTTAGTTTATAGTTTTAGGTTATTGGTTTAATTTGGTTTTAGGTTTAGGTTAAGTTTGTAAGTTAAGGTTTTTGTTTTTTGTTAAGGTTATAGGTTTTCTTTAAGGTTTAGGTTTTGGGCTTATGTTAAGGTTATAGGTTAAGGTTATATGTTAAGGTTAGGTTTAGGTTATAGGTAATAGGTTATAGCTTTGGGAAATGAAAATAGGTTAAGGTTTAGGTTTAGGAGATTGGGTTCTGGTTCTGGATCGGGTTTATGCTTGAGGTTTCATGTTTAGGTTTAGGTTTAGGTTAGGGAGTTGAGGTTGGGATTGGTGTAAGGTTTAGGTTTAGGGATTTGAGAATAGGTTAAGGTTTAAGTATAGATTTATGTTTAGGTTATAAGTTTAGGTTTTGGTTTTAGGTTTAGGTTAAGGTTATAAGTTTAGGTTATAGGTTAAGGTTTAGGTTTACGTTTTAGTTTATAGGTTTAGGTTTTGGTTTTAGGTTTAGGTTAAGGTTGTAAGTTAAGGTTTTTGTTTAGGTTAAGGTTATAGGTCTTGGTCAAGGTTTAGGTTTAGGTTTTGGTTTTGTGTTATGGTTATATGTTAAGGTAATAGGTTTAGGGTAGGTTTAGGTTATAGGTTATAGGTTATAGCTTTGGGAAATGAGAATAGGTTAAGGTTTAGGTTTAGGAAATTGGGTTCGGGTTCTGGATTGGGTTTAGGCTTGGGTTTTCATGTTTAGGCTTAGGTTTAGGTTAGGGTGCTGAGATTGGGATTTGGTGTAGGTATAGGTTTAGGGATTTGAGAATAGGTTAAGGTTTAGGTTTAGAAAATCGGGTTCATGTTCGGGATCGGGTTTAAGCTTGGGTTTTCAAGTTTAGGTTTAGGTTTAGGTTAGGGAGTTGAAAATGAGAATTGGTGTAGGTGTAGGTTTAGGTTTAGGGATTTGAGAATAGGTTAAAGATTAGGTTTAAGAAATCGGGTTCGGGTTCTAGATCGGGTTTAGACTTAGGTTTTCATGTTTAGGTTTAGGTTTAGGTTAGGGAGTTGAGATTGGGATTTGGTGTAGGTTTAGGTTTAGGGATTTGAGAATAGGTCAAGGTTTAGGTTTAGGAAATCGGGTTCGGGTTCGGGATCAAGTTTAGGTTTGGGTTTTTAATTTTAGGTTTAGGTTAAGGTTAGGGAGTTGAGATTGGGATTTGGGGTATGTGTAGGTTTAGGTTTAGGGATTTTAGAATAGGTTAAGGATTAGGTTTAGGAAATCGGGTTTGGGTTCTAGATTGGGTTTAGGTTTGGGTTTTCATATTTGGGTTTAGGTTTTGGTTAGGGAGTTAAGATTGGGATTTGGTGTAGGTTTAGGTTTAGGGGTTTGCGAATAGGTTATGGTTTAGCTTTAGGAAATCTGTTTCGGGTTCGGGATCGGGTTTAGGCTTGGGTTTTCAAGTTTAGGTTTAGGTTTAGGTTAGGGAGTTGAGATTGGGATTTGGTGTGGGTTTATGTTTAGGGATTTGAGAATAGGTTAAGGTTTAGGTTTAGGAAATCAGGTTCGGGTTCGGGATCAGGTTAAGGCTTGGGTTTTCAAGTTTAGGTTTAGGAAATCGGGTTTGGGTTCGGGATCAGGTTAAGGCTTGGGTTTCAAGTTTAGGTTTAGGTATAGGTTAGGGAGTTGAGATTCGGATTTGGTGTAGGTTTAGGTTTAGGGATTTGAGAATAGGTTAAGGTTTAGGTTTAGGAAATCGGGTTCGGGTTCGTGATCGGGTTTAGGCTTCGGTTTTCAAGTTTAGGTTTAGGTATAGGTTAGGGAGTTGATTGGGATTTGGTGTAGGTTTAGGTTTAGGGATTTGAGAATAGGTTAAGGTTTAGGTATCGGTTTAGGTTTAGGTTTAGGGATTTGAGAATAGGTTAAGGTTTAGGTATAGGTTTAGGTTTAGGTTATAGGTTTAGGTTTTGGTTTTAGGTTTAGGTTAAGGTTGTAAGTTAAGGTTTTTGTTTAGGTTAAGGTTAAGGTTGTAAGTTTAGGTTTTTGCCATCTCAGTTGTCTGGCGTCCACAACGTTTTCCACGTCTCTATGTTGAGAAAGTGTGGGTCAGACATCGTTCCTGTTATTGATTGGCAGCCGTTGGAGGTTCGTGAGGACGCTTCTTACATTGAGCAGCCAGTTCGTATCCTCGATCGGAAGGAGCAGGTCCTGCGGACCAAGGTCATCCCCTTAGTGAAGGTGCAGTGGGGCCATCATAGTGTAGATGAGGCGTCTTGGGAGCGCGAGGCGGAGATTCGCGAGCGCTACCCCCATCTTTTCGATGTTTGATTGTATGTTGTACTATGTTGTGATTATATATGATGTTATGTTTTATATTCTCTTGAGAGTTAAGCTTAGCTGTGATGGTAGTACAAATTTCGAGGACGAAATTTCTATTTAGGTGGGGAGAGCTGTAAAACCCGTATCCTAGTTCGTACTGTTCCGATGAATCCTGCGATCCTTTCCGTCGAAGTCCGGCAATCCACGACTGATAATCGACGTTGCGATTGATCGTAAGTCACATCCTTTAGATTCAAGTTGGTTTAATCCGAGACCTGTATCATTGCGACCGCACCGTCGCCGCGGTTCCAACGCCGCGACTCACGCATCGATCCGATACCCTGACCTGAAGATGTGAGCCGACGTTTATTTCGAAGAAACGCCGCGCTTTTACGATCCCGAGAGAATCTCTACAACATGTCAAATCAATCCAATCAATCAAATCAATCACATCAATCAATCAATGTCAAGTACACATCACCTTTCTCCACAAGTAAAGCAACCATCAAGTCAACCTTCTCCCACCCTCTCTCTTACACTACCTACCCACATCCATCACTCACCTCACATCAACCCATCACTCACCTCACATCACTCTCTCTCCTTATCTCTCTCTTTCCCTACACCATTTTCCAAGCAACCCAAATGGAAAAAAACCCCACGTTGGGAGCTCTTCCATGAGAGAACAAGCAAAAGTGAGGCCCACCTTTCCCTTCCCAAAACCTCTCATCCTAGCCCTTGATTTCCCATCTCCACCGTCAAAGAGGAGCATAAGAAGGTTGGCGTTCCAACGGACCGGAGAAGATCGACGGTGGGTGCTTCCATAGCCTAGAATTTATGTTTTTATGATGGGTCAAGTGAGGCCTACCGATCAATGGTATGGATCTCACTTGGGACCCTAAGATGTGGCCGATGGCCCACTTGATTTTCATTTGATGTACGGTTAAATGCAAAGGAGGGCCCATAGTGTCGGGGTCCCTCCATCACACGTGTGTCCCACCTTTTCTCTCTCTTTCTCTCCATTTTCTTTTTCCTCCTTTCCTTGTGATGATGTGATTTTATGGCCCACTTGGATGGACCCCCACAATAGAGCATGTATTGAATCCAACCATCTAAAGGCGGGGCCCGCTTTAGACACGTATGGTGACCACACCACCTCACCATGTGGTGGCCCACCTACAAAAGACCCACCTTAAAGGCATTGCATGCCCAAAAAAAAAATAATAATAAATAAAAGAGAGTCCAGGGACTCTCTGGACGTGGGAAGGAAAACACAAATTTGGCTTGCCTTTTTCAAGCCTTGGAGGTGGGTATTCATGTAGGCCCCACCTTGATGAATGTATTGAATCCACGCCGTCCACCATTTTTCTCAGGCCATTTTAGGCGTTGAGCCAAAATGGCAAGGTGATCTGATCACCGGGTGGGCCATACCCTCTAAAACCATGTAAAGACACGGCTGAACATATAAAAGTACTTGGTGGGACCCACCTGGAGTTTGGACGTAGCTGAAACTTGGTCTGGACGGCCAGACAAGCGAGACACACATAATGGGCGGTCTGGATTATGAATCTCAGGGCCCATTTACAAAAAAAAAAAAAAAAAAAAAAAAAAACAACAGCAGCAATTGCTGCTGCTGCTGCTGCTGACAGGAAGGACGCTAGGCGTCCTGCGTCATTCGGGCGGGCAGCGGGGCAGCAACTCACGGCCCCTGCCGTGGGCCCCACCATGATGTATGTTGTCATCCATGCCGTTCATGAGGTGGGCCACTCCCTGAAGTGGGCCCCCTCCGAATTTGAACCACATCCAAGACTCAGGTGGCCCACACCACATGAAACAGTGTGAATTGAACTCCACCATTGAAGCCATCTTTGGGCATTACAGAAGTTTCGGATCAAGGTGAAATTTGTTTTCACCCTTCATCCTGGTCCACGTGACGTTATGAACGGGGTGGATGGAAAATAACATTACAGTGGGCCCCACGTGGGACCCACCATTTGATGTATGTGTCTTACATCCACCGTCCAGGCGGACGGTGGAATCCACCTTAATGTATGCATTTTTATTCACGCCGTCCAGCAGGCGCTGGACGGCCAGACGGCCCCACCTCTGATGTGTGTTGATCCACACCGTCCATAAGGCTGGACGGTGGGCCACCCTTTCCCCCTTGATGTTTGTGTTTCATCCATGCCGTCCATCTATTTTGGGGCCCACGTTTGGGTGAGGGCGTGTTTGGCTGGGCAAATGGATGGGCTGAATTTGTTGACCACATCTCAGTGGGCCCTCAAAATGGTTATGAATGTTTTTAAATGGTGCACGGCATCTCTCAACTTCTGTATGTGGTGTAGCTCACACAAGCCACGGATTGACTTGATTTTTGAAGCCTAGGCCCATGTTATAAGGCCCATTGTGATGTATTCAAAGGCCCATGGGATATGGCCCATTGCAATGTACATAAGGCCCCTTTGATGTGGCCCACTTGATTTATAAAAGGCCTATATGATGCGGCCCATTTGATGAATATAAGGCCCATGGGTCGAGGCCCAATAGGATGTCCTTAGGGTCCATTGCAATGAGGGATTCCTCCATAGTGTGTGTAATAATGTTGATGACAGGTTATGCCTTGGGAGAAATGTTGGTTTGAGGTCCACGTTGTAAGAATAATGTTGGTTAAATGTCCGCATTATAACTCTCCCTAGGGCCCATTAGTAGGCCCACATTTGTTGATAGTTCACCACTTTATAACATGCTTAGTATAGCTCCATGATTCATACCCATACGCATCATATGTATGCTCGATATGAGGAATGTTTGACCATAGCATAAGCCTTTGGGCTGAAACATTTACGGGACTCCATATAAGACAGATTGCCCGACATGAGCGCGTGGTACGCGCGAGATTGCTGCATGTTTGTATGGTGTGACTCATGCATCTCGCATATGTGTGACTTGATCACTGCACGCCCTAGCGACATCAGGGCCGTGGCTCCACAGGCACATCGTGGATGACCGTATCGGATACCGGAAATACCTTGTTCTAGCACTGTGGGCACTTAGGATGTCCTTGGGTGAGAGTCCCAGAACCTTTTTGGTACCAGGAGATGCTCCAACGTCTAGACCGAGTGGATATACGAGCGCCCGAGTGCCGAATACCAGTAGGCCGCGTCTCCCACTGTGTCGTGGTCGGTTGGAAGGGGGTGTGGCCTTATCCGCCTGAGTGAGGGGGCTATAAGCTAGGCTGAGTTTGACCAGCTCGCAAATGTGTCCGCTATCGACGAGCCGGGTAGGTATTGGCAGACTACTAGTCAGGCGGATAGTGTGGTCTCTTCCACTCGCTTGACTGTGCAGCTAGGGAGGAGGCAGTCAGTGTGAGGTGTATTGGACCCCGGTGATATCCTGAGAGGAACTGTACTGATATGTATACTTATAGAGTACTGACATGCTTGATTTGCATCTCGCATATGACATTGGCTACATAGGCCTCACATCGCATGGCCTTGGTATGGCCGATCGCATTCATACCTTGCATTACATGGCTCTGGTTCAGTTGATAGCATTCATGGACTTGTCGCATACTTCCGCATTACTCTGATACTGTACACTTGGTGTTTGCCATGCGCACACACTTACACCACCCTCTAAGCTTTTGTAAGCTTATGCACGACCGTTGCGTGCAGGTAGCGTTGGACAGCAGCAGCGCTGAGGCAGGAGCGCGCATCAGATCCTTTTGGAGCCTTTTGACTATACTGTATTTCCCATCCCGCATTGTACTTAAAAGTTTTTGATATAGTGGATATGTGTTGATGTTGTTTTGTGATTTGGTTATGCTTGTGGTTATGCTCCATTACAAAAAAAATTCAGACTGAAAAATCCTCCTTTTAAGATCCCAGGATCGGAACCTGGCGTATGGGCGTTGGGATCCGAGAATGGGGTATTACGGAGGCTGTCGGCGCCGGATTCGGCGATCGGAAATTTTGTGAGCCCGGTTTCCGAGTTTGGGGCGTGACACATGTCGAACTTGATTGTGAAGTTTATCGTGTGCTTGTGTGTGAGAGAAAGTAATGCTCAACACTCATGATTCTTAGACTTCTAGCATCTGGATTGTTTCCCAAAATCATTCAAGTTCTTGGAAATTATCATATAAATCTCAATCTATTTTTCGCATACTTTGCTCGGGACTAGCAAAATGCTGGTTGGGGGTTGTGTTGAGGGTCGAATATTGCATATTAGACCCCGATTAATACCTGATTTTATGTACATGATAGTTCTTAATGTCATATGTTAATGGTGTTTTGCTGCAGGATGCAATTACGATGCGTGGATTGGAAAAGAGTATTAAAAGCATGGACTTGACGTTCCGAAGTCACTAAAGCTATAAACGAACTCCAAGGGACCAAGATCAGTGGATTTACACGCCAGAGATCCGAGAAAATTGAGAAACTGAAGCTCAAGTAACCCGAAATTGGTCCAAAATTCAAGATCATAGGGTTCCCGTCATCCGATTGGTTTGAAACTTCATACATGGCTTTGGGGCCATAAATTAACCGTACATGTAAAATTTCATCCATTGGATCCTCCTGAAGGTGGCTCAATGAACAGATCAGCCCCCATATCCCTGATTTGGGACCCGCCTGATAGTTGGATATGCTTCAACTTTGGTCTCAGCCCCTTAAAGAAGATGATACAGCAGATGGACGGCGCAGATGTCTCATGCTATATTACTGTGGACCCCACTGCGACTGCTGTGTACACCTGCACAGGTGCACCGGATGTGCACAAAAACATCCTAAAGTCGGTCAGCATGCGCTGACCGACTCTTCCGTCTAAATTCCAAAAAAAAACGGCAATTGCCGTTTTCGTTTTTTTTAACAGAGACTTGCGGCCTCTGTTGTGGGCCACCACCATACATCAACAATCCAATCTGGACCGTCCACTAGACTTCTACGGCCCATATCACTAGAGCCTAGGTGACCGAATTGTAGAAATAAGTGGAGATCTATTTCCATTCGTCCAGTTAAAGGACTGACGGTGGTACGAAGAAGATCGGTGGGACACACCAATTTTGGTCCAAAAATAGTCCATTTTTACGGAAATCTCACGGGCATTCCAATGGACGGAGTGGATTTTCCACCTGACGCTGATCAGGGGCCCACCGATTTCAACAGCGAACCCATCTTACGCAGACCCTGTTTCCACGTCCGGCGCTGACTGATTTCGGGGAGATGGTAGGCCCATGGTGATGATCGGACGGCCGATCTGGACCGTCTATCGTGTGTATCTGTCCAAAACGTCCCAGGGGACGTTGATCTTTTGAATGAACGGCACGGAAATTGGGAGTTGGGAGGCTCCGATTTTGACTGTGTAAAAGAAGTCGGTTGCGCATATCTTCGCACCGACTCCGCCTGACGTGCGGATATCCGACCTCCCATCTTATAAAGAAAGAGAGGAGGATCACTCGGGGGAGAGCTGGGGAGCAGGCAGCCGTGGAGGCATCACGTGGAGCATCTCATCTTTTGGCTTGGCTTGAACGGGAGAGAGAGGAAGCTAGTATTTGTGTTTTCTTTTCTTTTTTCTTTTGATTTAAGGGATTCAGCCCATTCATGTTGGGCTGAACCTCTTAGCTAGGGCTAAGAGGTGAAGCTTGTAGCGTGATGGGTAGTTTCCTATTGTTTGATTCATGTCGATGAACCCTCTCTGATTATAGTTTGATATATGGAGTGCCTTTAGTTTTTAATGGTTTGTTGTGACTTAAATTACAATAGATCTGCGATATCTTCTGGTATTTTCATACATGTATGGAGGTTATGATCGTAGGGACCCTGTTGTTCACCATTGCCCCTTGGACATGGTTGGATGATGGAACTTTCCTTGACTTTCATACATCTCTCTGATTGGCTGTGGGTTGGTTGAATTCTATTGTTTGCTTTGTCTCATGGGCATGGTTTTGTAATGGAATCCATTCTAATTTACATCTGTCTTATCTCTTGAAAACTATATCAAAGGAAGTTCAGTTGATTTTCATGAATCAAGTGTAGTTCTCCCTGATCTTTACAAGTGGATCCTTGGCACCCTAGTTCCTTACCTCTGATTTTCACAAGTTTTTAGATTAGTGTTTCACCATTATTCCTTAAAAATCATTCGATTTAGATTACATCTTAATCTAGTTCTAGTTCTAGTTATCTTCAGGTTACGAACAGGTTTCAGTCCCTGTGGATTCAACCTCGGTCTCATCGAGTTTATTACTACATCACAACCCTATACTTGGGGAGTGAACACCCCTCGCTCATGATGTGAATGCATTACTAATGCTTTGGTTCCAAGATCAAATACCTCGCATATGATGATTTGATGTAGTGACCAAGGTGATGAAAGGTAAAGTAACTCTTCCTACAACTAGTGGGAAGTTATAAAGTTTAGGGGATTTACCTAGATGGGTCTTTTAGAGGATTTAGACAGATATTTCTATAAAGGTTGGGTCTAAACTCTAGATAATGGTAGAGATTGAGTTAATTTTCAACATTGAGGTTAGAATCCTCGTTAGAGTGGTAATGCTCAAGAAGATGAATTAAATCTCATGGAACATGAGGCTTAGAATGTGAGATATGATTAGGGATTCACCTAAGCTTCAATTACACCAAAAATTGTCTCAAATGCTGAAAGGTCGGGTCTCATATATTAAAAGAAAAAAATTAAGTTCCAACGGTAATAAAATGGGACGAATTTAGGTTTGGTCACACTGAATTAGACATGAAAGTTATTGGACAGATTTGGGCACTTTTAATCACATCAAAGGTGGTCTTCGGTCACACTGAAAGTGGTTTTCTGTGGGACCGAAGATGGCATTCAGTTGCAACCGAATCAACCGAAATTCTGCCCCAGCAAGTTGTCCTGTATTAGTCGTTTTTTGTTGGACTGAAGGTGGGTTTGGTGGGATCGAAGCTTGAAGAAATTGTGTAGTTTTTTCAGTAACATGGGACCTCTAAAGCCAATCTAAGGATGGTGAATTTAGGCTCATATGGCTTAAAAAATATTTGCCTATTAGGGTTTAAATCATTTAGATGTTTAAATTATTTTAGATTAAGGGTTAGGGTTACTACGACACCACATTTACCTATTCTTTACTCCTTGATGCTTTACCTCAACTTGTGTCTTTGGTCTTCAGCTTTCAACGGCTTAACCGACTACATGACATATGACTCACATGAGCGATAAATGAGGTGCATAAATCAATGCACTAACAATCTCTCCCTTTATCAATTATGTGATAAAAACCTGCCTACACCATGTCATGGTCCATACCAATGAAATACCAAAACAACACAAAATATAACATGTCTAAGATTACAATGATTTACAAATTTAAATACAAGACTCGAGATATGTAACACTAATAATGCTCCCCCATTATTGCTCCCCTTATCTGATCAATTCCTGCAAACAACAAACTAATCTTGTAAAAAAAATAAAGTTGTTTTGGTGGGAATTAATATTTTTCTCCCTTTTTGTTAGTATTTTACCAAGAGTTAGTTCCAATAAATATACCAACAAAAACATAGAATGGAACAAGTTTATAAGTAATAAATTTACCAACTAGAAGGCACATACTAACAGGGGTTTAAAGGGTGCATATAATCATTAAAAACTTAAAGCATGCTAATTATAGTCATTCAAGGGATATATCAAATAAAATATGAATGATCAATGATAATTTAAGCTAAAAATATGTGATATTGAAGTTCAGCAACTTTAAAGCTTAAACTATCAAAATAAATGAAACTTTATCATTGGATTTAAGTATTAAGCATAATATAATGCTAGAATTCTTAAATTCATCAACTAAACTCATAATATAAAATGAAGGTCGAATGTAACAATTTAGCCCAAAAAGACCTTTTATGGTTACCTTCTTAAGGTGTTATGATTTCTCAAATCTCTAAGTAGGGATACTGTGGTATATGTCGTTAAGACATGTAAGTGGCTAATGTCTTCAACACTAGAAGAGTCTTCTAAAGATGATTTAGACTCATCCGTATCATTCCATGCTGCTTTCATAGCCCTACCTTTAGATCTTATTTTACTGGGATAATTGGGGACAAGATGTCCATAATTCTCACCGTTGTAACATTGGACTTGCTTAGGTTGTTTAGCAAATTTTTCCTTTCGTTTCTGAACCGTCTTGTCCCTATTGTCACAACTCTTTCCTCTATTTAATTTGAGGAATTTCTTAAATTTTCTTTCAAAATCCTTATCATTATCATCATTATCACTTTGAGATTTAGTTATCTTAAGCCTATGTGAATGCCTATGAGATATTTTGAATATGGCAAGTTTTGTTACTCTAGAGGGGGTCTTAAAGTGTAGTTCATATGTTTGTAAGAAACGTAAGAGTTCTTCCACTTTCATCTCATCAATGTTCATACACTCTTCTATCGAGATAATCTTGAGAGTGAACCCATCCAATAGGGATCTAAGTATTTTCCTACATATATGCCATTTTAGAAGCTTCTCTCTTAAACCCGATATGAAATTGCAAATATCATTCAATTTTGAGTAAGATTCGATGAAAGTTTCAAGCTCTTCCATTTTAATGTTCTCAAAATGGGCCATTAAGAGTTGAAGCTCTGATCTCTTTATTATACTAGTTCCCTCATGAGAGACTTCTGTTATGTCCTATGCTTCCTTTCCCATTTCATATGTGCATATACATTTAAATTCATCAAGAAAAACCACACGGTAAATAGCATTAAGAGCTTTGGTATCATATGTATATTGCACTCTCTCATCAGTACTCCATTTGGATTTATCTTTGTGAACACTAATGACTATGCCATCAGCCACAACTTGTTCCATGGGTGTTGTTCATTCTTGTTCGACAATTGCCCAAACTATAGTATCAATGGATCTTAGAAAGACCCTAATCATATCCTTCAAATAGCCATAGTTAGATTCGTCAAAATATGACGATCATGTGACAGCACAAGCCTCTTAGGTAGACATCATTCTTAAGCCCCTTAGATCAACTTAAGCTGGTTAAACCCTTCAAGAGTTACCCGCTCTGATAGCAATTGAAATTGCATGTAACGAGCCCACGGGCTATGCGGGGAAGCTTGGTGGAGCTTAGGAATGAAGGCTATGTCCTAGAGGGGGGTTGATTAGGACCAAATAAAATTTTAGTCAATTAAAACACAATCGCCTACTTAAAATAATATCCAAATTAAACTAAGGTAATTAACTTTAAGGCTTTCAAGCCATTAGAGGGTCCAATCACATAGACTACAAAAAATATGACAATTAAGCAACTAGCCTATAAACATGATAGTGTACATGTGTGTGGGATATTCTACCTATCAACTCCTAGCAATTATCTAATTATGCAAACATAAAATTAAATATTCAATCACATAAGCATAATTTAAAAAGTACTTAAACAACAATCTTAAACATAAGAATGTATAGTGGTTCGGTTTCCCTACTCCACTCCCGACGAACACACTCAACCCATGAGTGTATCAGATTTCATTATCAGATGTTTTAAATTAGATTCCACCTCTAACCTTTACAATTCTACACAAGTATCGTCTCTCGCAAGAGACTCTATATCATTTTTTATAGGCTCGCTATGAATCTCAGTCCTACGTAAGACCCTACTAATGTACACTCCCATCAGAGGCTCCTGTAAAAGACTTTAATTGGTTTTCTATAAGTTAACCAACAACATCGGCCTTAACCTAAGGACCTACATTTACTCTCTCCAGAGGCTCTCATGGATACTAACATGTACGCACCCATGTCCGATGAATTCAACCCTATACAAGAGCTTAGGTCTTACATAAGAACATATTTGAGTTCAGGTCACAAACTCTTATTCTCAATCCTACATAAGAAAAGAGAATATGGACTTACTCTATGACACTTACTTGACAAGTTGAGCCTAGTTGATGCGTCATTCTTGAGTCGTGTCTTCAAAGCTCTCCTATGCTAGAATCTACTCCTCAATTGCTCCCATGATCATGATACCGATACGTTGTCAATGCTTCAACTCCGAGATTAAACACCTTAAATACGATGCTCTGATGTGGTGACAAGGTGATGGGAGGTAGTGTGAATCCTCCTATAACTAATGGGGAGTTGTAAATCCTAGAGGATTCACCTAAATGGGTCTTCTAGAGGATTTATATATACAAAGATATTACCATAGAGGTTGGGTCTAAACCCTAAAGAATGTTGGAGATTGAGTTCATCTTCAACATTGACGTCGGAACCTCGTTAAAGTGGTAAAGCTCAAGAAGATTAATCAAATCTCATAAAATATAATGCTTAGGATGTGGGATATGATTGGGGATTCACCTAAACTTCATTTGCACAAAATATCCTCTTAAATGCCCAAATACCGGATCTCATATATAAAGAAATCAAGTTCCATCCACTACAAGAAACACCACTTTTAGCGACGAAAACTTTCGTCGCTACAAGTCAAATTTTCGCAGCTAACAACTTTTAGCGACGAAAATTTTTGTAGCTAAATTCGTCGCTAAAAGACCGATGTACAAGGCTTCTATCAGCAGAAAATTCAAACCGTCGCTAAATGCAAGCTTTTTAGCGACGAAAATTTTTGTCGCTAAACAAATTTTCCTAGACCTTTAGCAGCAAAAATTTTCGCTGCCAAAAAAATTTTCAAGAGTTTTAGCAGCGAAACTTTTTGCCACAAAAAAAACTGCTAAGACTTTTAGCAGTGAAAATTTTAGCCGCCAAAAAAATATTTAGGACTTTTTAGCAGCGAAAGGTTTCGCCACCAAAAAAACTGAAAAGACTTTTAGCAGCGAAAATTTTCGCCGCCAAAAAATATCCAGGACTTTTTAACAGCGAAAAGTTTCACTGCAAAAAAAATTTACAAGACTTTTAGCAGCGAAACTTTTCGCTGCTAAAAATATTTTCCAGAAATACCCAAAAATTGCAAGACTTTTTAGCAGCAAAACTTAAGATTTTAGTAGTGAAAATATTTGCGGCAAAAAAATTTTCCAAGACTTTTAGCTACGAAGAAATTACAAGACTTTTAGCTGCAAAAAGTTTCACTGCCAAAAAACTTCCAAGACTTTTTAGCAGCGAAAATTTTCATCGCCAAAAAATATCCAAGACTTTAGCAGCGAAAAGTTTCGCTATAAAAAAACATTTCCAAGATTTTAGCGGCGAAACTTTTCGCTGCCAAAAAATTTCTAAGACTTTTAGAAGCAAAAATTTTCGCCGCTAAAAAAATTTCCCAGAATTTTTAGCAGCGAAAACTTTTGGTGTTAAAAAAAATCGTTCCACTTAAAAAAATTTCTAAGTCTTTTTTTTTTTTTTTAAATATACAGCTCAAAATTGCGCACAAAATTCCTGATATACACCTATTAACAGTATATTTCATCATATTCATCCTAATATACACCTGTTACATAATATATTTCATCATATTCACATTCACATCCAGCTAAACCCAAACCCAAACATAAACTACATTCATTCAAACACAAACAATCTTATTCGCATCACATTCATTCACGCATAAATACATATAAACTTAACATAATAAACAAATATACAAAAATCACAAAGATGAAGGCGGAGGTGGTGGGGCATCGGTGGGTAAACGTCCAACGAATGCCTGTAACATTTGCATCATCCATCGCTCATGCTCCACCCGCGTCTCCTCCATCCTCCTCTCCTGCTCCTCCCTCTGCCTCGCCAGATGATCCTCCATCCTCTTCTCCTGCTCCTCCCTCTGCCTCGCCAGCTCCTCCATCATCTTCCTCTCCTGCTCCTCCCTCTGCTTATCCATCTGCTCTTTAATGTCATCGATGACGACCCGTAGCTGCTAAACCTCTCTCTCTGCAGTATCAGCTTGGCGTACGGCGCTGTCGCCAACGACGATGGATCGACTAGAGGCAACTCTAGCGGGTGCCATGAGCTTGGCACCATGGCCAAACTCACACACATATCCAGAACGGGTACTAAGCACCTGACTCAGGATCTCTCGCTCACTCCGCTGAGTACCATCGGGAGTGGACTGACTGCGTAAGGTGTTCATCTCCTCCCGTAATGAAAACATATGAATTTTCATAATAAATGATATTATTATAATTTAATGCAATTAAAATTTATAATGTAAGGATTTTTACCCAAATCTCGCTTGCTCTAGGATGTACCCAAGATCCCTTCGTCTGCCGACAGTGAGTCCCTTTGTAGAAGTCTACTGGTCCGGGCTCCTGGCCAGTGACGGAATCTCACTGTGCAATCAAAAGAACAATAGAGTTAATATAAATGCATGGAAAGAATATATAAACGTAATAATTACCAGTTCTTTCTTACCATGTCGTGACGAAGTCATACAAATGACTTTGAACCAGCTACATGGTTCACTTCTAATTTTCCTCTGTTGTCAGAATTTATTTTGCTCATTTTCTGGAACACATTATTCATAATACATTATTATTAATTACGAATTTAATTATTACATTAAGATATCGTAAATATGTAAATATTACCTGAAAAGAATCAGACGAAAACCTATCAAAGAGTATCCGCCAGTCCCCATCGGTCACGTGCAGCGGTGCGGACTGTACAGCCTCCTCGTAGCTCACGCACCGCTTGTACTGCCGATGTAACCTAGTGCGGTAATCCTTGAACCTCTCCTTCATCATGTCATCGACGGCATGGGAGATGTGCAGAACACTCAAATCAAAGTCAAATTTATCCTGCAGTTTCATAAAATAATAGATTAAGGCAATAAACTCATTAAGAAAATAACTTAATCATAAATGAACATTTATAAAATAAATTTTAATTGACTAAAATTTACCTGAAGGCGCTGACGGATGAGCTGCCGAACATCATCTGTCACGTCTCTCCAATAGGGGGTGGTAGGGGAATCAGAGATCGGCATAAGACACCGACCTCTGACGTAAACAACATGTCATTGTTCCCAACAGGTCTAATGCAGTCCTGTAGGAACTCTACAGTCACCCTACCCTCACGCGTAAGTCGCTCTAAAAGTAACCCACGTGTGGGTCCACGTCCTTGCCGGCTGGTCGACGACGCTGTTGTAACAAAATTATGTAAGTCTAAACATAAATAGAAATCATTAAAATAAATATATGTCTAAACTTACATGCAGTGCCTGGTGTATGCACGACTGAGGGATCTGACGCCTGCGATGCAATATGCGACGGCGATGCTAGCTCCGTCGCATCACGGGTAAAAGGGATAGATCCAGTGCGCGAACAACGTACTCTCCCACCTGGTGCCATCACTGAATATGTGTGAACTACTAACTTATAAATTTAAACATTGTCAATACAAGTGTAATATACTAAAACATTATACAAGTAGTGTTGACGGTACAATGCATTTGTGCTTATGCTCAGAGAGATGAATAAAATATGATTAGACCATTACGCTATAATACAAGCATAATATAATAAAACTGTAAACTTTAATCTATAACCATTGAAAATTTCATTATACATTATCATTGTATATTAAATACACATATTTGTTGTAATACGAAACAACTTTGAGGTAAACTATCCGAAGTACTCTCTGCATAAGTTATCGTATGCTTTAGAAGTATATATCATCCTATGTGAAGAATTGGACATTTTTATAGCTAACATGACAGTCACAATAGGACAAATCTGATCTCTCGGGACTCCATTCAGATGTGCAAGTGATAGAGTCGCATCTTCCATATCTCGTTTTCCACGGTTATATATCTCCATCAGCTCTGGAATTTCTTTGAGATAGTATAATCTTTCGTCTGACTCGTCGTCGATATATTTCACTCTACACTCATCGACCAGACCGGGTATCTCTATGGCCCTATCAGAAGAAGATAGGACCGAAACGTCCATCATCAACAACTGATGAAGTATGTTGCATGCTTTTGCTATGCTCTGGTTTGAGGATGACATGATCAGAAATTGTCTCAACTGTAAATGTGGAATATAAACAAGTCAATAAAAGGAATTAATCATGACTTGTAATTTTCACGTATACATGGAGTACATAAATTATTTGAATTGAAAAATGATATGTAAATCATGTGTACATTTAATAATCGTCGTCTATATCACTATCGCTTAGGGCTATGTCTTTTTCACCATCACTATCGCTGATTAGTATTTCCTCCTCATAGTCTGCAACGTTGTCATCAATGAAACATGTATCATCTCTAACAATGTCTTGTATTAATAAGGCATCAACATGATCAGGTGGTACATCATCTCTGTCTAATTGCACCACATCAATATCAACACTTGAATCAGTCCCTGTATCCCTAGATGGCATGTCTTCTTGATATGCTTGTTTAACCCTAGACGTGTCATTTCCCTCGTCCTCGCTATCTTCAACTTCTGGTACGGGAACGTCAAATACGTTGCTGGGCTTTATTTTCTGCACCACGTGCCAAGAGCCGCCTAACTTAGTGTCAGCGAGGTAAAATACTTGTTTAGCCTGACTGGCGAGGACAAATGGGTCATCCTTAAACCACTTCTGAGATAAGTTAATGCTCGTAAAGTAGTTGTCAGTCTGTATTCCCAACTTCTTATTTCCAATGTCCCACCAATCACATCTAAATAAGTACACCCACTTTCTCGTACAATAACTCAACTCAATAATATCAGTCAAAATGCCATAAAAATCAATTTCATCCTCCTCATTTGTTCCTTTCACAACTACCACACTATTTTGCGTGGTCCTGTACTTCTCACATTCTTTAGTGTGGAACCGAATCCCATTTACAATACAACCTATATATCTAGATACACGTCTATCAGGGCCACACGCCAATGAGTATAGTGCATCAGACGCATCAGCAGAGTTGCTTGTGCGCAACGTCTTTATCTATTATCATGTACAAAATATAATTATTTAGTAATTTTCTTAGGTTGAAATAATGTGCAATACAATGGAAATTCTAAGTGTGATGAGATACAATGTGAAATCTTACACGTTCGGCGAACCATTCTGGAAACTGATCCTGATGCATCTGATCATAATTTGTGGGGAATTTGGACTTCATCTCGTCTATGTGTTCACTACACATAAATGACACGTCGTCAGCAATAAACATTAAGATCATTGTATGTAGGAATTACAATAATCGAGGGAAGACTTACTTCAAGTACGATTCTATTTCTTCACAATTATACAACACATACCACCACGCCTTTGCTAGATCCCTAAGGTCCATATCCTGAAATGTCGGGGATCTTAAAGGACGATCGTTATGTGCAAATATAAATATGAGTCCTTGTTCATGTTCCTGCCCTTCATCATCATTCCGATCTTCTCGGTTGAATCTAATCTCTATGCCACGAAGATATATGAAGCAAAATGTAAGGTACTCATTATCTATGTACCCTTAGCTATCGACCCCTCTGGTCGTGTCTTATTCCTCACAAATTGTTTGAGTGTGTGAAGGTATCTGTACACAAAACCATTGTGTTATACGTATGAAAACATGGATATATGTTGTTTATGGAATGAATAAAAATTTTAACAGGTTCTACCACCTTTTGATCAGATACATCCAACGATATTGTACTGGGCCTGCAAGTTTCGCCTCGTACGACAAGTGAATCGCTAGGTGTACCATGACATCAAAAAATGCAGGTGGAAATATTCTTTCAAGTTTGCAAAGGATTATGACAATGTCCCTCTCTAGTCTTTTAATAACATCCATTCATTCACGATTTCGAACACAAATCTTTAAAGAATATCCCCAACTCAATCAGCGTCGCACTGATATCCTTGCTCAGGAATCCACAAATCGCAACCGGCAGTAGGCGTTGTAAAAGGATGTGACAATCATGACTTTTCATTCCTGTTACCTTACAATCCGTAACGTTTACGCACCGAGATATGTTTGACGATACCCATCGGAAAACTTCACCGATCTCAACCCATTCACATAAACGCTTTCTCTCTAGTTTGGTCAACGTGTAGCAGGCTGCTGGTATAGTATACGAATTTTCATGTGTTTGCACGTGCAAATCTTTCTTTAAACTCATTTCTTGTAGATCCAATCGAGCCTTAAAACTATCTTTTATTTTCTTCTCTATGTTCATCAATGTTCGGAAGACATTGTCACATATTTTTCTCAATATGCATGACATCCAAGTTGTGTCGCAATTTCAGATCACTCCAATAGGGCAATAGGTCAACTCAAAAGATGCTCTTCTTCCTCCAGTTATAGTCCAATACTGTACGTTTCATCTTCTTCAAGTGCGATGCCTTACCAAATCTAACTTCTCCATGTTACTAAGTTGTTGCATCACATCTTCTCCAGATAGCTCTTTCGGGGGTGGCCTATGATCTTGTTTGCCATCAAAGATTATCGTCTTCCTGCGCTAACTATGATCGCTCGAAAGGAATCGACGATGGCCCATATAACACATTTTTCTACCATGTTTCAATGACAATGAACAAGTCTCAATACCACATGTAGGACAACTTGCCCTTCGTGCTCCACCCAGACAAATTTCCATACGCGGGAAAGTCATTTATTGTCCACAAGACCGCTGCATGCAATCGAAATGTCTGTCCTGCAAATGTGTCATATGTGTGTACACCTTGACTCCACAACTCGTTTAAACAACTCATCTACTAACGATCGCAAGTACACATCATATCAGCCATCTTACGAGACATAAACAATCTTTGTAATCTGGGTTTTAATGGGAAGTACCTTAACACCTTTCGCGAGATTTTCTTATCCTTGGCTTTGCTATACTTCCACCTACACTCTCCACATTCTTGACACTCTCCAGTATCCTTATGCTCTTTCCGATATAATAAACAATCATTTATACATGCACGTATGAGTTCATAACTAAGGCCCTAGTCTCGCATCAAGGATTCTGCCTCGTAATGGGACTTAGGCAATGTCTCACCATCCGACAATGTTTCTTTCCAACACTCTAGCAACATGTTGAACGATTTGTTACTCCAACGATTTATTATCTTTAAATGAAGTAACTTTGTAAGAAAATTTAACTTGGAGAAGTTCTTACACCTCGGAGAAAGTGGACGTTGCGCATCCCTCAACAACCTACTAAACTTTTCTGATTCGACATCACCTCACCCACTGGAGGAATATCTTGGCTACTGCTTGTCACTGTAAAATCATTATCCGCAGTAGTTCCCCTAAACACATCCCCTATGATATCTTGCATTTCGTTAACGTCTTCATCCTCATCATCCGGCACAATTAGATCAACAACAACTTCAATGGGCTCAACTCTATGGGTCATATCTTCACCATGATAGATCCACCAAGTATAACCCTGGTCAATCCCAACTATGAACAAATCATCATCTACTTTTTCTAAAGTATTAAATATCATGTTCTTTGCATTTTCGACATGGACACCTAATCCTATTCCTTGAATCTGCCCGATTTCGGGCAAATTCCATGAACTCTTCAACCCCTTGTTTATACTGTGGCCAAACCTGTTCTTAGCTCGCATCCAACTCTTATCCATGTTCACAATGAAAAGACTAAATTCAATTTATGGAAATAGCTTTAAGATTATGCTAGGTTATAGGTTTAGGTTATATTATTATGTTTAGGATTTGATAATAGGTATATTTTAGGTTATAACTTTAGGTTATAGGGTTAGGTTTACTAATAAGTTTAGGTTAAGGTTATTAGTTTAGGTTAAGGTTGTAAGTATGGGTTATAGGTTAAGGTTAAGGTATACATTTAGGTTATAAGTGTAGGTTATAGGTTTAGGGAAAGCTTAGGTTCAAGTTATAGGTTTTGGGATTTGAGAATAGTTTAAGGTTTTGAGTATAGGTTTAGGTTGGATTTTAGGTTAAGGTTGGAGATTTTGTGTTTAGGTTATAAGGTTTAGGTTAGGGTTTAGGTTATATGTTTAGGTTTTAGGTTTAGGTTATAGGTTTAGGTTTAGAGATTTAGGTTCGGCTTCGGGTTCGGGATTGGGATCGAGTTTAGTTTTAGTTTTAGGTTCAGGTTTAGGTTTAGGTTATAAGGTATAGGTTTAGGGAATTGAGAATTGGTTTAGGTTTAGTTTAGGTATCGGGTTCGGTTCGAGATTGGGCTTAGGTTTGGGTTTTCAAGTTTAAGCTTAGGTTAAGGTTAGGGATTTGAGATTAGGATTAGGTGTAGGTTTAGTTTAGGGATTTGAGAATACATTTGGTTTTAGGTTTAGGTTTAGGTCTTAGGTTATAGGTTAAGGGTTTAGGATTTAGATTTAGGTGAATGGTAGGTAATAGGTTATATGTTTAGGTTATAGGTAATAGATTTTGGTTTAGGTTAAGGTTATAGGTTTAGGTTAAGGTTTAGTGTAGGTTAAGGTTTAGGTTTAGGTTTAGGTTATAAGCTATAGGTTTAGGGAATTGAGAATTGGTTAAGGTTTAGGTTTAGAGAATCGGGTTCGGGTACAGGATCTGGTTTAAGCTTGGGTTTTCAAGTTTAGGTTTAGGTTTAGGTTAGGGAGCTGTGATTAGATTTGGTGTAGGTTTAGGTTTAGGGATTTGAGAATAGGTTAAGGTTTAGGTATAGGTTTAAGTATAGGTTTTAGTTTCTAGGTTTAGGTTTTGGTTTTAGGTTAAGGTTATAAGTTTAGGTTATAGGTTATAGGTTAAGGTTATCGGTTTAGGTTAGGTTTAAGTTTAGGTTATAGGCTATAGGTTATAGCTTTGGGAATTGAGAATAGGTTAAGGTTTAGGCTTTGGAAATTGGGTTTGGGTTTGGGATCGGGATCGGGTTTAGGCTTGGGTTTTCAACTTCAGGTTTAGGTTTAGGTTAGGGAGTTCAGATTGGGATTTGGTGTAGGTTTAGGTTTAGGTATTTGAGAATAGGTTAAGGATTAGGTTATAAGGTATAGGTTCATGTTCGGGATCGAGTTTAAAAGATTAGGTTAAGGTTATAAGGTTAAGGTTAGGTTTAGGTTTAGGTTATAGGTTATATCTTTGAGAATTGAGAACAGTTTAAGGTTTAGGTTTAGGAAACTAGGTTCGGGTTCGGGATCGGGTTTAGGTTTGGGATTTCAAGTTCAGGTTTAGGTTTAGGTTAGGGAGTTGGGATTAGGATTTGGTGTAGGTTTAGGTTTGGGGATTTGATAATAGGTTAAGGTTTAGGTTGAAGAAATCGGGTTTTGGGATTTCAGAATAAGTTTAGGTTACAAGTATAGGTTTAAGTTAGGTTATAGGTTGGGATTTGAGAATATGTTTAGGTTAGGTTTTAGGTTCTAGGTTAAGGTTATAGGTTAAGGTTAGGTTTAGGTTTAGGTTATAGGTTATAGCATGGGAATTGAGAATAGTTAGGTTTAGGTTTAGGAAACTGGGTTCGGGTTCGGGATCGGGTTTAGTTTTGGGTTTCAGTTCAGGTTTAGGTTTAGGTTGGGGAGTTGAGATTAGGATTTGGTGTAGGTTTAGGTTTAAGGATTTGAGAATAGGTTAAGGTTTAGGTTTAGGAAATCGTGTTCGGGTTTGGGAAGGGTTTAGGCTTCGGTTCTCAAGTTTATGTTTAGGTTTAGGTTAGGGAGTTGTGATTAGGATTTGGTGTAGGTTTAGGTTTAAGATTTGAGAATACATTTAGGTTGTAGGTTTTAGGTTTAGGTTTTAGCTATAGGTTTAAGGAATTGAGAATTGGTTAAGGTTTAGGTTTAGGGAATCGGGTTCAGGTTCGAGATCGGGTTTAGGCTTGGGTTTTCATTTTCACGTTTAGGTTTAGGTTAGGGAGTTGAGATTGGGATTAGGTGTAGGTTTAGGTTTAGGGATTTGGGAATAGGTTAATGTTTAGGTATAAATTTAGGTATAGGTTTAGGTTTAGGTTATAGGTTTAGGTTTTGGTTTTCGGTTTAGGTTAAGGTTATAAGTTTAGGTTATAGGTTAT